>JAWZSL010000107.1:77500-470485 GCA_034769285.1 Lutjanus argentimaculatus | reverse complement strand
AATCATTGGACCCCACGGGGTGAGTGCTATCTCAGGTTGTGGACCCCATCGGGATAGAAGTTCACACACACACACACACACACACACACACACACACACACACACACACAGCTGTTGACGTGGGCTTGATCCATGTCCATTTCAGCTGAAGGTCTCACATTGCTGACATTCAACAGATAATGAAATCACATCGCCTGGAGGGGATATACACACACACACACACACACACACACACACACACACACATGCAGTCTCACTCATTCTTTCCACAGTTTGTACTCGACCTATAAACTGAAGGTAGAAAATGATGAAACAACCGTTAAACCACTTCCTCTTTCTCTCTCTCTCTCTCTCTCAGTGTGTGTGTGTTCATTCCTGTTGTTTTTCAAACTAAGAATAGCTGCTATTAAAAACTATAAAACTTACACCATATTGGTGACACAGTTTTAGTCTCTGTGGCTGCAGAACATCTTCAGAACAATCAGTCTGTTTGTTTCCTCAACAACTACATCTCCCATGAGGCTTTGCCACAGTAATGCAGCAGTGATGAGTCCCTCCTGTTCTGCTGGGTTTCATTGCTCAGTATGTCGTCTCATAGAGTAAAATTTAAGATAAAAACTTCTATAACCAAATGATTTAAGCTCAAAGATCCTCTTGTTCGCCTCCCGGAGCTTTCAGACTCATCTCATTGTCTTCAGTCAGATAATGGATCTTGATCAGGTGTCATCACGTGGCCTGACAGGGGTTTTTTAGTCAGAGGCCCATTATTTTGTTAAACAGTGTTCCCAGAGGTCAGGAATGGACCTCTGTGCTGGTTTAAGTTGGATTCTGCTGGAATGTTTCTGTTCCCAGCAGACACTTCAAAGGCCGGTCATCATTAGTGCACGATTAGTGATCAATTAAACATTTTATCCCTGCTAGTCAGCCCCAGAAATACTAATCGGAGAATCAAATTCTTAATATTTTCATAATATACAACACCAGTTAACTGTGTTTAAACTGACATTAACCTGCTAGGAGAGCAGGCTGCTGCTGCTGCTATCACCGCTAAAGTTAGCCACACTCTGCAGACCAATATGACATTGTTTACCTGCAGACGCTGTGATCCCCCTGTCTGAAAGATAACTCATCACGGCAAAATATTCACTCAACTTTGTTGAAGGCAAAGGCATCTAAAAGTTTGCTGGAACATATGAGCCTGAATACATGTCCTCACTACCCTGGTCCCAAATAGCATTTAGCCCTGAACAGCCTGGCCCCGAATAGCTCAATAGTCTGGTCCCAAATAGCAAAATAGCACAGCCCCAAATAGCTGAACAGCCTGCTCCCTTGTAGCAAAATAGCCTGGCCACAAATAGCAAAGTAGCCCGGTCCCAAATAGCTTACTTATCTGGTCCAAAAAAGCTTAAAGTCTGGTCCCAAATAACCAAACGCCCTGGTCCCAAATAGCTAGCCATTAGCCCTTCATCCCCTGGTCCCATAGCTGAATGGGCTGGTGCTGAATAGCTAGCTGTTAGCAATGACAGCAGCCAGTTGATTATCTCACATTTGCTATTAAGTTTAACGTTGTCCTATGTTGTCTGCCCCTGAATGTGTCGGGGCACCGGGCCCTGCACCAGTTTGGAATGAACTCTAAGTTTTATTTTGGACCGATACAATCTATTGATTTTTTTAAGAAATAAATAGAAACACAAAACTGCAAAAATATGTCAGCATACGTCCACACTCTAGGCTGACAGGTTCCCCCCTGCTTCACATCTTTGTGCTAAGCTAGGCTAACCACATCCTGGACGTTAGCTCACACACAGAGATGAAACTGATGTCAGAATCAGAAAACAAGAGATTTTACCTAAATGTTGAAATGTTCCTGAAAGAACGTTCATTAAAGAACGTTCCTGTGTATCCAACTCATGTTTGGAAGTAAAAATTAAAAAGTAAAAATGTTTTCATCGTGATAAACAGTTTGGATTTCTCACCACAGACTTTACTGAGTGTGCTGCCAGTGACCTGCAGTAACCTCCAGGTCAGTTAACACACACACACACACACACCCACACACACACACACACACACACACACACACACACACACACACACACACACACGTGTTTCTCTACAGCTTCTTTTACTTTAAACATGAACGTCACACCTTTAAAATAAGCCTTTTTTTGAGGAAACTGCAGCTAAAACAAGTTTCCATATTTCACACACGTATATTAAAAAACATATTTTACTCTTTTTATCTTCGACTCTGGTTTGATTTTGCAACTGTGCATCATGTTTCATTTGTGAGATCATTTGAATTTTTATGTGTGGACGTCTGAGACGTTTGTCACAGCGAGAAATGTCCCCTGATCCACAAATATGTGCTGCGTTTGAGTGCTGTTGGAAAGCTCCGACATCTGGCTTTCAGTGGAGTTGAGATGGAATTTGAAGGAGGGAAACACGACACTCTGATTAATCTGATATCATCGACACACTGAACCGTGTTTGTGACTGAAGAAAAATAATGTTTAAACTCCTAAATGGAGAAAAACATGCCTGAAATATATTTAGTTTAATATTCATATTTATTGAAAATTAAATCAAATAAATCATTCTGTAGAAAACACGTGCAGCTCATCAAACTGCAGAAGATTAATGTTTAAACTAAATTCAGCTGAGATAAACGACCTGACGACACCTCAAATAGCACGTTGATGAAATCTGATGCAAAGTTAAAGTTTGTCTGTGCAGCCGCGCGACGCGCTCGGACAGATCTGACCTGCAGATTTATGATTATATCACAGAAAAAAAACCCTAAATAAACTGAAATTAACAAAAAAAACAAAAAACAAATCAGAAATGTTTTTGGAAGCTGAAGTTTGAGTTGTGAACCGTCTGACAGTTTCTTTAAAATATTTACTCCTCTGTGTGTTTGGCTTTTCTCCAAACTGACAGAACAAAAACACACTCGTGCAAACTGAGCAGCAGCAGAGTTAGATTTGAAAGAGTTGTCAGAGTTTTACCTCCATCCTGCTGGTCATCTGTGAGCGGCCTCGTCGTTTCTGTCGACTGTGTGTGACTGAGAGTCGTTCTGCAGGTTAAATATAGAACCAGAGTCACTACAGAGCGAGGAGAGAGAGAGAGAGAGAGAGAGAGAGAGAGAGAGAGAGAGAGAGAGAAGAGAGAGAGAGCAGTTCATGTTCTCTCACATGTTCATCATCATCATCATCATCATCATCTCTGTTTGTTCTGCAGCTTCATGTTTGTCAGAACAAAGTAAAATAAAAGAGGATGACAGGAGATCAGAGGCTTTAATTCAGCTGCATTCAGCAAACTATAAAATAATAAATTGTTAAAGAGTCTTGGTTTGTCTTTTCACTGCTCAAACGTTCTCCAGCTCTGGTTTAGTTGAAATAAACTCTTGAATTCACAGAATTAGAAGTGAAAATATTCTGCTTCTCCTCTCTGATGTCCAGGCTTCTTCTTTTTCATATTTTCACTTCTAACTCTGTGATGTCAGAGTTTATTTCAGCCACAAACAACCAGATGATTTTGTTGAGTTTTAATTTGTCTCGATCCAGTGTGAATGAAGTGTGTTTGACGGTCTGGTGTGTTTGAACGGAGCGAAGAGTCGTCTGCACTCTCTCTCTGTAGGGATCCTGTCATAATGCTGTCAGACACTTAGAGTAACAGTCTGAGCCTCTGTGGTAAAAACAAGAACTTTTAGTGGACGCACTTTGATGGAACGAGGTCCCGCCCCTTTTCGCTCTGTGCTTAGACAACTTTCTCCTTCCTGTACTTAAATGTGCCGTGTGTTCAGCTCACCTGTGTCGAAAAGAAAAAACAAATTAAAACATGTTGTTGGGGGGAAAAATGATATATATAATCACACGTTAAGTCGGCTAATGTTAGCAAAATGCTAGCTAACTAAAGACTGATGTACATTAACTACCTAGCAACTAGCATTTTACTAACATTAACTATCTGATATAACCAGCTAGCTAACTCAAGGTCGATGTAGATTAACTACCTAGTTAGCTGGTACTTTACTATCATTAGCCATCATTGCTAATCTACATCAATCATCAGTGAGCTAGCTAGTTACATATGACAGCCAATGTTAGCAAAATGCTCACTCACTAGGTAGCTAATTGACATCATGTATTCGGTTCAGTTATTCAGTTCTGGTTGAATCTGAGTTTTGATCTTCACTCTTTTTTCAAACTGTACACGCTCTGTAGACCAGAATGCACTGCAGGAGTTCAGACAGAATTTTTTCTGCCCACCCCCCTGCGTGGGTGTGGCTGCTCATGTTTTTCAGATGATTTAGGTGAGGGGGAACCTGCTGCCTGTGGCTGCTCTGCAGAACGTCTCCGGCGCTCTGAAGGGAAGTTGAGCCACTCGAGTGAAGAAAATTTCTTCTTTCATTTCTGCTTTTGTGTTTCTTCACTTCTGAGTTTCACCAGCTCGATTCTGGTTGCATAAGGAGACAATCTGACACTTCTGCTGAATTTGAGGGCAGGAGCCACTAAATCGACTGATTTTTAAATGAGGTTTTGAATGCAGGACTTTTGTTTCCTCTTGCAGGCAGCACTCTGAGACAGGAAACTGTTTTTAAAGATCTTTAAAGATAAACGGGCAAACAAAACGAGGTGAAAGGTTTCTGTTAGTATCAAAATGATTCAGTACTCCTCTCTGCCAGGTGTCTCAGCTCATCTTCTGATGAATCAGTGATGGCAGAAACACAGGACGTGGTCAGAGGGGAGGACTGAAGCAGACAGGAAGAGACCTTATAAGGTAAAATTAATGTCACCAGAAAGATGTTACGCAACATCACAGCTTCTGTCAGTGACACACGACTGCAGAAACAAAAACATTTTTTATATTTGATCAGAAATTAGTTTTTACCTACAATTTTCCAAAGGACAGAATTTTTCTGCGGACCAGACATTCAAATAAAAGTCTTGGGATTTGACAACAGTGTTGTTAGTCTTGACTTGAGCACTGACTGCACAGATAAAGATGGACGACATCACGGTTCCCCAAATGATCCTCCAGAACATCTGTATGTCCCCCAGGTGGCTGCAGTGTAGCTCATGAACTCCGCCCCCTCCATGTTAGTAGATGGATAACTGTTTCCCAAAGATGGTTTCTGTCATTTTAGGTAGTTTTTATCACACTGATTCTTACTCTGAGCATTCGTTTTTCTCATCATTTTGGTTTTAATTTGTTATTTGATTAAATAAAAAGGTTGTTTCATGTCGGTCGGCTGTGTGGGCGGAGCCTCGATCACTACATCACAAACTCCAGCCCAAATGATGTCACCAGAACAAGATGGTGGCGCTCGTATTAGAGGTATTTTGGACTCATTTTGTACAGTGGGAGGAAGCAAACACACGGCAGCCATCTTTATTTAGGGTCTACGGTCTTGACTCGGGACTTATTGTCTTTACTTGGAATTAGAACTGGAACTTGTTGGTCTTCAGCTTGGATTTGACTCTGGACTTGGCTGGGGACCTGTTGGTTTTACTTGGAACTTGACTTGTTGTCTTAACTTGGGACTTGTTGTCATCACTTGACTTAAGTCTTGTTGGACTTGTTGGTCTTAAAGTTCCCATGAGTGATTACTGCTCATGTGTTTCCTGTAAATCAGTCAGATGGGGAGGGACTTGTTGCGGACATTGATTGGCATTGACAGTAGCCAATGACGCTTTGTGTTGCGCTCCCCATCTTGCCAATGGTCCGATGATGTAACGCTAGGAGGGCGAGCATCCCTGTTAGCTGATTCTTCCTGGACTGAGAGCTCCCAGTGACCACGATCAGATCAAAACAGTCTCAGAGATTTTGACAACAGGGAACACAATACTGAGGTGGTTCTCTTGCAAAGTGTGGCTCCCAGCGCCCAGGACTGAGTCACAGCTAAATGAGCTAATAAAAGTTAGCTTAGACTGAGTCACAGCTAATGGCAGTTAGCTCAGTTAGCCCTGGAGGCAGCGTTTGAGCCTTGTTCTATTGCCAGCTAGTTTGGCTCCTGGCAACCCGGGGCTGAGTCACAGCTGAATGAGATATAGCAATTAGCTTGGAGTCACAGATAACTGAGCTAAAAGCAGTTAGCTTGATTAGCCCTGGGGTGCTGGAAGCTAAACTTGGCAAGAGAACCACCTCAGTACTGTGTTCCCTGTCAGTCTCAGAGGATATGTTCATCCTGGTGATCGGTCGCGTTCACTGGAAAGCTGCTGAGTCTGGTTCTGTTGCTCGCTAACAGTTACAACAACTGGTAAGCTAAGCTGCTAAAGCTATCTGTCCATCAGGAAAGTGTGTAATTAAATAATCGAGGATTGAAGTGGAGCAGCCAGAGGACATCAGACTGGAAACCATAAAATATTTTCTACATAAATTTTGATCCAGTTTCACCCAAATCAGTGAATAAAGTTATAAGAATGTGTTTTAGTACAGTGACGCCCGCAGAAACAGCTGCTCCGCTGAACAGATGTTTTCTCCTTTATAAGAAAGAAAGCATTTCATTGGACACATCCTGTGTTTAGTAACGTCCCCGAGAGCAGGATGAGTCATGAACAGTTTTTAATTGTTTCGCAGAAAAAGATCAACTCTGAAATACCTACATAAGGACTTTTTTGTCAACTTGGAACATGACTTGAGACTTGTTGGTGTTGACCTGGGACCTGCTGGTCTTCTTTTAGATCTTGACTCAGGTCCTGATATTTTTTACTTAGAAATTCATTAATTTTATTCATGACTCATGTCACTTCATGACTGGTCTCAACTTGGAGTTTGACTTGGGACTTGTCTGTCTTGACTTAAGGTGGAATGATTATATTCTCAGTACTTTTAAAGGCTAAAACAGAAGAATTTGACCTTTAACCTGAATGTTGCCTGTCTTCAGTCTGCTGTCTGTTGACTCTTTGCTGCCACCTGCTGGTGAACTGTCTGTCCCTGTCTGGCAAATTTACAGAGCAGCTGACAGGTCAGTGAATGCACCGTCTACTGTAAATATTGTCTGAGTCAAGAGACTGAAGGGTTAATAGTTTGTCAGCAGAATTCATGTCCACTGAGACGATATGGAGGACAATGTCTTTCAGTCTTTTATCTGCAGCTGTTTTAATAAAAATAATAACGATAAATTAAATATATTCAAGCAGTAAAGATGAATATTTTTATGTAGAAGTCTAGTTTGCTGTTGTAAAAGTTGGAGGTGTCCTGTCTGTAGCTGAGCTGTGTGAAGTAAACTGACACTGAGGTCAGTGAAGTAACTGATGGTTACACTTTATAATTCTGATTCTATGAGGTTAAACAGCAGCTGTGAGACGTTCACTGTCACGTCTGTGGTTTGGAGATGCTGCTCAGTGCTTCCCATCCTTCCTTCAGCAGTGAAACAGATGTTCAGCTTCTCCAGATGTTTCTGGACAGTCAGTCCTCTTAAAGCTCTAATTACCACAGATAAATGTCACCAGCAGAAACACTAAGCTAAGCTAACGTTAGCTGGTTAACTGTAAAAACTTCAGCCTATTTTCTGGTTTCTTGGATATTTTAGGATTTACTGAGGTGACCTTCCTGTAACGATAGAGGACTATCCCGTCCTTAAAAAGTCTTTGTAGCATTTGCTAAATTGAGGTGACATCTATAAATGACAATGAAAATCTTTTTGATCTTATTACGTCTTTTACGTTATTTGTCCTTTTGTGTTTTTTGTCTTTTTGTGACTCGTGTCTTGTTATGTCTTTTCTGTGTTGTGTTCATGTTGTTTTTGTCTTGTTACGTCTTTTGTGTGGTTTGTCTTTTCATATTAGTTTTTGCTTGTTACATTTTGTTTTGTCTTTTACGTTGTTTTCATCTTGTTACATCTTTTACGTGGTTTGTCTTGTTACCTTATTTTTGTCTGTTACATCTTTACCTTGTTTTTCGTCTTTTGATTTTTATGTTTTTTTGTCTTGTTACATTTCATCTTATATCTTGTCTTGTCTCTTCAACATGGCTTTTCATCTTGTTACGTCTTTTCTGTCTTGTTACATCTTTGACGTGTTTTTTGTCGTTTTGCAGGTTTTTTGTTTTTTTTGTCTTTTTCATCTTTTTTGTCTTGTTACGTCATTTTTGTTTCAGTATGTCTTTTACGTGGTTTGTCTAGTTACGCCTTTTTCATCTTGTGACGCTGTTTTTTGTCTCGTTCTGTCTGACGTGTGTGATACACACTGATGAATATATTTGTTATTTTGTCTTTTTCATCTTGTTATCCTCCGTCTTATGTCTTTTCTGTCTTGTTACATCTTTTGTGTTTTTCTTCATGTTACATGTTTTATATGGTCTTTGCCTCATTATGGCTTTTGCATAGTTTTTTGTCTTTTAACATCTTTTACATCTTTTACACAATTTGTCTTTTTATGTCTTTTTCACTTATGTTTTTTTTTTTGTCTTGTTACAGTTCACCTTGTTACGTCTTTTACGATGTTTTTCATCTCGTCCCATCTGTCCTCTGTGATAAACTCTGATGGATCCGCCAGTGAATGGTCTTTTCTGTGTTACTGTTCCGTCCATTTAGGTTAAAATCAGTCTTGATGAAAAATAGAAATAATCAATGATTCCCCTCAGAGTCATTAAAACGTAGTAACGAGTAACGAGCCTGTTTTGAAGATATTTGTGTTAAAATGTCAGAAAAATAAATACTCAAGTAAATTACAGAAACATTTTTATTTCCACATGTCAAAGTAAAATCTTACAGGTGAACAAACAGTGAGAATAAGTTAACAAACCGACCTCAGGCTCCATTCAGGTGATGCTGTTGTGTTGCCATGACAATTGTTTCACTGTGAAACCTCCAAAAGTCTGAAAAATGTCCCTCTGGTCCAAAAGTCCATAAGTTATCTCCACCAACTGCTGTGAAACTGGGCTGTCTTTTACATGGTTTGTCTAGTTACGTCTTTCTTGTGTTGTTACAACTTTTATGTCACTTTCATCATGTTAAAACTTTTACGTTGTTTTTTTGTCTCATTACATCTTTTCTTGTCTTTTACGTCACCGTTGTTGCTGTTAATCAACAAACACAGCTTTGTTCACCTTTTCTTGAACTTCTTTGAGCGGGTTGTTGTTGTTCAGTTCTTCTTTTTTGTTTCAACGAACAGACTCTCTGCAGAGATCCAGTTCAGCTCGGAAGCTGCCGTGTTTGTTTGGAGGTGGAGAAACATACGTCCCCACACATTTGTGTCAAGATGGCCGTCATGCACAGGAAGAACACAGCCAGAACGTAATCAAGTTAAATCATCTGCATGGTAACATTTTTATTTTTTCATCTGTTTATTTGTAGATTTTTAATCTAGTTTGGGCTTTTAAACTGATTATAATCAGAATATCAGACTGCATAGAAACACTGGCATTTTGGCCGTCGCCATGTTGTTTTTTGGTAACCAGAAGTGACCATGTTTGGATGAGAGGGCGGAGCTGGGGAGGATACGTATTGCTACGCCTCTATTCTGATTGGATCTGAGGACCTGCCATGGTAGCATCAATCAGACAGTAGCCCCGCCCTAAATCACTTCCTGTTTTATGGTTTATTTTACTCTAAATAGGACAATAATTTACTGAACGAACATCCTGCTGTATGAAGAAGACTTGAAACTACAGACTGAGACCATCAACTCATTAGGAAACTCTTAACTGAGCTCATAAATCGCCTCATTTTGTCATCAGCTCACAGACGATCGCACAGTGGAGTCGCCCCCTGCTGGTCATTAGAAAGAATGCAGGTTTAAGGCACTTCATCATTGGCTTCACTGTTTAGACCCTGACTGTGAATTTAATTCTTCATTGGTCAAAGTTTTGGCACCAGGCTGGACCTTCTGTGTTGTTGGTTAGCTAACGAGCACCTTCCATCTGTCTGTCACTGTAGGAATCAAACCTGCGGCGTCTACGACTCTGTTTATTTCCCTGATGAACATGAATGTTTCGAAGTGTGTGACTCAGAGGTTTCATCCCTCCCTGACAGAAAAAGACACAGGACACTTTGTGAATGTAAATGATTGAAAGACGCTGAATTGACCTTTCTTAAGTCCCGCCCCTTTTTGCTCCATGTTCCAGTAACAGCTGAGTAAACTTGGTACTTGGTCAAATTTGTCCTTTCCTGTTTCCTGTAGTTAGAGCTGCTCTGTGCTCGACTCGTCTGTGTTGAAAAGAAAAAGACGCTTACAGTCACACCCTAAGTTAGCTAATGTTAGCAAAACACCAGCAAACTAGCTAGCTACTGAATGATGTAGATTAGCTAGCTAGTTAGCCATTGTTGTGCTAACATAAGCCAGCAGATGTAACTATCCAGCCAATGATTGGTGTATATTAGCTAGATTGTTAGCTGTTGTTTTGCTAACGTTAACTGTCAGATGTAACCTGCTAGCTAATGATTTATGTAGATTAGCTAGCTAGTCAGGTATTGTTTTGCTAACATTAGCTATCAGATGTAAGTAGCTAGCTCAGTGGTTCCCAAAGTTTTTCTTGCATGCCCCCCCTTCAAAATGTAATTGTTTTTCAACACAGATGAGTCGAGCACCGAGCGTAATCTACACACAGGAAGTTGGCCGAGGTTACAAAAGGGGCGGGACTTAAGAAGGGTCAATTTACCAGGTGAAAGAGGGTTCTTCTCTCTGAATGTACGTCCAGCTGGAACATCACCTGTCAAAGTTTCTCTTTGAAAAAAGTCTGATGTTCTTCTTCTTCAATCCTCCTCGTCTTCTTCTTCGTTGGTTTGTGTCGTCCAAGGTTCTTCTTGGTTGTCTGAGGTGTCGCCTGTGTCGAACTCTGAGAGTCTAAATCTGATCTTTTTCTCAGTTTAATGGAGACAGAAGATCAGAGAGTGAAAAGTGGAGGAGTGAAGCGTTACAAACATGTTCTGTGAGCGTTTGGTTTGTTCATCATGATGAAGATTACGACCTCCTCATCATTCTGACGTCCGTCTGGTTCAGTGGCGTCCCTGCTTCTTCTTAAAGATCTTATTAAAGGCGTTTCTCCTCCGGCTGCTGGACGTCTCGCTCTCCTCTCCTCCATCCTCCTCCACAGGGCTCCTCCCAGATGGGAGTTGGACGCCCGTCCCCCGCCCGCCGCCGGACAAGCTGGATGAGGCGGAAGACGAGAAGAGGAGCGGGCCGTCTGCGGCGTCGGATGTGACGCAGAGCGAGCGGGTGGAGCAAGAGGAGGCGAGGGCAGAGGCGGGGCTGCCCCTCAGCTCCCCGAGACTGGAGCTCTTCTCCAGTCCTCCTCCACCTCCTCCTCCGCCTCCTCCGAGCCCGGAGCCACGACCCTGCAGCGGGTGGAGCCTGGAGGACAGGAGGAAGGGCTTGGAGCCGTACAGGCTCGTGATTCGCCGTGTGACAGAGGGAGGGCGGAGTCAGAGTCTGAGCGGTTTATGATGTCCCTGAAAGAGAGAGAGAGAGAGAGAGAGAGGATAATGACATCAGAAGCTAATGTTGCTAACGTGCTAAACATGAATGATCACTGAGGTTCCGTATTGACCTGGTTTAAACTGGTTTAACTGGTTTAAACCGGTTTTAAACTGCTTCTGTCTTCACGCACTAAAACAGACCGTTATGTAAATATTCTACGACACGAATATTCGCCTCACGTTACTCGCCTGAGTGTAACCACCGGATCATTTTGAGAACATTTGTAGTTAATTGCACGCATGTGTTTATTCACCCAAAACATGTGGCCATGAGCTAATGAGCAACATGCTAACAGCTAGCAAGCACCGGCCAGCTAATGATTGATGTAGAGTAGAGTAGCTACTTAGTTAGCTATTTTTTTTGCTAATGTCATCAGATGTAACTAGTGAGCCAATGATTGATGTAGATTCGCTAGATTATTAGCTAGTGATTTGTTGACGTTATCAGATGTAACCAGCTAAGCTAATGACTGATGCACGAGACAAAAAAATGTAACAAGACAAAACACATAAAAGACTAAACAAGATGAAAATAAAAGATGCAAAAGACAAAAGACAAGATGTAAAAGACTTACGACAAAAACAACGTAAAAGACATAACAAGACAGAAAAGACGTAAAAGACGTAACAAGATGAAAACAACGTAAAAAGATGTATCAAAATGAAAACAAAGTAAAAGATGTAACAAGATGAACCACAAACAAAACAAGACACTTACTGTCATTTCTAGACTATCGATTATCGATTAATACATTCTTAATCTGTTAAATTCTCACTGTCGATTAATTGATTAGTGATTGATCACCAACATCCCTCGTTAGTGCGTCAGTATCTCTGGAGAACGGCCGTGCAGAGAAAGATACCCGAAGCTGCCGGAGCGACAGCGCTGCCTCCGGCTGGTGGCAGCACCCCCTGCAGGTGGGAGGCTGGACGGCGCCTCCACAGAGTGGAAGTAAGAAGAACGGAAGAGCAGAGCAGAGAAGTGGGCTGTGCCTTCAGCGTAGGAGGAAATGGAAGAGGAGGAGTCTGTTGGGGGAGGACAGAGGGAGAGGGCAGGGGGGTGAGGAGAAGAGGAGGGGCCGATGGAGGGGTGAGACAGGGAGGAGGAGAGACAGGGGGAGGGCACAGGAAGGAACTCCAGCTGACCAATGGAGCGGCTGCGGTTCTGACGGCCGCTGGGGGGGCGGGATGATGTGGACTGGCCACGCCCCTCCTGTTGAGGTAAGCCCCTCCCTTCAACCAACCTCTGAGAGCTGAATGTCAGACCGGGGTCTCCTGTCCTCTGTCGCAGGGGCATCAGACTCTGAGCTGCAGGAGAGGGAGGAGGAGGAGGAGTTAGACCGAGCTGGTTGTTTTATTTTGAAAAAACAACACAGGAAGTTACGACTCACAAACAGAAAATACAACTGAGGAGTTCCAAGAACAAAAGACGACAGATTCATAAAGCAGCTGGAGAAATCAGCAGCAGAGACGAAGACGTAAAGTTTAAAAAGGTTCAGTTATTTAAAGGCTAACTATTTTTAAACCTGGACTCTGTTTCCCATGTTTTTGTGTCTCAGTGAGTAAAAGGAACAACAATTTATGAAACTGGTCTTTTTTAAATAAAATGTATAAGTTAAACATTATGCACAGTTGAACTGTAGTCTAGGGAGATGTCAGATGATTTATGGCTCTTACCAAACAAACCAAACTCTGTTCAAAAAACAGTCATTTTATCTTAAAAACAGAAACAAAATAAAACTCATTAAAACTGTCTTGGTTCGTGTTTTCATGGTTCCAACAATCACCGACTCTGGTTTGGTTGAAATAACTCTTAACTCTTCATTCACAGTTAGATGTGAAAATATTCTGTCTCTACACACCGTTTATCTTTGCTGCTTCTCTGATGTCTGACCGCCTTCTTTTTTTAAATATATTTTCACACGTTAACTCTTCTTAATATTAAGAATTTATCTCAACAAAACCAGAGTTGGTGGTTGTTTGAATAGCAGAAAGACGAACCGAGAAGGTTTTGTTAAATTTTATTTAGTTTCTGTCCAGGTTGAATAAAGATGATGTTAAAATTACATTTTTGTAAATGGAGTTTGGTTTGTTTGATCAGAGCAGATAAATCGCCTGTTTGTGGTTAAACAAAAAAGATGTTACTCTTTAACAAGAAGCTCTGTCTCTGTAGGGATCTGTTCATGATGTCATCAGACACTTTTAATAATAATCTGAGCCTGTCGGTGGCAAAACAAGAACTTGTTGCAGACGACCTTTGATGGACCCCTCTTTAAGTTCTGAGGTGTGCTATAGGCTTACCTATGGTAAAAAACAACAAGCTAGCTAACTAGCTGTCTAAAGGGGCCTTCACATGATAAGAAATTTGCTCTTAGCTCACCGGCAGGTAGGGCGCAGAGGCGCTGAGCGGACACGGCGGAGCTCAGGGATACGTCATCAACAAGTGCGAGGTATTCATGGTTGCTAGGCAACACCAACGCTACTTGTTACACCGGAAAGAAGACGAGGAGGAAAATGATAATATACGTATACGTATAGTATTCACAAACCTGATAGCCCGATCTTACTATTGACATTTCACCATGCATCGCTCTTCCTACCGAGATCGTGGTATGTTTTGAAAGTGGTGTTTGAAACTCAGACACACAGAGGATGAGTTTTTCTTTCTTCTTCTCTCCCTCCTCTGCTTGTATGAGTCGCTTCTGGCACGTCACATAGAGCTGTTATCTTATTGGTTGTGCGTTGAAAGGTCAGCGGCAAATTAGGTCGAGCAGCGCGCCACGCCGAGGGTAGCGGTACCGCTTAGTCGGGCGCCACCGCTCTCTCCATAGGAAAACAATGGGACAGCCAGCGCAAAGTGTTTTTACCGCTGATCATGTGTAGGGGCCTTAAGACAGTTAGCTAACATTTTGCTAACATTAGCTCACTTAAGTGACTAGGCTTTCCTCAAAATTTTTTTTTTCTTTTTGTCAGCCTAGATTTGTACAGGAAACAGAAAAGAAGGAAGCTGACTGAGGTTCCTCCAGGTAACAAGCTGGCTCAACTGTTATTGGAGCACAGAGCAAAAAGGGGCGGGACTTAGGAAAGGTAATCTGCCCATAAAGGCTGTTTCAGGTTAGGATTAGGGTACCTAACCTAATTAGTTACTGAGACACATAAATGTAGTAAAATGAGTCCAGGTTGTAAAATAACTGCTCTTTAAATTTTGTAAAGTGGTTTTTCAGATCTGGGATCTGATCTCGGAGAGTCAGTTCAATCAGAGAGATTCTGACTCTAAAGGAAAATGTGGTTTCAAAATAAGACGACTTTGACAAATTTGACAACAACAACAAAAAAAAATATAATATTAATATTATGAAAGAAAAACTGTTTTAAAATACAGTTTATAGTAAAGTATTCATGTAAAAGTAAAAGACTTTCTTTCAAAATGAATCTGTTGTGTTTTGGAATCAGAACATTAAACTTTGTGAAGAACGTTGTGCAGGAGCCAAAACTGAAACTCAACAGGTGCAGACCTGTGAGTGCAGGTTAGAGAGGAGAGGAGGAGGAAACAGGTGAAGTAAAAAGGTGACGAGACTTCAAACATCTCCATCTGATCTGACCAGACGGAGGGAGGAAGGTGGAGGAAGAGGAGGAGACGTTCACATGGACACCTGCTGTCCATCATGTCCACAGACAGGTGAGACAGTTTGGTTACATTTCAATCTGACGGTAACTTGAACAGAAACTATGTTAGCTTGATAATAAAGCAAAATTATCTTTAACGCTGCCAGCTAATCCTGCCTGACGGCTAATATCTGAAGCTAACAAGCTAACAAACTAATTCACTAATCTAACGCTGTGAATGTAAGAATCTGACATCAACTAACAAGTCAAAACTTGCTCATATCTCTGCTGGCCTTGTCAGCAGCTACGTTAGCTTGATAACGAACACAATTATCTTTAAGACTGACGGCTAACAAGAGTTAACAAGCTTTGCTAAATTTGGTTGTGAGAAAGGAAATGTGGTATTAATCTGTGTGAATTAATTTCCATCCAAACATCTAATCTTGGCTTTTAGACAAATATACATTAGCTCTGTAGCTCAAAAGCTAACAAACTGTTCTGATGTGCTGTCATTTATCACCCAATTTATATTTATACATAAAATATTAAATTATCACATTATCTCTCATTTCATTTTAAAACTTGAAAAAATGTATAAACTCAAAAGATTCTGACTGTAATTCCACAGTCAAAACTATCTTCATGTAGCACTGCCAGCTAACAGGTGGAGCTAACATGCTAACATTTTAAACATTCGCTAACAAAGTGACTGGTTTTAATCTCTGTGAATAAATCAGTAAACCTGCCTGATGGTCAGTGACTGTAGCTAACAAGCTAACGTTAATGCACCTGTTCTGATTATCGTCTGCTTTCTCACTTTTACCACACAACACTTCGACTCTGACCTCAAATTTGAGTCTCTGCACTTGAAATAAGTTCATATTTTTACAGAGACTCAAACAAACGGAGGTTTTCTGCACTTTGGTCACAAATGTTCATGTGAACGCCACCTTCTGGTTGATTTATACCTCTGTTTGAAACTACCAAAAATATTTAATATACCAAAAAAACTTGTTTTCTGTTGTTTTCTGAAAAAGAGAACTTTCCCATGCGTGAGCTGAGCAACAGAAAAACAAACAAACAAACATGAAAAAATCTTGAAAAACATAAATAAATGTAAAACTTCTGCTTCTGATGAGTAATTAATGTAACTAACGGGTATAATCAGAATGAATTCAAAATAAAGTTTCACAATTAAATATTAAAACAGAATGTTTCACATCTAAATTTTTTTTACAATTTTATAATTTATTTTATTTATTTGTTATTTGATTTTTTTTACATTGACCTTTTTATTTTCGTTGCTTGTGCGCTTGATTTTAAAAAAGAAGAAAATGGCAGAACAGAGATCATGTGAAAGTTTCTGTTTTCAAAAAATGTCAGTCAATCAAAGGATCAAATGATCTGATTGATCAGTTATCCCTGCTGATCGTACAGAGGTATGAACCAATCAGAGAGGCTGAAGGAGGGAGGGGCCAAACCGGAGTGTTTCCATGGTGACTGAGTGTCTGCGATGCTACTCAGGGGCCAGAGGTCGCTCACTCGCCGGTCCATCTGCCACGCCGCGTCTGCAGGGAACCAATCAAGAGAGGGGTGCCAAGAAAAGAGGAGGGGGACCAATCAGAGGAGGGGGACAGAGACAGGTGAGCTGAGAGGAGGTCAGGTAAACAGGTGTGACGCACCTGAAAGAGTTAAATATCTGCAGCCGGTGGTAAACTAAGCACCTCAAATATGAGCTGAATATGATGCAGGTTTGTTCATTTTTCACACAGTCAGAGCAGAAAAAAACTAGAATAAAGTACAAATTCAGCAGTAAAACTAGAGCTTTGGTTCCAAACCAGGGGTCTGGGTCCCCCTTAAGCGGGGCGCCAGAAATCACAGGGGTCCCCAAGACTTTGTCTGTTCTGAGGTCCTCAAAATCAGATTTGCATGTCGACTAAAATAACAATTTCAGGATTCATTCACCTTTTCCAAAATCAAATTCGAACACTTTTCAATCTGTTCCAGCTGTCGTAAATAACACGTTTATATATAAAATGATTATTTCTCCTCTTCCTCACATTAAATCAGATGTTATTGTGCTTTTATCAACCAAAATTATGTTTTCTGACAGAATTCTACAGACAAGAGACAAATTAAAGGAAAACACAACAAAGTCTCATGTTTCTAAACGTGTCACCTGTCTGTAAAGACACTTGACTTCCTGTTTGAGTTACGAATTTTGTGCATTTTCCTTTGACCTGTTAGCTTTAGCCTCAGTCTGTTAGCATCATATCATGTCCTATGACCTGTTAGCATTACCCTTAGTCTGTTAGCATGATCTGTGGGATCTGTTAGCTTTAGCCTCAGCCTGTTAGCATGTTATCACGACCTGGGGTCAGTTAGCTTTAGCCTCATTCTGTTAGCATGTTAGCATGTTATAATGACCAGAGACCTGTTAGCTTTAGCCTCAGCCTTTTAGCATGTTATCACAACCTGGGGTCAGTTAGCTTTAGCCTCAGTCTGTTTGCATGATTCTGTTCGTCTGATTTTTATCAGAGGGAGAGAAGGAAAAGAGAAGGGGACTATTTTCAGTGGCGGATTAATCCACATTTGGTGTTGTATTCAGGGCAGCAGGATGGTGTGTGTGTGTTTGTTTGTGAGGCTTACACTGCAGTGTCCCAGGAGACAGAATGTCTTCGTCCATGTCATCGAGGTCATCAGAGAGGAGAAGGTGCTGAGGGGTCGGAGGTCGCAGGCCGAGGAAGGACGGGTCGAGGTTGAGAGCAGCAGCCAGCGCTCCGAGTCCTGGGTTATTGACCACGCAGAAACCAGTCAGAGACTCGATCTGCTGCCAGCGGTGGAGCTTCTCCCGCAGCGCCGCTGTTACCTCGGCCAGGGCCTGTCTGAGGGGGGAGGAGCCTGTTAGCATGTTAGCATGACTTGGGAGCTCTTAGCTTTAGCCTCGGTCTCTTAGCATGTTAGCATGACCTAGGAGCTGTTAACTTTAGCTTCAGTCTGTGAGCATGATATCATGTATGTAACCATCATATTTTAGACGCAGGATTTATGTTTCAAAACAAATCTGTTGAAAACGAATGTTAGCTTCATCGGCTACCTACAGCTAATAGAAGCTGTCCTGCACGTCACGAGAATGGAAAGGTTGGTTTGAAGACAGGTGTAGCAACAGTAACTGAGGGGGGCGGGGCTTAGCGAACAGCTCGTCACTCACTTGGCAGACAGGATCTTGTGATCGACGTCATCCAGCGAGGAGCTGTGAGCCACGTGGAACGTCCCGAACAGAGAGCTCCTCTTCTTCTTGATCTTCTCTGCCTGAAACACCATCATCATCATTCATTCATCATCGTCATCATCAGAGTGTGTTTCAGTCAGAGGTGGGAAGTTACTAAGTACAAATACTTTGTTACTGTCCTTCAGTAGATTTTTCAGGTATCTGTACTTGAGGATTTATTTTTCTAAACTTTTTTCTTTTCCTCCCAACATGTGATCACAAATATCTGTCATTTCTGTTTGTAACATTTTCAGAACAGGCTCGTTACTTTAGTTTTAATGCATTCGAGGGGAATTAAGGATTTTTTTGTATCATTGAACTGTTCTTTCCCACCAATTTCAACCTAAATAAAAGGAACAATAAGACAAGAACGATTCCTGAGTGTCTCTGTTAGTGCATCTCACACACGACAGATGTAACAAGAAAAAATGACGTTACAAGACCAAAAATTATGTTACAAGACGAAAAAGATGCAGCGAGATGAAAAATGACGCAAAATACATAACAAGACAGAAAAAATGTAACAAGACCAAAAATTACATAACACAATGAAACGTGCTGTAAAATAGACGACAAGATGGAAAAGATGGAAAACGGTTAAAACGACGTAACAAGATGAGAAATTACGTTACAAGATAAAAAAGATGCAGCAAGACTTAAAATGACGAAACAAGACAGAAAAGACCTAACGACCAAAACTGGCATAACAAGACAAAAAAGACTTGAAAGATGTAAAAGGATGTAAACAAGACCAAAAACAGAGTAAACAACAAGACATGAAATGACGTAAAAGACGTAACGTAACAAGACGAAAGATTGAACAAGAAGAAAATTACAAAAACGAAGTAAAAGACGTAATAAGACAAAAAATGACATAACAAAAAACTTTAAAAAGACCAAAATGATGTAAAAGGACCAAAAATTATGTTACATGATGAAAAAGATGCAGCAAGAAAAAAGCTGAAATAACACAACGAAAAGTCGCGTAAAATACGTGAGACGAAAAAGACGTAACGAGACAAAAAATGACATATCAAGACAAAAAATTAAGTAAAGTACATAACAAGATGGAAAAGACGGAAAAAGACAAAAATGACGCAACAAGACAACAAACATTAGAAAAGATGTAACAATTAAAAACACTAAAGTGAGATTCGACTGCAGGACAGAGGTGAGGTTCAGTTTGGTAAAAGTGTCCTTCAGATGACGACGTTTTACTTTTATACTCTGAGGACATTTCAGAGCCTGAACTTTTTCACTTTTACTGTGAAGAAGTTAATCAGTATTTCTACTTTAACCACAGTTTGTATCTGCACTTCTACTGGACTGTTGCCTCCTCTGTGTGATCAGAGTGTCCTCCTCCTCCTCCTCCTCACCCCCTCTCTGGCCTGCAGCAGCTGCCTCTCTGCGCTCTGTTTCTTGATGTTGTAGTACTGAACTTCGATTTCGTGCGTCAGCTGCAGCCACTTCTGTAGAGCCTCTGGTGGAGCCCAGTGAGCCTGTGACTCCAGCTCCCTCTCCGCCTTCTTCAACGCCACACGCACCTACAGTATACAGATGATTCAGTTAGCATGACCTGTTAGCATTAGCCTTAGTCTGTTAGCATGATATCATGTCCTGGGACCTGTTAGCATTAGCCTCATTCTGTTAGCATGATATCATGTCCTGGGACCTGTTAGCATTAGCCTCAACCTGTTAGCATGATATCATGACCTGGGACCTGTTAGCATTAGCCTCAGTCTGTCAGCATGATATCATGACCTGGGACCTGTTAGCATTAGCCTCATTCTGTTAGCATGATATCATGTCCTGGGACCTGTTAGCATTAGCCTCAGTCTGTCAGCATGATATCATTACCGGGACCTGTTAGCATTAGCCTCAGTCTGTCAGCATGATATCATGACCTGGGACCTGTTAGCATTAGCCTCATTCTGTTAGCATGATATCATGTCCTGGGACCTGTTAGCATTAGCCTCAGTCTGTCAGCATGATATCATGACCTGGGACCTGTTAGCATTAGCCTCATTCTGTTAGCATGATATCATGTCCTGGGACCTGTTAGCATTAGGCTCAGTCTGTCAGCATGATATCATGACCCGGGACCTGTTAGCATTAGCCTCAGTCTGTCAGCATGATATCATGACCCGGGACCTGTTAGCATTAGGCTCAGTCTGTGAGCATGATATCATGTCCTGGGACCTGTTAGCATTAGCCTCATTCTGTCAGCATGATATCATGTCCTGGGACTTGTTAGCATTAGCCTCAGTCTGTCAGCATGATATCATGACCTGGGACCTGTTAGCATTAGGCTCAGTCTGTCAGCATGATATCATGACCTGGGACCTGTTAGCATTAGCCTCAGTCTGTCAGCATGATATCATGACCTGGGACCTGTTAGCATTAGCCTCAGTCTGTCAGCATGATATCATGAACTGGGACCTGTTAGCATTAGCCTCAGTCTGTCAGCATGATATCATGACCTGGGACCTGTTAGCATTAGCCTCAGTCTGTCAGCATGATATCATGACCTGGGACCTGTTAGCATTAGGCTCAGTCTGTCTACCTGTTCCAGCTCCTCCTCTGCGTATTTCTGCCGGCTCCTCTCGTTCTCGGTTCCCTCTCTCAGCTCTCGCAGTCGTTGAGCTTCCTGTTTGGCCGAATCGATCTCACTCCTCAGCTCCTCCTCCACCTTCACCTTCTCCACCTGAACGCAGCGCTGCTCCTCCTGAGCCTTCTGCAGCCTGACAACAACAACAGATATGGTTGGTTCAACTTCTGTTGTTTATTTCTAATTTGCATGTTTTATATCATTGACATATTTACATCCAAACCCTTTAATACTGACATATTTTAAAAGATCGATTTTGGGATTTCATCAATCAATATTGAACCAGGCAAAGGAAAAAATGTTCATATCTGTTAATTGATTTTTATTTTTTTAATCCCACCTAAATATGCCTCATTATAGGAAGTATATTACTAACACCAGTACTTTTACTTGTAACTGAGTACAGATTTTCAGTATTTTTTCCATGACTGCATGTGCCAACTATAAAAACATGTAGCCAATACACCAAGTTTAATTTAAAAATATATATATACACATATATAAATCAGTTGTTTCCACAGCCTGCAACTTCAGTGTGTGTGATGACTGTTTGTGACAGCAGGGGGCGCCGGCCCTGCCTCGGTCTGAGCTGATGAGGGGAGGAGGGGTCAGTGTGTCGGAGCATGAAGGAATGAGTGTGTGTGTGTGTGTGTGTGTGTGTGTGTGTGTGTGTAACAGTATATATGTGACCATCAGCACCTGTTTGAATCTAATCTGCTGACACTCAGTCCACAGCAGCTGCTCACACAAAGGTAACTGTAATCCATTACACTTATAGATTTAAAAAAAAAAGATGTAATCAGATTACAGATATATTTAGTAAAAATGTGGAATTACAATTTTAAAGTAAAGAACGATATCGTACGACGCACACAGCCGACAATTCATCATCATGACCTCGAAATTTCAACATTTTAGGTCTTTAAATCAATTAATCGATCAATGAATTGATCACAACAAAGGAAGGAACAGCTGGACAAACAACAACAAAACACATAGAGCTGCAACAATTAATTGATTAGTGGAGAAATAATTGCAAGATTGATTAGTTGAAAAATAGGTACAAACGTGAAAACAGGTGTTTTCACATGTTTGTACCTATTTTTCAACTAGGGATCAATTGACAAGATTGTGATGTGATGATTAATTAATCGATTACTTGAGAAAATGATTGACAAATTAATCTTTACTAAAAAATTAATCTCTACTTAAAATAACTGTTACAAGAAAGACTTGAAAAATAGGACGCGCGTCCATTTGCTCCAGCTGACTGACAGGATTTATTTTTCACCATTTTTTAACATTTTATTCACCAGATAACTAATCGATTATTTGAGAAAATAACTGTTACAGGTAAGACTTGAAAAACAGGTTGAAACATGTGGAGCGCACGGACGTACGTATGTTTGGACCCGTTTTTCAAATGACAAGATTGTGACAGGATTCATCAATCAATTAATCATTTTCAGTCATTTTTTAAAAGACAAAAAAATCTAAATTCTCTGATTTCAGCTTCTTAAAAGTGAATATTTTCTGGTTTTGTTACTCCTCTCTGACTCAGTGTTCTAGTTGAGTCCCAGAATGAAAACACAGAGCTGGAAACAAGCAGAAATAACATTTTAAAAAAGTAAAAAGTGGTGAAAATGTTTCAGTCTGATCAGCTGTTGTTGTCGCGGTCGAAGGAAACACAAGAAGAAGAAGAGGAGCTGAGAAACAGCAAGTTACAACACGACACACACACTCGTGTGTCACTGTGTGTGTATCTGTGTCTGCCAAGTGTGTGAGTGTGTGCAGGTGTGTGTGTGTGTGTGTGTGTGTGTGTGTGTGAGCATGCAGACTGAAGCTGCTGGATATTCTTTGACCATATAAGGACTTTAGACAGAAAGCTTCTGCAGAGACCGTCTGCACACACACACACACACACACACGCACACACACACATGCACACACACACACACACACACACACACACACACCACACACACACACACACACACAGTGGATGGGCAGGGGTGGAAGTAACTAATTACAAATACTCAAATTACTGTAATTAAGTAGTTTTTTTGAGAACTTTCACTCATACTTAAGTATGCTTGACAAGATGTAATCTACTTAGTTACTTTTAAAAACGCAGTTGAGTACTGAGTACAAGTTGAATTAATATCCAAACCTTTCATCTGTATTTTAGCAGCCAATCAGGTCATCTGATCACAAACGAGCCAATGAGAACAAGCGAAAAACAAAACAAAACACATTTGATGATTAAGCATTAATCAATTAATTGCCACTGTATTGATGGATATTTAATCAATAGAAATGGCAGTAACTGCACCTCATGTCACATTGTTTTGTCTGGCGGAGTCGCTTGTTGAATAATGATTAACGATTGATCGATTGTTTGTATTTTCAAATATTGATTCAGGATAACACAGAATTTGCAGCAATAATTTGGAGAAGTCTCCTCCTTGAACCGCCACCTTATCGTGGTGGAGGAGTTTGAGTACTTGAATGATCCTAGGAGCTATGTTGTCTGGGGCTTATCGCCCCTGGTAGGGTCTCCCAAGGCAAACAGGTCTTAGGTGACGGGTCAGACTAAGAGCGGTTCCAAAGCCCCTGATGATAGATGAACACACGAGGAAGCTTACGTCGCCCGGATTGGCGTCACCGGGGCCCCACCCTGGAGCCAGGCCTGGGGTTGGGGCTCGCAGGCGAGCGCCTGGTGGCCGGGTCTGTGCCCACGGGACCCGGCCGGGCACAGCCCAAAGGAGCGACGTGGGCCCGCCTTCCTGTAGGCCCATCACCCGCGGGAGGGTTCAGAAGGGGCCGATGCATTGTGGTTTGGGTGGCGGTCGTGGGCGGGGGTCCCGACGGCCCAATCCCTGGACACAGAATCTGGCTATGGGGACATGGAATGTCACCTCGCTGAGGGGAAAGGAGCCTGAGCTAGTGCAGGAGGTTGAGCGGTACCGGCTAGAGATAGTCGGGCTGACCTCCACGCACAGTCTGGGCTCTGGAACCCAACTCCTTGAGAGAGGTTGGACTCTCTTCCACTCTGGAGTTGCCCGCGGTGAGAGGCGGCAGGCTGGTGTGGGCTTGCTTATAGCTCCCCACCTTAGCCGCCATGTGTTGGAGTTTTCCCCGTGAACGAGGGGGTCGTTGCCCTGCGCCTTCGGGTTGGGGGCAGGTGCCTCACTGTCATTTCGGCTTATGGGCCGAATGGCAGTGTAGAGTACCCGGCCTTCTTGGGGTCCTTGGGAGGGGTGCTGGAAAGTGCCCCGACTAGGGACTCCATCGTTCTACTGGGGGACTTCAACGCTCACGTGGGCAATGACAGTGTTACCTGGAGGGGCGTGATTGGGAGGAACGGCCTCCCCGATCTGAACCCGAGTGGTGTTTTGTTATTGGACTTCTGTGCTAGTCACGGTTTGTCCATAACAAACACCATGTTCAAGCATAAGGGTGTCCATCAGTGCACGTGGCACGAGGACACCCGAGGCCGGAGATCAATGATCGACTTTGTGGTCGTGTCATCTGATCTTCGGCCTTATGTCTTGGACACTCGGGTGAAGAGAGGGGCTGAGCTGTCAACTGATCACCACCTGGTGGTGAGTTGGATCCGCTGGCGGAGGAGGAAGCTGGACAGACTTGGCAGGCCCAAACGTGTCGTGAGGGTCTGCTGGGAACGTCTGGCGGAACCCTCTGTCAGAGGGGTTTTCAACTCCCACCTCCGGGAGAGCTTTGACCAGATCCCGAGGGAGGCTGGAGACATTGAGTCCGAATGGACCATGTTCTCCGCCTCCATTGTTGACGCGGCCGTTCGGAGCTGTGGCCGTAAGGTCTCCGGTGCCTGCCGCGGCGGCAATCCCCGAACCCGGTGGTGGACACCGGAAGTAAGGGATGCCGTCAAGCTGAAGAAGGAGTCCTATCGAGCTTGTTTGGCTCGTGGGACTCCTGAGGCAGCTGACAGGTACTGGCAGGCTAAGCGTGCTGCAGCCCGGGCGGTTGCGGAAGCAAAAACTCGGGTATGGGAAAAGTTCGGGGAGGCCATGGAGGAGGATTACCGGTCGGCCTCAAGGAGATTCTGGCAAACCGTCCGGCGCCTCAGAAGGGGGAAGCAGTACCCTGCCAACACTGTTTACAGTGGAGGTGGGGAGCTGTTGACTTCAACTGGGGATATTGTCGGACGGTGGAAGGAATACTTCGAGGATCTCCTCAATCCCACTGACACGCCTTCCGTAGAGGAAGCAGGGGCTGGGGACCCAGAGGTTGATTCATCCATCACTCAGGCTGAAGTCACCGAGGTAGTTCGGAAGCTCCTCTGTGGCAAGGCACCGGGGGTGGATGAGATCCGCCCTGAGTACCTTAAGTCTCTGGATGTTGCAGGGCTGTCTTGGTTGACACGCCTCTGCAACATCGCGTGGCAGTTGGGGACAGTGCCTCTGGACTGGCAGACCAGGGTGGTGGTCCCTCTATTTAAGAAGGGGGACCGGAGGGTGTGCTCCAACTATAGGGGGATCACACTTCTCAGCCTCCCTGGTAAAGTCTATTCCAGGGTACTGGAGAGGAGAATTCGGCCGATAGTCGAACCTCGGATTCAGGAGGAACAATACGGTTTTCGTCCTGGTCGTGGAACACTGGACCAGCTCTATACCCTCCGCAGGGTGCTTGAGGGTTCATGGGAGTTTGCCCAACCAGTTCACATGTGTTTTGTGGACTTGGAGAAGGCATTCGACCGTGTCCCTCGTGGCATTCTGTGGGAGGTGCTTCGGGAGTATGGAGTCCGGGGCCCTTTGCTAAGGGCTGTGCGGTCTCTGTATGACCGGAGCAGGAGCTTGGTTCGCATTGCCGGCAGTAAGTCAGACCTGTTCCCGGTGCATGTTGGACTCCGGCAGGGCTGCCCTTTGTCACCGGTTCTGTTCATTATTTTTATGGACAGCATTTCTAGGCGCAGCCAGGGGCCGGAGGGAGTCCGGTTCGGGGACCACGGGATCTCATCTCTGCTTTTTGCGGATGATGTTGTCCTGTTGGCTCCCTCGAATCAGGACCTTCAGCATGTGCTGGGGCGGTTTGCAGCCGAGTGCGAAGCGGCTGGGATGAGAATTAGCACCTCCAAGTCCGAGGCCATGGTGCTCGACCGGAAAAAGGTGGTTTGCTCCCTCCGGGTTGGAGGAGAGCTCCTGCCTCAAGTGGAGGAGTTCAAGTATCTTGGGGTCTTGTTCACGAGTGAGGGGAGGATGGAGCGTGAGATTGACAGGCGGATCGGTGCAGCGGCAGCAGTAATGCAGTCATTGTACCGGTCTGTCGTGGTGAAGAAGGAGCTGAGCCGAAAGGCGAAGCTCTCGATTTACCGGTCAATCTACGTTCCTACCCTCACCTATGGTCATGAACTCTGGGTCATGACCGAAAGAACGAGATCTCGGATACAAGCGGCCGAAATGAGTTTCCTCTGCAGGGTGGCGGGGCGCTCCCTTAGAGATAGGGTGAGGAGCTCTGTCACCCGGGAGGAGCTCAGAGTAGAGCCGCTGCTCCTCCACATCGAGAGGAGCCAGCTGAGGTGGCTCGGGCATCTATACCGGATGCCTCCTGGACGCCTTCCTGGGAGGGTGTTCCGGGCATGTCCCACCGGGAGGAGGCCCCGGGGAAGACCCAGGACACGCTGGAGGGACTATGTCACTCGGCTGGCCTGGGAACACCTCGGGATTCCCCCGGAAGAGCTGGAGGAAGTGTCTGGGGAGAGGGAAGTCTGGGTATCCCTGCTTAGACTGCTGCCCCGCGACCCGGACCCGGATAAGCGGAAGAAGATGGATGGATGGATGGAATTTGGAGAAGTGACGGTGACCTCAACCGTTAAAAGTAACTAATACTCTGAGTACTTTGTACTTTTACTTCAGTGTATTTCTAACACCAATACTTTTACTTGTAACTGACAACGTAACAGAACTTGTATTTAAGTAAAGATTTTCAGTCCTCTGCTGCCCCCTGGTGGCTGCAGCTCACTCACGGTTAGTTCAGGTTAATTAAAACATAATTATCAAATAAATCAGATGATTCTGGTTCAAGCTAACGTCTGTGGGTTTTTTAATGAAGTTTAAACTGATCGTCACTAAATTAAAGGAGCAGTGCGTGGATTTGGCCACCTGTCGGAGGTCCCTCCTCATCAGTGTGTTTCCTAAAACTTTTTTTTTTTCTGGTGATGCACTTTTTAAAAATGACAAACTGTCACGACCCAAAGTCACAACAGGCCTCATCAGTTCATCACAGGAAGAGAAGTGAACAGGGCTTTTCTGCATCATCTTATATTATCATGACGAGTTTCTGAAAACATTTACACACATTAAAACTTTAGAAATCACAAATAAATGAATTTATGCTGAGTTAAAAGAGCGTCTCATTGTTTTTATTTCCTCTCATCAGAAAAACAACATAAACAACATTTTCATCTTCTTCATGAATGAGAAAAAAAAAAAGCACGTTCAGGCTGAATGAAGACGTTCAGGTTTTCTCATCACATTAAAAATGTTTTGTTAAAAACTATGTGGGGATCGTTCGGTCACCTGACACACAGACGGTTACATCTTTATGTCCTGGTGATGATTTTATACTTTAACTGTCATACAATAATTCACATGTGCATTACTGACCTGAATTTACTCATTTATGTAAAACTCACCATGCAAGAGACACAAAACTGTTATTACACTGTTATAAATGATTATAGCCTGATTCACATTTTGTACATATTTTTACATCCATTTTCATATTTCTACTCTTTGTTTATTTTCCATAAATTGCAGTTTTATGTTTGTATATTCCACCCACTACTAAAATGACACTCACTGACCTCAAGGTGGCGCTGGAACAATCAAGTTTGTTTATTTTGAAAACAGCTCAGACAAAAGATCTTTAAAATCGTACATTTTTAAATGGAGTTTGGTCAGAAATGACTGTTCGTTGCCACTCGTGGATATATTTATTATTATTATTATTATTGTTTCTTATCTCTTTTATATATTATAGTAGAATGTATATATATTAAAATTAAAATTCTTATTGTTTTCTATTCTTATTGTTCTCTATGCTCGTATATATATTTTATGTTCTTGAACATCACTGATCTCGTGAGGCCTTCACTGACTGGTTCAAGCACAGAGGAACATGAGGTGGACTCACTTGTCCTGCAGGTCCAGCAGGCTCTGCTCGGCCCTCTGCAGACCCTCCAGGTCCTTCATCAGCTTCCCCAGGTCGTCTCTGGACTTCCTGGTCTGAACGTAGGCGAACCAGCAGCCGCCCAGCGCCATCAGGATGGACGCGCCCAGAACCAGATCCTTCCAGCGGTTCTGTCGGCCTGCAGACACACGACATGAAGATTTAATTCTTCAAAAAACATAAAAGATCAAACTCCTGGTTATCAAACCTCGTAACGGCCAAACAACGAATCGATTAGTGGGAAGATTATTAGAGTGTTTATGTCGGTTCTTCTGTTTGTTAGTTTGTCCAGCTGTTCTTCCTTTGTTGTGATCAATGTATTGATCGACTGATTGATTTAAAGATCTATAATATTGACAGAATGAACAACAGAATGACAGAATGTTTTAATGTTTTAGTCCCTTCTGCTGACATGGAGGGGGCGGGGCTTATGAGCTATACTGCAGCCAGCCACCAGGGGGACATCCAGATGTTCTGGAGGAACGTTAGAGAACAAACACACACACACACACACACACAACACACACACACCTGGTGGCGGTCCAAACAGCACGATGTCCAGAGCTTTGAGCTGCAGCTTCTGAGTGTGACTTCTGTCTAAAATCTTCAACAGAGACACCATCAGGGTGGTGTTCTTCACCGCCAGCCTGAGAGAACACAGAACATGGAGAGAACACAGAGAGAACACAGAACACAGAGAGAACATGGAGAGAACACAGAGAGAACACAGAACACAGAGAGAACATGGAGAGAACACAGAGAGAACACAGAACACAGAGAGAACATGGAGAGAACACAGACAGACCATGGAGATAACACAGAGAGAACACACAGAGAACATGGAGAGAACACAGAGAGAACACAGAGAGAACATGGAGAGAATACAGAGAGAACATGGAGAGAACACAGAACACAGAGAGAACATGGAGGGAACAGAGAGAGAACACAGAACACAGACAGAACATGGAGAGAACACAGAAGGAACATGGAGAGAACACAGACAGAACATGGAGATAACACAGAGAGAACATGGAGAGAATACAGAGAGAACATGGAGAGAACACAGAACACAGAGAGAACACAGAACACAGACAGAACATGGAGAGATCAGAGAGAGAACACAGAGAGAACACAGAGAGAACATGGAGAGAACACAGAACACAGAGAGAACATGGAGAGAACACAGAGAGAACATGAAGAGAATACAGAGAGAACATGGAGAGAACACAGAACACAGACAGAACATGGAGAGAACAGAGAGAGAACACAGAGACAACATGGAGAGAACACAGAGAGAACACAGAGAGAACGGAGAGAGAAGACAGAGAACACAGAACACAGACAGAACATGGAGAGAACAGAGAGAGAAGACAGAGAGAACATGGAGAGAACAGAGAGAGAACACAGAGAGAACATGGAGAGAACGGAGAGAGAACACAGAGAGAACACAGAACACAGGCAGAACATGGAGAGAACACAGAGAGAACACGGAGAGAACACAGAGAGAACACAGAGAGAACACAGAGAGAACATGGAGAGAACACAGAGAGAACAGAGAGAGAACATGGAGAGAACGGAGTGAGAACACAGAGAGAACACAGAACACAGAACATGGAGAGAACAGAGAGAGAAGACAGAGAGAACACAGAACACGGAGAGAACACGGAGAGAACACGGAGAGAACACAGAGAGAACACAGAGAGAACACAGAACACAGACAGAACATGGAGAGAACACAGAGAGAAGACAGAGAGAACACAGAACACAGAGAGAACACGGAGAGAACACGGAGAGAACACAGAGAGAACACAGAGAGAACACAGAGAGAACACAGAACCATCATTAATGATGAGTTTGAGTCCTGCTGTAGATTGGAGCGTCTACAGGAAGTGGCAGCTCAGACAAATAAACACTGTCATGGTCGTGTGGTTTGGCTGCTAAGACGCTGCTCTGACAAACTGTTGCATTCAAGGACACTCCGACATCTGAGTGTGGGGACATGAGGGCTGTCCATGACCAAGAGCTCAGTTATAAAATGGCACCATGCAGCGTCTCGCTGCAGGCTCCGCCTCCTTCACGTCGTGAATTCATGATTTATTTGGACCAAACCTGAGCTGATGATTGTTGGGACAGTGGGAAAATGAACCGAGACGTTTTGTTGAGTTTGATTTAGTTTCTCTAAAGTTTGACTGAAGCTGACGATGATGCAGAAGAATTGTTGAGATCAATAATAAAAAAATCAATAAATCAATTAAACAAACAGAAAACACCCTGATTTATATGGAGGTAATCCAAAAGTAACAGAAAGTAATCAAGTTACATTACTGTAATATTGTGATATGTGGATCAGGTTACTGGCTACATGATTTGTATTGAGGTAATCAGTAACTGTATCCGATTACAGTTGTAAAGTAACCATGTGGTACCTGGGTAAAGATTTTCCATCCAGCTGGTGTTTCCTGAACATCTCAGAGTACTGAGGGAGTTCAACACTGACGGAGAGCCAGTCCACCACCTGCTCCAGCGTCCAGTTATACACTGAGACACACAGAGACACAGACAGGGACAGAGAGAGACAGAGAGAGAGAGACAGAGAGAGAGGGGGAGGGAGAGGGAGAGGAGAGAGGGAGAGGGAGAGAGAGGGAGAGGGAGAGGGAGAGGGAGAGGGAGAGACACAGACAGGGACAGAGAGAGACAGAGTTAAAGTAAATAAACAGAGAACTCAGTTTAACAACACGTCTGTGAAGTTTTTCTCTCTCCTCTCCTTCCTCTCCTCTCCTCCTTTCCTCTCCTCTCCTCTCCTCTTTCCTTTCCTTCCTTCCTTCCTCTCCTCTCCTCTCTTCCTTCTCTTCCTTTCCTTTCTCCTCTCCTCTCCTTCTCTCCTCTCCTCTCCTCTTCCTCTCCTCTCCTCTCCTCCTCTCCTTCCTCTCCTCTCCTCTCCTCTCCTCTCCTCTCCTCTCTCTCTTCCTTTCCTCTCCTCTCCTTCCTTCCTCCACTCACTATCTTTCTTTCAATAATTTTTCTTTCCTGTCTCTTCTTCCTTCTTCTCCTGCTGACGACTGACATAACGATTTATTAACCATGTCGCTGTCTCTTTTCTTCCCGTTCCTCCACGAGCTGACATACGATTCTAGTAACTGCTAGTTCTCTGTGTGTCTCTCCGACTCTCCGTTCTCAGTCTCTACAGTGTCTCCTCTTGTCTCTCCGTCTCGTTCTCATCTCTCCGTCCTCCATCTGTTCTCATCTCTCTCATCGTGTCCACCTTTATTTAAAAATAAACATTTCTTCTTTATAGTGAATTTTCATTTTTCAGACGAATCATGTTGGTCAATAGGAATATTTTAATCCACACAGGCTCCTCCACACCAGTCCTCCATCTCCATTCCTACATCCATCCTACATCCATCCATTCTCTCTCTCTGTCAACTCTTTCTTCTGTTTTTTCTTTTTTCTGTCTGTCTGTCTGTTTGTCCATCTTTTTCCTTTAGAGTTTCTTTCTCTTCCTTCTTTCTGTTTCTTTCTTCACTTCTGTCTTTTTCCTTTTTTTCTTTAAATTATTCACCTTCCTTCTGTTTCTCTCCCTCCTCTCTTCCCTCTCTCCTTTCTTCTTTTTTTTTTCTTTTTTTAGTCCTACTTTCTTCCCTTCCTGCTTTCTGTCCTTTTTTCTCTTTGCATCTGTTTTTTTTTTTTTTTTTTTTTTTTTTGTCTGTCATTTTCCCGCCTTTCTGATTATTTTTCTCTCCGGCAACTCTTTCTCACCTCCTCCTTTCTTTTCTCTCCTTTCTTTCTTCTGTTTTGTCCCTTCCCTTCCTCTCTTCTTCCCAGAGATAAATCTTTTACTCTGACGTCTGTAAACCAACATTAATCCCTTAAATCGATGTTTTTTTGAATGGGGTTTGGTGTGAGCTGAGCTGATGATGTGAATGTGTAGTTTTATAAACAGAGTAAATAAATATTGAGTGTAAACACTGTGATGAAACCTCACTTCTCCTCTGTTGATGTTTGTGTCCGTTTTTCCTTCAAAACGTCAACTTTGTTTACGTCATAGTTTGTTTTTTATACAAACAGCAGCAGCTCTGCAGTTTGATGACCGTGAACCTTTGATGCGTCCTCACCTTTAGAGCTCTTCCAGGCCGTCCACATGTCCTCCACGCTGATGTGCAGGTCGGCTTGGTGGAAGCTTCTGTGTTTGGCTTTGGGGTCGTGATACTTCAGATCCTTCCTGAGAAACTGAACAGGTTGTATTTAGTGTAAAAAAAAACATCAGGACATTAAACGTCTTCTGTTTGGTCAAACTGTCTGCGAGTGTTTTCCCATCTCACCTCGTCCGTCTCACTCGTGTCCACCGTCCCATCGGCGTCGTCGTCCATCAGTTTGTGGATGCTGCAGATCGCCTCGAAACTCAGCACCGAGTTCTCATCCTGACAGAGCAGCTGGTCGATCGCACACAGATCTGCAAAAACGTTATTATTATTATTATTATCATTATTATTAAAAGATCAAAGAGTAAAACTGAGACGACATTTATCACTCTGCTCTTAACAGATAATAAGAAATATGCTGTGAATGGATTACATCTTTATTTACAGGATAATAATTAAAATATATTTCACATGCCAACAAAATAATCCTTTTCTGTGCTCAGGTTGTCCGACTGTCCAGCGTCTGAGTTCTGTTTAATAAATGAATCCAAGCAGCAGGTAAAAACTCTGAGTCTGAGCTTCTGTGTCACTTTGATGAACGTCGACTTTGGTTCCTGGAGCCAAAAACAGAAACAGGACGAGTAAACATCCATCTTTTCTGGCTGCCATCTTTGTTTGGGTCAATGAACGGAGACACGTCACAGCTGACTGAAGTCCAGAGGACGGCAGCAGAGTGAGACAGAAGGAGGAAGAAACACTGACGAGTTTTACTTCAGTAACGTCTGAAATACTCTGAATTCATACGTTTCATTAGGAACAAGTACACGTCTATACAGAAAAATATACTTATAGTAGGACTTCTCACTCTGAATATTCTTAGACCTGGACTCAGAGTTAACCTGGAATAACTTTTCACACACACGTTGTTAACCCAGAGTTAAACTTAGCTCAGGATTATACATGATTCACACCTCTACTAGTCCTGCAGGTCAAATGATGCTTATGTCTTAGAACGACACGTGACTATACCAGCCTTTAGTCCCGAGTTTAGTCAGTTTTCAGGGGATAACTGCTCCAGAGCAGAGTTAGCAAGCACAGGCTAACGTCAGCGTTAGCCCACTTCCATGAGGGCTAATCACACTGCACTTAGCTCCACAGCTAAGAGAGCTGTTTTAATTATTTCTTTAATTATTTTGCAACTGTTTATAAATTTCACAAAAGTTTTTCATATGAATATTTCATGTTGGAATAATCAGAAAAATTCCCAACAGACGCTACAATGACAACAACAACAACAACAACAACAACAACAACAACAACGACAACAACAACAACGACCCTACACTACCCTCTGTGGTCTCTAGAGCGACTTCCAAATTCAGGGACCGGGAACATCTGAGAAGCACCTGAACGCACCATTGAACACTTTAAAGCGATATTCCACTTTACATGATAACCCACTCAGTGCGTCCTCACCTCTATGCTGATGTGATGATGGTGAAGATCTTCAGTTCACTAAACAATCCTGGAGTTTCAGCAGAAAACAGGGTTGCAGCCAAATCCAGTACAATGGCAGTGAATGGAGACCACGGATAAAATGTTAAAAAAAGAACACAAAACAAACACAAAATGTCTCCATCCTGCTCGTGTGGTGTAATCCAAGTGTCTGTGAGCTGCGACATTAAAATTTAACCACAAAAGACGCCATTTACACCATGTTTTTAGCCGAAATGTCAACTGTAGCATGTAGCAGGTAGCATGTAAACATGACGTCGATCTCGCGAGACTTCCACACGTGCGTCCTTTAAGAGATATACAAGTCTCGCGAGATCAACTGTCCATTGTACTGGATTTGGCTGCAACCCTGTGTTCTGCTGAAACTCCAGGATTGTTTAGTGAACTGAAGATCTTCACCATCATCACATCAGCACAGAGGTGAGGACATACTGAGTGGATTATCATGTAAAGTGGAATATCACTTTAAGGTTCCATAATAAAGTCTGTAAGAAAAAAACACTGGTGTTTCATCACATTTCTCCACAAAGCAACATCAGTCTCAGTTCCTGTTAGCCTCAGTTAGCAGTTAGCATCCATCATCATCCATCAGGTCACTTATCTGCTGCTGCCGCCACCATCGTCATGACAACAGAGCAGCTTTAAACAGGTTGAGCGGAGTTAGATCTTCATTCATGCCTACATTTGGTCATTTCAGCCTCCAGAACGTCTGAGAGTCTCTGCATGATCACCCAGCTGAGTGTGTGGTGTGTGTGTGTGTGTGTGAGAGAGGGTCCTCAAAAATATCTTTTTTGGTGAAAATGATTTGCGTCCACACTGGTGTCTCCAGCTGTGTTGGAGGAAGTTTTTTTTTAACTCCAGTAAAAAGTACTGCACTGTAAAATACAAATAAAAAAAATAATTAAGTATTTTGTGACTGTTGATCTCAAAGCAGGCAAATTTTCATTATGGATTAATCTGCTGATTATTTTCTCCGTTGATCGATTGATTGCTTGGTTTGTTAAAATTCTGTCGACACCGTCACCATGTTTGTTGTTTTTAAAGTCTCTTCCTGTTGAAACTCCACAGTTGAAAACATCAGCTAAAGTTAAAAGCTAACCGTTAGCTGTAACTGCACTTTATGAATTTTAGTTTGGAGGCGTCTGCTAATTAGCTGTGAGCTATCACCTAGAAACTCTTCAGTTAAAACAGACAGTTAGTAGGCTAATTGTTAGCTAAAGCTGTCTTTAATCTCTGTTTAATTCACAAACAACAAGCTAGCAGTTAGCTGTAGCTCACTACAAACTCTTGACTTCAAACAGTTAGTTGAAGGTATAAACAAGCTAACTAACTGTTAACTATAGCTGTTGTTTATCCATGAATGCTCTAGAATTCAGAGCTAACTGCTAGCTATAGTTGAACTGTAAGAACTGTAGTGTGGAGCCCAGAGCTACATTAGCTCACTGTTAGCTGTAGCTGTTTCAAACATTTACAGTTCAGAACAACATTAGCACTAACATTAACATTAATGTTAACACTAACATTAGCTAAACAGACTAACTGCTAATGTTAGCTACACTGACCAGCTGCTAACATTAGCTACACAGATGAACCGCTAATGTTAGCTACAGAACAAAAACAGTCTACAGGCCTCAGTTCTTGATCTTCTCCCTCTGTGACCTTTGACCTCCTCCACACTGACGGAGCTGCAGCTGATCCAGATGTCACATCATTCACACTGCAGAATAAATATCAGCTGTTCACAGAGCAGATAACCTGCAGCAGCGTGTGTGTGTGTGTGTGTGTGTGTGTGAGACGTCTCTCTGGGTAAATATTAGGACAGATCACAGATCAGACTGAGCAGGTTTTCATCCTGCAGCTCTGATCACACTCACAGCTTCAGGATGTCATGATGATGTTCTGTGTCTTCTCTTAAACACGTTCTAAATGATTTGATGTGATGAGTTTGAGAAATAAAGAGCCTCTTTCAGTTTTTAAATTCAGGCTAACGGCTAACAACAGCAAACTACATGGTTTGTCCAAGTGGTGTTGCCATAGGTAGCTTTCCCAGGTGGTGGCCTGACGGTGTACTGACGGGGCTGTTTAGATCAATCGATTGGACTCATTGATCCGTCATCTGACTGAAGTTTGTGACAGTTAGGATCTGCGTCCTCGACCGCGGCTCTGAAGCATCAGCAGTCTGACGAACGAACCAGGTCCGTCAACACCGTTCAAATAAAATAAAAAATCACTGCTGCTTCCCGGAGAGACGTCACCGAAGTTTTCTCAGTTTTAACAACGTAGAAGATGTAACACAACGACGCAACAAGTAACAAGTCACATGTAACAAGACAAAAAAAAAAGACTTAACAGGATGTAAGAAGATGAATCAGTAGTTCTGATGTAGCATGAGTCTGTGATCCATGACGACACTGCAAACACAAGCTGCTAACAGCTGCTTCACTGTACTTTTAATGGAGTCTATATAATAAAATGTAAACAAATATAAATTAAGAAAAACGGGGCTCTCAGTTTTGTCTGAAGTTTAAAACACGAGCACATCCAGGCTGCGTTCACACCAACACAACCCTGCAGTGTGTCGGTGCTGCTGTCAGTGGGTGAAACCTGACGCTGAACAGATTTGAATCTAAAACAAAAGTATCTCCAGGAGACTCCTGTTAACCCCTTCATCCAGATTAAGTTTCCACAGCACCACAGAAGAAGACAAAGAGGTACAGAGAGCGACAGGTGAGTTAAAGGTCTGAGGATTAACGTCAGCAGCTGTGAGGATAAAAATACAGAGATAATAGAATTAAAGAGGACGGAGGTCGACTCAAAGTCACACACTGAACATCAGGCCGAACACAGCAGGAGAACTTCATCTCCCATCATGCACCTTCGACATAACAGGGTGACCTCGTTAGATCAAAGCAGAACCAAAACCAGAACATCCAGGTTCTGATCCAAAAGAAAGAAAAAGCTCAGACTGACGTCGTCTGCAGAGACACTAAGAACTAAAAACTAATCTGATAACAGAAGGTTACTCAGCTGCAGCTGTAAGATTTATGTTATCGTCATAATTTATGTGAACACGTTTCATTCTACAGCTCATGGAAATATGATCAGAATCACAGAAGAAGTTCAGTGTGAGACAGACAGGATTAAAATGAAGCCGTGCAGAGCTGCAGAGCTGCTTCTGATCTACAGCGACCGACTGTTTGAAACTGATCCTGTGTGAGCAGACGGAGACGCAGACTCGGGGAAAACAAGGGCAGGAGGGATGTGTGCGCATAAAGGATCTTTGGTGCCGACAGCACTCTGTAAAATGTGAGATCTGTCATCCCAACGTAGAAATTCTCGGCTTAACTCGAAGACCATTTGCTCTGCAGAGAGAATTTGGATGTATTTTACTGTTTGTTGTAAACAAACCCGCCAGCGGCAGAGTGTCACCGACTGACCCTGACGGTGCTGATCAGAGATCAGAGATCACCTGGAGACTGTGGTACCTGAGTTCAATCAGTGTGTGAAAGACCAGACGAGGAAAGACAACATCCTGGACAAAAGTTCTGTAAATGTAAAAGGTTCCTATGTGACAAAACTCAGGAGAAGTGAAAGAAAATAAAGAGATGAAGTGATGAGGACGTGGACAAATCAAAGTAAGGAACAACTGAGAGCCAGTTTTGGACAAATTGGGAAATTTTTCAGGAGGGTTCAGTGGATGAAATAACTACAGTTACAAATGATTCACTTCTGTGTTCAGCTTGTTGAAACTTCACAGGAGAATAAAATCTATAATGATAATAAATCAGATGTGACTAAGGATATTAAAAAAAGTCAGAAATACAAGGAGAGTGGTGTTCAAGAGTAAAGATTCTGGACAGAAAAACATGAGTTCAGCAGGGATTAAATCTGCATTTGATTCTCTGGTCTGACTCTCCTCATGAGTCCAGATTGTTAAAGTGAATAAAACTCTTTCATCTGCCATTAAAACCAACGTTGGGCCCCACAGAGCCGCGTGAGTTCAGCTCCTCTTTTTACTCTTCACACTGATGACTGACGTGGACAAGAACACTCTGGAGATAAACACTAAGAAAACTGAAGAGATTGTATTTGTTTCATCATCTGACTCTCAAAAGGTTCATATTTTTTATCCATAATGACAAAATGAAGCAGGTGTTTCCATAGAAACACTCTGGTGTCATGACTGACTGTCAGTTATCACAGAACGATCACACTCAACTTGTCTGCAAAAAGACGAAACAAAGAATTGATTTTCTCTGCCACCTCGGGTCTTTTGAGGCGAGTAAAAGAATTCTTGTTCTTCTTTTTTCCCTCTGTGGTTCCGAGTGTTCTGCGGTTCTGTAATACTTCATGGTACAAATGTTCTGAGGTCCAAACTGCTCCACCAGATGAAAATCTGACTGAAAGACTGTAGGTCAGCCTCTGGAGAAACTCTAAGAATCAGCTGATTGGTCAGATTATTTCCAGTCTCAGTCGTGTCCTGAACAGTGAAGACAGACTGTCCCCATCCAGCAGGAGATATGAGGTCCCGACGTTCAAGAAGGTCAGACTGAAAAACTCTGCAGCTGATTTTATCACAGATTTCATGAAACGTGTTTCTGATGCCAAAGTGTTTCACTTTCACCTTCATTCAAAGAGAACTGAGAAAGTCCTCAAAACAGCCTGTCCAGAGCCGAGGGGGACAGACACGAGTCAAATAATCAATCAACATGATTTTCAAATAAATAAATAAATAAACAAAACATTGTTCTGATTGGCTCTTTGGGAAATAAAATAAAATAAAATAAAATAAAGAAATGAATTAAGTACAGAATGACATAAAACAAAATAATAAAATAAAGAAAATAAAGAAAAATAAACAAATAAATAAATAAATTAAAAATAACAAAAAATAACATAAAACAAAATAATAAATTATAAACGTAAATAAACTTAAATAAATAAATAAAAATTAAAGGGAGTCTAAACTGACTGTAATATTGTAATTACTTGGCTTAGCATTGGGTAGGAAGTGATGTAACTTCGGTATGGGGGACTCTGCTCGCTTCCTATTGGCTCTCAGTCCCGAGGGCGGGACCCTCTTCTCTTCGTCTTCTCCGACAAACCAGAGACGAGTTTATTTCTGTCACCATGCTTCCTGTGACATCATGGATGTGTCAACTCCAGGAAGCTGTGGTGAGCTGCTAACGGCTAGCTCCCACGCTATCTCTGCTGCACATGCACACGCACATGCACACACACACACACACGCGCACACACACACGCACACACACAGCACAACGCACATGCACACGCACATGCACACACACACCCACACACACACAGCACAGCACACCCACCACACGCCACTCACACGCACGCACACACGCGCACATGCACACACGCGCACACTCACACGCACACGCACACACGCACACAACGTACACACACACACACAAACGCACACACACGCGCACACACACACACACAGCGCACACACACACACACGCACGCACACACACACACCACACACACACACACACACACACACACACACACACATGCACACACACACACACTCTGTCTGCAGATATGAGTTTTGATTAAACTCCATTAAATGTGATGACGGTTCACAGGAAGTTTTCAGTCTACGGGAGGCGACAATATGAAGGTTGGGACACGTTTCTATGACAACAGGATGGTTTCTTTGTTCAGTGTTAAAACCACAAACTGAAGAGCAGCCATCATCCTTTCACAAGTACAAAGATCTGCAATCATCCGACCGCTAAAGCAGAACTGAACCCTCAATCACTTTTATATCAAAATAGTGAATTAAATCACATCAAATATTTTAAAAAACGTCGACTGAACTGATCGTTTCAACAACAAACGTGAAAAGAATGAAACAATGTTGTTAATCTCTCCAGAGCCGTTTATCTTTCAAACACAGCAGTGTTCACTCGCACAGTGTGCCACATGCTAACATGCTAACATGCTAACATGACTTAACAGCTATGATGTAAGTTCGTCGGACGTATCGATCTGTCAGCACGTTTAAAACAGTTCAGTACTAACTTTAATAGTATCAAATGTACTGAAGCAGCAACTCCTGATAATAATCATCATTAATAAGACAAGATGAGATAAAATAAGCTAAGCTAACAGGAGTGTGTATCTCACTGACTGAGACGACTCAATGCATGTCTCGATACACGTTCAACCACATAATGCATCTGAAAAGTTTTTAAAAAGCAGACGATTCTCAACGATATGATTCAGCCCTGTCACGATGCAACGTGTGAAACTTTAAATTTTGTGCAGGGGTTCTGTTTTGCAGGGGTTTGTTTCAAAAATGAAATATATGTGAATGTCCTAGTGAGATTTATTGATACGCTAGTGATGCATTGATTTTTTTCTGATTGACATTCAGCTTTTTACCAGTACAGGCCGTCTGAACCGATGCACTCGTATCTCACACATTAAAGCCTGATGCATCAGATGCATGAGTGAATCGTTACACCCCTATAAGCTAAGCTAAGCTAAACTAAGCTAAGCTAAGCTAAGCTAAGATAGAACTTGATTAATCCTGAAGGAAATTGTTGTGCCAGTGTATATATTTGTATATATTATATGAATATATATATATATAATATATATATATATATAATATATGTATATATCACTTAAAAGATTATTAACTGTCTATAATCGACTATCGACTATAAACGACTGTACAGAGGTTTTTGTTTCATTGGAAATGATCCCAAACTTTGGACACTTTCTGTAAAGTATTGGCACCACTGATCTTTAATCATCAAGTCACTGCTGAGCTTCTCCATGAATTGTTTCTTTATAATCTCACCATTAAAAGAAAAACTCTCATTTAACATTTTGGTGCAGACGTGCAGATTTTCAGACTACGAATTACTGTGGCCAAACCAGCGTCACAGTAACTGGGGCTGCACAATTAATCTGAATCAAATTGAAATCACAAAATGACCTGATGCGAGACCCAAAACAGCAGAATCACAACCAAATCACAATCTTTTGAAAAAGGACAAATGTGAGAAAACAGCATTAAACTGAGGTTCCATAGTTCTGCAGGTATTTGGTCATAAACCAGAAGTATTGGACACATTCAAATGTTGACCTGATGGTGGCGCTAGATGAGACGTCAGAGGATCGATAACGTGATTACAGTTGATGCTGAGGGGAATAGGATGAGCGCTGTGTTTCCTACCTGAGGCTGCGTTGCCGCTGGAAACCAGATGATGGTGATGGTGGTCCAGGTGGGCGTGGTCACTTTTATCCAATGAACTGTGAGCCCCAACACACACGCTCAGCACGTACACACACACCAGCCACACACACACACCCTCCATGTCTGTGGAAAGACAGGAAGACAACATTTCTTGAAACATTTCAAAATAAAGGCCCTATCCAGAGTGTGCGTCTGTGCGCTCCACATGTTTGGACCTGCTTTTAAAGTCATTTCTGTAACAATTATTTTCATTATTGATCAATCTGTTGATCATTTTCTCCATTAATCAATTAGATCTCCACATCTGTGAAGTCCTCATTAACCCAGTGGGCATCTGATGTCAATTTAACATCAATATGACATTTGATATCAGTGTTTGATGTCATATTGATGTTGAATTGACATCAGATGCCCACTGGGAATGCTGAAAGGTGTTTGGTATTTGGAGCCACATATGCTGCCATCCCTGATGTCTGTCTCAGAGACGTCCCTGATTATTTCAGAGAGACGATGCAGAGACACATTGTGGACGTGTTCCAACAGTGTGTCTTTGTAGTAAAAGAGTTCAGGTACTAGACTGACCTGCCTGCAGTCCAGACCTGTCTCCCATTGAAAATGTGTGGTGCATTATGAAGCACAAAATACGACAACAGAGACCAAACAGGACTGTTGAGCAGCTGAAGTCGTATATCAAGTAAGAATGAGAAAGAACTTCACTTTAAAACTTCAACAAACACTGACTGAGTGTTAAAAGAACAGCTGATGTCTCACAGTGAGAAACATGCTGCTGTCACAACACAATGACTGCAGATTTACAGAAAAATATAAACTTTATCAGTTTGAACAGTAAATATCTGATCTGTGTTCTGGATTCAGGCTGAAAAGTTTTTGCAAATCGTTTCATTCTGTTTTTATTTACGTTTCCCAACTCTTTGGTGATCCGGTTTGTACTTTCAGGAGGATTATTGGTGTTTTCAGATCATATTTATACTCATAAAACAAAGTTTGAGTCAGAAAATGCTGTTAAATGTTGGAGGCGTTCACGGTCCTCTGTTCATCTCACTGAAGCAGAGAATCGCACCAGAAACGTGTTTGTTTTAAACTGTAAAAGAGACTTAAATCAATAAATAAAATCGCATCGACCACGTGACTAACATCTAAATTATTGATGATTTATCAGATCTGAGCTGTGACTCTTCAATAATCTGATACTCAAACTAGTGCAGATTATCGATCTGTCCGTTTGACTGGATGTCAGAGGTCACACAGCAGCTCACTCTCACACCAACATCCCGAAAACAAAAAGCATTTTTAAACAGTGAAGTGAACATCACTCACCTCTGCAGCAGCTGCTCCTCTAATCCATCGATCCCGTCCGATCCGATCCGATCCGATCAATTCAACACGAACTGATCAGAGAATCAGAGAGCGAACGCATTGATCAAACAGTTTGTTCTTCAGTTTCTCCACCCGCGACCCAAACTCACCAAAGCGCTGCCGAGAGAAAACACACGGAGAGATCCGCCTGCGCTGCGTTCACGGACTCACGGAAAGCTCCGAATTCAGACAACTGGATTTTTTTTTTTTTAAAGTATAAAAATAAGTCGTTTGTTTTTTAAAAGCAAAATATCAAACGTTTTTGATTTTCTGTCACGTGACGTTAAATTCAATAACTTCTCTTTATTTATTTACTTTTTGGACACTTAATAGATGATATGGCTGTTTTGTTGTTGTTGTTTGTTTGTTTGTTTCCATGTCTGTATAACACTCTGGTGTCTGCTGTTTTATTTCTTTATAGTCTTAAAGGACAGAAAATCAGCTTCTCATAGAACAGATAGTCCTACATTGCATTGTTTGCATTTTTGATAGAAACATGACACCTAAATGTTTCTTCCCTGTCAAATAAAAAATAAATATATGAAATGACTCATTAGTTGCAGCCGTATTTCATTTTATTTCTTTTGATAGAGTTAAGATTTGATTGGTCCTTTTATTTACACTGCTTAACACTTTTCTGTTTCAATTAATGATCAATGATCAAATCAATTTTGATTAAAAACGTTTTAGTTTAGTTGATTTAAAAACATGTCACAGAAGAATCACAAATAAATACTGAGAATAATTTTAAGATATAACTGATGTTTGTTGTTTTTTTTTGCACAAACACATTTAACTGATAAAGAATGAAAGTAAATAATAAAAGAAAAGTAAAAAGAGAGGACATGACGTTTCGGTACTAGACCTTCATCAGATTTGCCTGATGAAATGTCGCAAATAAATTTTATATTGCAAGTTAGACAGTGTGCAGGAGTCCTTTTGCAATTTTTTGGTCTTCTCTCTCCAACGCACCTGTTTTGTTTAAATAGATGTGCGAAGGTTTTTCCTTTGTTCCAAATCTAATTTTCAAGCATCCAAATGAAGACAAATCGGGTTCATAGTTCACTGTGAGCTATTTCTAAAATATGATTTTTCAGGGTGATTTTTAAAATTCGCAGGATTCAATTTTATCTAAAGAAGAAAAGTAAATTACCTCAACTAAACATCACAGCTCGGCAAAACTCTGTTTAGTTTATTTCAAAACTTTCTCAAAGAAATCAGTCTGAGTGATGTTTGTATTTACAGAACAAACAGCAGATTGAACAGGAACAGCGGGTTAAAAGCGGCTCATTAACTGGTTAAACTGGTGAAACCTGCTGGTCTTGAGCTCTGTGCTCATCCATCAGTGTTACACTCTGATAAAGTTTCAATAAAACAGCCGAATTCCTCAGATTCTTCAGTTTTCTGTCCTGCCCTCATTTCCGACAGCACATGAAGGCAGCAGGTGCCTGCCAGCAGCGTTGTGATGGCGCCGCCCTGCGGCCAGAGACAGGAAGTGCAGGATTGTCAGATCAGTGAACAGTGTATCGATAACATCAGATTAATTTATCTCATTATGTCAATAATGGACGCACTGCAATAGATTTTTGAGTTTTGAGTCCAACTTAAACTCTTTAAGTTTTGAAATAAACTTTTAAAAGTTTTGCTGTCCTCTGATTTTTTATTTGAGATCATTTACTTTTCTTCTTTAGAAAACTTGAATATTTGAGTTTTAGAAACTAAAGAAATACATCCCTAAAACATTAAATAGTTTTAATTGAAAATATTAAACTTTCCTTTCACTTCAATGGATTTACTCAATATTTATTTATTTGTTTATTTATTTTGTTTTCAATATAATATTTTGAGTTTCTAGAATTTAAAGCTTCATGTTCTAAAGAGGCAGAACTGAGAAAAATGACTTTAGAGTTTTCTTGTTGTCGAGGCAGATAATTTTGTCTGTATTAGTTTTATATCTTTATATCAGGTTATTGTTTCTACATATTAATCCTGACCTCTGATTTAACCTTTGACCTTATTTGGAAGTTCCTGTATTTGTCTCATACCAAAGCAAAAGTCTGATCTGATGACTTCAGCTTTAAAAAACAAAATAATGACAAATATGATCAAATCCTCAGTCTGATAATGATGTCAAATCAAATGACACCTTTTATATTGGTAATTATTTACATTATTGTTATTATCATTATTTATTTACAACATTTTTTATTACATTACGCTACACTTGTCATGTTCCAGGGAAATTTTAAAATCGAATTATTTCAGTGGTTTTGGGATGTTTCTAAACATTTGAAGTTACTAATATTTATATTCTAATGAAGTAAAATTGGAAACATGTGGAACACAGACGTACATCTGTGTGCTCCGCATGTTTGGACATGGTTTTCAAGTCTTTCCCGTAATAATTATTTTCTCAATTAATTGATTAGTTGTGTGAAATTTTTTTTTAAAAAAAGTCAAAAAAAAAAAAAAAAAAGGTGGAAAATGAATCCTGTCATAATTTTGTCAATTGAAATGTCACGTGACAACAGGTGGAGAACACAGACTGATGTCTTGTTATGTGTTTTACGTTGTTTTTTGTTTGTTTGTTTTTTACATCTTTTAGCTGCTGTTAGCAAACACCATGGTTAGCTACTGTAAGTGAACACTAATATCAGCTACTGTTGTCAAACTGTTGTCAAACTGTTGTCAAACCGCTGTCAAACTGTTGTCAAACTGTTGTCAAACTGCTGTCAAACTGTTGTCAAACTGTTGTCAAAATGCTGTCAAACTGTTGTCAAACTGTTGTCAAACCGCTGTCAAACCGTTGTCAAACCGTTGTCAAAATGCTGTCAAACTGTTGTCAAACTCTTGTCAAACTGCTGTCACACTGCTGTCAAACTGTTGTCAAACTGTTGTCAAACTGCTGTCACACTGCTGTCAAACTGTTGTCAAACTGTTGTCACACTGCTGTCGAACTGTTGTCGAACTGTTGTCGAACTGTTGTCAAACTGCTGTCAAACCGCTGTCAAACCGCTGTGAAACCGTTGTCACACTGTTGTCACACTGTTGTCAAACTGTTGTCAAACTGCTGTCAAACTGTTGTCAAACTGTTGTCCAAGTGCTGTCAAACTGTTGTCAAACTGTTGTCACACTGTTGTCACACTGTTGTCAAACTGTTGTCAAACTGTTGTCAAACTGCTGTCACACTGTTGTCAAACTGCTGTCAAAATGCTGTCAAACTGTTGTCAAACTGTTGTCAAACTGCTGTCAAACTGCTGTCAAACTGTTGTCATACTGTTGTCACACTGTTGTCAAACTGTTGTCAAACTGTTGTCACACTGGTGTCACACTGTTGTCAAACTGCTGTCAAACTGTTGTCACACTGGTGTCACACTGTTGTCAAACTGTTGTCAAACTGTTGTCAAACTGTTGTCACACTGCTGTCAAACTGTTGTCAAACTGTTGTCAAACTGCTGTCACACTGTTGTCAAACTGTTGTCAAACTGCTGTCAAACTGTTGTCAAACTGTTGTCAAACTGCTGTCACACTGTTGTCAAACTGCTGTCACACTGTTGTCAAACTGCTGTCACACTGTTGTCAAACTGCTGTCACACTGCTGTCAAACTGTTGTCAAACTGAAGTCAAACTGCTGTCAAACTGCTGTCATACTGTTGTCACACTGTTGTCAAACTGTTGTCACACTGTTGTCACACTGTTGTCAAACTGTTGTCAAACTGTTGTCCAACTGCCGTCAAACTGTTGTCAAACTGCTGTCAAACTGCTGTCACACTGTTGTCACACTGTTGTCAAACTGTTTTCAAACTGTTGTCACACTGTTGTCAAACTGTTGTCAAACTGCTGTCATACTGTTGTCAAACTGCTGTCAAACTGCTGTCAAACTGCTGTCATACTGTTGTCAAACTGTTGTCACACTGTTGTCAAACTGTTGTCATACTGCTGTCAAACTGTTGTCACACTGTTGTCAAACTGTTGTCATAGTGTTGTCACACTGTTGTCAAACTGTTGTTAAACTGTTGTCATGTTGTCACACTGTTGTCAAACTGCTGTCAAACTGTTGTCAAACAGTTGTCAAAATGTTGTCATAATGTTGTCACACTGTTGTCAAACTGCTGTCAAACTTCTATCAAACTGCTGTCATACTGTTGTCAAACTGTTGTCAAACTGCTGTCAAACTGTTGTCAAACTGCTGTCATACTGTTGTCAAACTGTTGTCACACTGTTGTCAAACTGTTGTCAAACTGCTGTCATACTGTTGTCAAACTGTTGTCATAATGTTGTCACACTGTTGTCAAACTGCTGTCAAACTGTTGTCATGTTGTCACACTGTTGTCAAACTGCTGTCAAACTGTTGTCAAACAGTTGTCAAAATGTTGTCATAATGTTGTCACACTGTTGTCAAACTGCTGTCAAACTGCTATCAAACTGCTGTCATACTGTTGTCAAACTGTTGTCAAACTGTTGTCAAACTGCTGTCAAACTGCTGTCATACTGTTGTCAAACTGTTGTCACACTGCTGTCAAACTGCTGTCAAACTGCTGTCATACTGTTGTCAAACTGTTGTCATAATGTTGTCACACTGTTGTCAAACTGTTGTCATAATGTTGTCACATTGTTGTCAAACTGCTGTCAAACTGTTGTCAAACTGTTGTCAAAATGTTGTCATAATGTTGTCACACTGTTGTCAAACTGCTGTCAAACTGCTGTCACACTGTTGTCAAACTGTTGTCAAACTGCTGTCACACTGTTGTCAAACTGCTGTCACACTGTTGTCACACTGTTGTCAAACTGTTGTCAAACTGCTGTCAAACTGCTGTCAAACTGCTGTCAAACTGCTGTCACACTGCTGTCAAAATGTTGTCAAACTGTTGTCAAACTGTTGTCACACTGCTGTCAAACTGTTGTCAAAATGTTGTCAAACTGTTGTCAAACTGCTGTCACACTGTTGTCAAAATGTTGTCAAACTGTTGTCAAACTGTTGTCAAACTGTCAATCAATCAATCAATCAATCAAATTTTATTTATATAGCGCCAATTCACAACAAAGTTGTCTCAAGACACTTTACAAATAGAGTAGGTCTAGACCACACTCAATAATTTTGTTTACATCCGACAGTTGAAACAACTCCCCCATAAGCAAGCACTTTGGCGACAGCGGCGAGGAAAAACTTCCTTTTAACAGGCAGAAACCTCGGACAGATCCATGACTCATGGTGGGCGGTGATCTGACGGCACCGGTCGGGTTGAGAGGGAAAGAGGAAAAGGGGAGGAAAGAGGGGAGGTGGGAGGGGTGGAAGAGAGAGAGAAAAGAACAGAGGCAGAGAGAACAGTAGTAACACTGTTGTCACACTGCTGTCAAACTGTTGTCAAAATGTTGTCAAACTGTTGTCAAACTGCTGTCAGACTGTTGTCAAACCGTTGTCAAACCGCTGTCAAACCGCTGTCAAACTGTTGTCAAACTGTTGTCAAACTGCTGTAAAACTGTTGTCAAACTGTTGTCACACTGTTGTCAAACTGTTGTCACACTGTTGTCAAACTGCTGTCACACTGTTGTCAAACTGCTGTCAAACTGTTGTCACACTGTTGTCAAACTGTTGTCAAACTGTTGTCAAACTGCTGTCACACTGTTGTCACACTGTTGTCAAACTGCTATCAAACTGCTGTCATACTGTTGTCAAACTTTTGTCATAATGTTGTCACACTGTTGTCAAACTGTTGTCATAATGTTGTCACATTGTTGTCAAACTGCTGTCAAACTGTTGTCAAACTGTTGTCAAAATGTTGTCATAATGTTGTCACACTGTTGTCAAATTGCTGTCATAATGTTGTCACACTGTTGTCAAACTTTTGTCATAATGTTGTCACACTGTTGTCAAACTGTTGTCATAATGTTGTCACATTGTTGTCAAACTGCTGTCAAACTGCTGTCAAACTGCTGTCAAACTGCTGTCATACTGTTGTCAAACTGTTGTCACACTGCTGTCAAACTGCTGTCAAACTGCTGTCATACTGTTGTCAAACTTTTGTCATAATGTTGTCACACTGTTGTCAAACTGTTGTCATAATGTTGTCACATTGTTGTCAAACTGCTGTCAAACTGTTGTCAAACTGTTGTCAAAATGTTGTCATAATGTTGTCACACTGTTGTCAAATTGCTGTCAAACTGCTGTCACACTGTTGTCAAACTGTTGTCAAACTGCTGTCACACTGTTGTCAAACTGCTGTCACACTGTTGTCAAACTGCTGTCAAACTGCTGTCACACTGCTGTCAAAATGTTGTCAAACTGTTGTCAAACTGTTGTCACACTGCTGTCAAACTGTTGTCAAACTGTTGTCACACTGCTGTCAAACTGTTGTCAAAATGTTGTCAAACTGTTGTCAAACTGTTGTCACACTGTTGTCAAAATGTTGTCACACTGTTGTCAAACTGTTGTCAAACTGTTGTCACACTGCTGTCAAACTGTTGTCAAAATGTTGTCAAACTGTTGTCAAACTGCTGTCAGACTGTTGTCAGACTGTTGTCAAAACCGTTGTCAAACCGCTGTCAAACCGCTGTCAAACTGTTGTCAAACCGTTGTCAAACTGCTGTAAAAACTGTTGTCAAACTGTTGTCACACTGTTGTCAAACTGTTGTCACACTGTTGTCAAACTGCTGTCACACTGTTGTCAAACTGCTGTCAAACTGTTGTCACACTGTTGTCAAACTGTTGTCAAACTGTTGTCACACTGTTGTCAAACTGCTGTCAAACTGTTGTCAGACTGTTGTCAAAATGTTGTCAAACTGATGTCAAACTCTTGTCACACTGTTGTCAAACTGTTGTCAAACTGCTGTCACACTGTTGTCAAACTGCTGTCAAACTGTTGTCACACTGTTGTCACACTGTTGTCAAACTGTTGTCAAACTGTTGTCACACTGTTGTCACACTGCTGTCAAACTGCTGTCACACTGTTGTCAAACTGTTGTCAAACTGCTGTCAAACTGCTGTCAAACTGCTTCCACACTGTTGTCAAACTGCTGTCAGACTGTTGTCAAACTGTTGTCATACTGTTGTCAAACTGTTGTCAAACTGCTGTCAAACTGTTGTCAAACTGTTGTCAAACTGCTGTCACACTGTTGTCACACTGTTGTCAAACTCTTGTCAAACTGTTGTCAAACTGATGTCAAACTGCTGTAAAACTGCTGTCAGACTGCTGTCAAACTGCTGTCAGGCTGTTGTCACACTGTTGTCAAACTGTTGTCAAACTGCTGTCAAACTGCTGTGAAACTGTTGTCACACTGTTGTCAAACTGCTGTCACACTGCTGTCACACTGTTGTCAAACTGCTGTCAAACTGAAGTCAAACTGCTGTCATACTGTTGTCACACTGTTGTCACACTGTTGTCAAACTGTTGTCAAACTGTTGTCCAACTGCCGTCAAACTGTTGTCAAACTGCTGTCAAACTGTTGTCACACTGTTGTCACACTGTTGTCAAACTGTTTTCAAACTGTTGTCACACTGTTGTCAAACTGCTGTCAAACTGCTGTCAAACTGCTGTCATACTGTTGTCAAACTGTTGTCAAACTGAAGTCAAACTGCTGTCAAACTGCTGTCATACTGTTGTCAAACTGTTGTCAAACTGTTGTCAAACTGCTGTCAAACTGTTGTCACACTGTTGTCAAACTGTTGTCAAACTGCTGTCAAACTGCTGTCACACTGTTGTCAAACTGTTGTCACACTGTTGTCAAACTGTTGTCAAACTGTTGTCATACTGCTGTCAAACTGTTGTCACACTGTTGTCAAACTGTTGTCATGTTGTCACACTGTTGTCAAACTGCTGTCAAACTGTTGTCAAACTGTTGTCAAAATGTTGTCATAATGTTGTCACACTGTTGTCAAAATGTTGTCATAATGTTGTCACACTGTTGTCAAACTGCTGTCAAACTGCTGTCACACTGTTGTCAAACTGTTGTCAAACTGCTGTCACACTGTTGTCAAACTGCTGTCACACTGTTGTCACACTGTTGTCAAACTGCTGTCACACTGTTGTCAAACTCTTGTCAAACTCTTGTCAAACTGTTGTCAAACTGCTGTCAAACTGTTGTCACACTGTTGTCAAACTGTTGTCACACTGTTGTCACACTGTTGTTAAACCGCTGTCAAACCGCTGTCAAACCGTTGTCAAACTGCTGTCAAACCGCTGTCAAACCGTTGTCAAACCGCTGTCACGCTGCTGTCAAACTGTTGTCAAACTGTTGTCAGACTGTTGTCAAAATGTTGTCAAACTGTTGTCAAACTCTTGTCACACTGTTGTCAAACTGCTGTCAAACTGCTGTCACACTGTTGTCAAACTGCTGTCAAACTGCTGTCACACTGTTGTCACACTGTTGTCAAATTGTTGTCACACTGTTGTCACACTGTTGTCAAACTGCTGTCAAACTGCTCTCACACTGTTGTCAAACTGATGTCAAACTGCTGTCAAACTGCTGTCAAACTGTTGTCAAACTGTTGTCATACCGTTGTCAAACTGTTGTCAAACTGATGTCAAACTGTTGTCAAACTGCTGTCACAGTTGTCACACTGTTGTCAAACTCTTGTCAAACTGTTGTCAAACTGCTGTCAAACTGCTGTCAGACTGCTGTCAGACTGTTGTCAAACTGCTGTCAAACTGCTGTCAAACCGTTGTCACACTGTTGTCAAACTGCTGTCACACTGCTGTCACACTGTTGTCAAACTGTTGTCAAACTGAAGTCAAACTGCTGTCAAACTGCTGTCATACTGTTGTCACACTGTTGTCAAACTGTTTTCACACTGCTGTCACACTGTTGTCAAATTGTTGTCATACTGTTGTCAAACTGTTGTCAAACTGTCGTCAAACTGCTGTCAAACTGCTGTCACACTGTTGTCAAACTGCTGTCAAACTGTTGTCAAACTGTTGTCAAACTGCTGTCAAATTGTTGTCAAACTGCTGTCAAACTGTTGTCACACTGTTGTCAAACTGTAGTCAAACTACTGTCACACTGTTGTCAAACTGCTGTCAAACTGCTGTCAAACTGCTGTCACACTGTTGTCAAACTGTTGTCAAACTGCTGTCAAACTGCTGTCAAACTGTTGTCACACTGTTGTCACACTGTTGTCAAACTGCTGTCAAACTGCTGTCACACTGTTGTCACACTGTTGTCAAACTGTTGTCATACTGTTCTCATACTGTTGTCACACTGTTGTCAAACTGTTGTCAAACGGATGTCAAACTGCTGTCAAACTGTTGTCAAACTGTTGTCATACTGTTGTCAAACTGTTGTCAAACTGCTGTCAAACTGTTGTCACACTGTTGTCACACTGTTGTCAAACTCTTGTCAAACTCTTGTCAAACTGTTGTCAAACCCTCTTGGTGGAAAAGTGAAAGTTTCAGTGTAACAGTTGAGTTTAATCTAGAGTTTGTGTTGTTAATAATCTTGTGTAACAAACTTCTCCTCTTTGAATTCAGGATGTGAGGAACTAATTTTTAAAAAAATCTATTACGCACAAAACAAAACTTAACAAATATTTAAATTGAAGCATCATTGACATCACAGTGGTTACAGTGATTCGACTCAACACTGCCGGTCTCTGATTGGTTCTTTAAATGACTTTAGAAACGTGTGTTTCTCAACTCTGGACTGAACAAACAGAAAACCCAGTGTTACACACACACACACACACACACACACACACACACACACACACACACACACAAAGAGTAAACTTCCTCAAACTTGCTCCACTTCCTCTCTCTCCTCTCGGACTTCCTCCTCTTCATTAACTCCGCCCCCCTCCGCCTCACACTAACACACAGATCCGCTGTCCCTCCCGCACACACACTCGCACTGACACACACTCACGCACACAGACTGACACACACACCCACAGACGGAGCGGGACTGAGCGGAGCTGTGTGCCCGGAGAGGAGGACTGATGACCGGTGAGTGTGTGTTCTTCATCCCGCCGGAGCTCCGGACCAGCTGAGAGAGAGAGACAGAGACAGAGAGAGAGAGAGAGAGAGAGACACAGACAGACAGAGAGAGAGAGAGAGAGAGAGAGAGAGAGAGAGAGAGAGAGAGAGAGAGAGACAGAGAGAGAGAGAGAGAGAGTGTATGTGTCCTCTCTGTCCAAACTTTCAGCACGTTATTGATCTTAAATTCCAATCAGCCGATTGATCGGTTCTCCTACAAATCAATAACCACTTTGACTGACTGATCAATCGATCAATTGATTGATTGATTGTTGACGCTGCTGCAGGAAACTAAAGTGCGACCACTCCCAGTGTGTGTGTGTGTGTGTGTGTGTGTGCGTGTTGCTGTCAGTCACTTCTTCTTTAAACTTTGATCTAAATGAACACATTAATGTGACAGAAACGCAGCAGAATCATAAAGTGTAACAGTAATAATACTGAGTGTTGGAGGAGGTATTCAGATACTTTACTAGAGTAAAAGTACTCATACTACACTGTAAAAAATACTCTGGTGCAGGTAAAAGTCCTGCTTTCAACATGTTAAAGTATGTCAGTATTTATCAGGAAAGTGTAGGGGAGACCCGGGGCAAATGTAACAGGGTAATAATAACCCACACACCCAATCAGAACCAGACTTGAGTGATGACCCCTCTACTGTTAGAGAACACTATTGTTAGCTAGTTAACACAACCACTAGATACTTTTCACTAAAACTACTGTTAGCTTCTGTTAACAAACACTATTGTTAACTACTGTTACTAGTTAGATTTTTTCCTAAATCAGGTCCTGACCCTGATTACCATGGTTACCAAACAGTTAAGACAGGATCTGAAAGTTAGGAAGTGTCTATAATGGGGCAGGTTCTCTGGTCTTGTTGAACCAGAGAAGTTGTTTGATGTTCTTACATATGTTATGTTCTTTAGTTGCACACTAGTCTGTGTCCAGTCACCTCCTTTGACCCTCTGGCCAGGTGGGGACTGATTATTGTTCCAATGGCTCATTATTCCAAAACCCCAATAGTCTGAAAAGTATCCCCAAAAGTATCCCCAACCAAGATCGTGGTTGGGGATAAAATAAGTAATTCAGCTTTCTCTTAACTCAATTAAGAGCAACAGGCTTCCGGAACAATGGCCGTTTGCTTTCAGGATAGCGGGTGTCATGTTGGACAAATGGGTCTTTGGCCCAATGGGACACTTTTTGGACCATGGGGCTTCAGAATAATGGAACAGTGGGTTAGGGTTAGAAACCCCAATAGCATGAAAAATGTCCCATTTGTCCAACAACCAGTTATCCTGAAAACAAATGCCCACTGTTCTGAAAATACTTGGTTAGTTTTAAGAAAAGATCATGGTTTGGGTTAAAATGAATCATTTAACTTTTTCTTAATTCAGTTAAGAGCAACAGACTTTTGGAACAATGAGTGTTTACTTTTGGGATAGCAGGCTGTCGTTTCAGACAAATGGGTTTTCAGTCCAATGGGACATTTTTTTGACTACTGGGGCTTCAGAACAATGGACTGTCTGAACAAGGGGTTACGGGTTGGGTTTGGGGTTAGACACCCCAATAGCATGAAAAATGTCCCATTTGTCCAACAACCAGTTATCATCAAAATAAATCAACTGATTGTTTGGTTTGTAAAATTTGATGCCTTCACAATTTTTACAAGCACAATCATTAGAATCATTCAGAGGAATCTCTACTAATAATAACTGTGTGGATATTATAGGAGTTTGCTGTGTGATCATGTTGGCAAGAAAAAAATAACCAGATTGACTAATGGTGTCCTCGTCACGCTGGACGAGATGACATCACACAGACTGTCAGCAGTCGCACGCGCTCAGATGTGAATCAGAAACAAGCTGGACAGTTTCAGGTTTCCCAGAATGAAACAGGAAGTCAGAGTCTGAGAGATGTTAGAGACCGCCAAGTTAGTGCTGATGTGGTGAATCATTCAGCTGTCATAAACTGTAAATACACACATATGATTCATTTTATACCAGTATGGTCTAGTCTCAGTTTGACCCAATAGTTCCTGGTATTTCAGTCTTGGTTGTTTCAGTCCACGTTTGGTCTAATGTTCTTGGTTGTTTAGTCCGGGTTCAGTCACATATTCTCTTGTCTTAGTCCCAGTTTGGGCCAATATTTTCTAATATTTCAGTCCCTGTTTTTACTGTGGCTTGGTCAGATATTCTTTAGTGTTTTAGCCCAGGTTTGTTCCACTGTTCCTGGATGTTTTAGTCCAGGTTCGGTCCAATATTCCTGGATGTTTTAGTCCAGGTTTGGTCCAATATTCCTGGATGCTTTAGCCCAGGTTTGGTCCAGTATTCCTGGATGTTTTAGTCCAGGTTTGGTCCAATATTCCTGGATGTTTTAGTTCAGGTTCGGTCCAATATCCTTGGATGTTTTAGCCCAGGTTCATTCCAGTATTCCTGGATGTTTTAGTCCAGGTTTGGTCCAATATTCTGAATGTTTGTCTAGATTCTGGATGTTTTAGTCCAGGTTCAGTCCATTATTCTGATTTTAGTCCGGTTGGTCATATTCCTGATGTTTTAGTCCAATATTCCTGATGTTTTAGTCCAGTTCGGTCCAATATTCCTGGATGTTTTAGTCCAGGTTTGGTCCAGTATTCCTGGATGTTTTAGTCCAGGTTTGGTCCAATATTCCTGGATGTTTTAGTCCAGGTTCGGTCCATTATTCCTGGATGTTTTAGTCCAGGTTTGGTCCAATATTCCTGGATGTTTTAGCCCAGGTTCGGTCCAATATTCCTGGATGTTTTAGTTCAGGTTCGGTCCAATATTCCTGGATGTTTTAGCCCAGGATCGGTCACATGTTCTCTTGTCTCAGTCTCGGTGTGGCCCAATATTTTCTGGTATTTCAGTTCCAGTTTTTTGTCGTGGTTTGGTCGACTGTTCTTGGTCGATTTAACTCTGGTTTTACCCTCACTGGCCCTAATGTATGAATTTCTGGTATTCATTGGTGTTTAAGACCAGGACTATGTTTGTGGTGTCCTCGTATAACACACACCTGCCAGCTAATGTCACACCAGGATTTCTGTTATAAATGTCTCAGTCTTATTGACATCTGAGTTAACAAGACAATTTAGCTCATTAAAGGAGAATTCCACCCATTTTAACAGGTCACGCAGTTTATTTCTGCTGGTCAGACTGTCTTAGTGAACAGTTTCCTTCACACATGCTGCTGCTGGATGAACAGAGTGGCGGACAAACCCTTCCTGTTTCGGTTTCAACACAGACCACAGTTCCTCTTTGGCCTGTGGCGTCTGACTGTTGGTGTTAGGAAACGCTGCATTCAGAGGTACATGTGGAGGACTCAGCCCCTGTCAGACTCTGTCAGCTGGAGTTTGTCAGTCGTAATAAGACTCGATCTAAACTGAGATTTGGGAACGTTGACATCACTAAAATATCAACGATGATCAGACAACAAATAAAACCTCCAGGTTAATTTGGAAAAGGTGAACGTTGTGACCCAACTATCTGTTGTAATCATCCATCAGAGTTTACACTTCCTGTTTCAACTTTGACCCTCTGTTCTTACTGTAGTTGTGTAGTCTTCTTGTGCTATGACAGTTTATTACAGACAGTTCATGTGTTAGATTAGGTTTGACCTTTAATCAAAGCAGTTTAGATCATTTAGATGAACTGTTGGTTACTTTTAGGGCAATTTGTTAAAAAAAGTCATATTGTGATTATCTTGACTGAAATTTCAATACGATTAAAGGAAACCATCAGTTTTGCATTACAATTTTCTCATTGACTGAAAAAAAACAAACTATGAAAACCGTGATGATGTGATATTTATTGAGGTCTGAACCAAACAGACATGTTTTCTGTCATCTGAAGGTTTTTATCTCAGGTCATCTCTGCAGGACGTCAACATGATGCTGTTTCCTCACACATTTTTCCCTTTTCAAAAGACTGCGACTTGGTTCTGGTTCTGTGTTTTGGCCGTATTGATTTTCTTGCCCTACGTAACAAGAACCACGTCAGCTTACTAACATGCTGCATGTTCGATTCTCTGGTGCAGCATTTCCTAAAGTTTGGGTTGTGACACAAAACAGTTCACAGACCCGTTTTAATTTGGGTCAACTTACCAGAGAAAAATATAACAATGCTGCTTCCTACATAAAATAGAAGAAGAGCTTTCTTTTGCATTCTTTAAGTCAGTCATGCGTTTGTTTCGTGTGTCTCTGAGTGGTGCTAGCTAGCTAACATTACTTGTCAGTGTTAGCTGTGACTGACGTTTCAACATTCTGTCCCCGACTCGTGGGCTCGTCCATGTTGTGGAAAGTTTGGGTCTCGGGGAGGCACCCAATTTTTCTTTTGGGTCTTGAGCTGAAAAAGTTTGGCAGCTGGTGCTCTGGTGTTTCTCAGCAGGGTGGTACCCCCCCACCCCGCTCCTTGTTTAAGGCAAGTTTACACCAAAGATTTTTACAATGATACGAGTTGAAACTTGCGAAAAGCATGTGGGCTCCAACACTGTAAAACCTGCCAGTTTACAGCAATGTGTCTGGAGGAGATGATGTATTGTTCCCATAGCAACGACTCTTAACTTCAGTGTTTCTGTAGCGCAGCTCCATGCTGCCTTCAAGGGAACCGGACATCAGAGTATCATCTATTAAATGTCACCAACATGGCGCTGACTGTGTCAACTCAGGGTGACATTTCTCCGTTCAGCTGAGGTCTGAACTGAAGTGTGACGTTCACTCGTTCACTGATGGCAGTGAGACGAATGTCAGACGCCTATATATTTCCACATTTTAACAGCCGGGCGGGTCAAGTGACAAAGCAGAAAGTTATTAATAACTTGCAGAAACATTGTGTGCGATAGTCCACCCTCTCTTCCTCTTTGTCTCTCTCACACACACACTGCTGGCTGCAGCAGAGCTGTACATCCCCACATCGTGTCGCTCATGCTGCCCGTGTTTTGTCGATCTGCGTCCAGCTTGTGCTGAAGCTGCTCAATCTCTGTGAGGCCGTCATTGTTCTGAGAGAGTCTGAGGCAGCTGAGGAGAAACAGGTCTGAAGCAGAGGTGTCTGGACAAGCAGGCAAACGTGGACCCACCTCAGCAGCAGCAACTTCAGCTTGACCTTGACACAGACCGACAAAATACCAGCAGCATGAGCGACACTAAGGCGGCTAGTGTGGAAAATATATATATGTATAGCATTTAGCACTGCAAATAATGTAGCGCCTTGCACCCAGACAGACACTGTAACACAGGTCTAAAACCAAACAACCTGCGACCTGCAGCTGAGTCAAAGCAACATCAGCCAGCGTGGTTCTGCCAGGCGCAGGACTCACACCGACTTTCTAAACAATTTAGCTGATTTCCTTCAAACTTTGAGATAAACTGGCCTCTAACGCAGGACGGCTGACTTATCCTTCTATTTTTTTTTTCTGCAGTTCCCACAGACTTCTTTTTTTTGGTACACTGCTGTTTTTTTACAGTTAACAAGAATGCTTCTTGTTTGACATCAATAATGAGACCTAAATAAAGCTTGAATGTCACATTTATAACTCTTGTGTTTGTTTAACAGTCATAATCTGTGGAGGATCGATAAGGGGCTGCTAGAACCACTGGATCAGACCAGTGTTCTCTGGTGTTTCTTTCTCAGTTTGGTCCAGTGTTCTCGCATATGTCCTTGTCCCTTTGGTTACTATTCTGTGGTGTTTTTTTTAAATATTCACGTGCTTGGTATTTTTTCAGATATTCTGTCCACCAGCTGGCTGAAGTTGTACATGTGCATCCCCACTTTTTGATCTTTAAAACAATTAATAATCGGCTCATTTTGCAGAGCAGGTGTCTCTTCTTTCACATTGTGTTTTTTTCTGATTACTGACAGATAAAAAAAAAAGTCCACACAGCCGTGAGAAAATATGGGGTAAACCTCGCAGCTCCAGTTTTAGAGATTCTTCCTGTCAGAGCTTCAGCTGCAGGATGACTCGGTTCCTCTGTGGGTCAGGAGACTCCTCCTAAACCGGCTAAATTAAACCAAAATACAGAAAAAGAACACAGCTGACAAGACGAAACCAAAGCTGCCTGTTAGTTCCTGAAACACTGAAATACTGGACCAGTAAAACCACAAAGGAGACGACGGGTTGTCTGTCTGCCTCGCCTCTGGTAGCTGTTGTCCAACTTAAAAAAAAAAACTTCCACGCCGGCGAGCTGACCTGTCCCATTTTATCTGCACTCTTTTTGCACGCTGTTGTCTCGTGTCAATGGGGCAACCGAACTACACACCTGTTCATGATTGTTCGTCACTCGTATCATCAAGAGATGTGATATTTATGAGCCAGAGCAGCAGACAGGGCCGTCACCATACCAGAGGTTTAGTAGTCGATACCAATACTGCTGATTTCCACGATTCTCAATACCACAGGAAACGACAACGACAAGAATAAAATTCAGCTGTTGTTGTTTTCCACAAATCACCATCAGGACAGCAGGTTGTCACATCTGAAGTGATTTCTGCTCAGATATTAAGTCTGTTGTAGGGCTGCAAATTATAAGCACTTTCCTTAATTGATCGTTGGTAAAATTAATGATCAATTAATATATTAATCATTAAAAAATACAGAATTTTGCTGAGAACAAACAATACCAAATGTGTTTTTTTCCCCTTTCAATCAGAGCTTTTTCTCCACTGCAGCATTTCCATATTCTCTGACAGGATCATGAAACATAAAAAGACGTATTTAACACATGGACAGGGGACGGTGGAAGGACGAATGTTGCTCGATGTCTTTGTCTCTTGACCCGCCCACTGTAACCTGTGGTATTTTCTAGAGAGTAAATCGATCGGCGCATCACTACTTTTTCTTTTGGACGACTGGAAGCGGAGCTGCTGCTGCAGCTGCACGTGTAGTCGTTGTTGTTGTTCAGTGCTGGTTGGCGTTCTACTTCTTCTTTGGTGTTTAACAGCAGACTGCAGCGCCTGTAAGTGTTCATGTCCACATGAGTTGCATCGCTGGTAGCTATGGCACTGAAAAAAAAAAAAAAAGAGCACCGTCACGTTTTCAAAATTTTGGCAAAGTACGACAAAGAACGACATCAGAGGAAGACAATGTAGATGGTGTAACGAGATGAAATAAAACTTTCAGCTAAAAAACAGAGTGAGACAAAAACAAGGTAAGAGACATTATATGAAAAAGGTATAACAGGGAGAAAATTATAGCTACAAGATGCAGCAGGACAAAAATCATTTAAAGGACGTATCAAGACGATGATGACATAACGAGGGGACAACAACATAAGAGACGTAACAATAGGAAGCAGACAGAGATGGAGACTCTTTGTTGGAGAGAAGGTGAGGTTCAGTCAGCTTTGAACAGAAACTGTCGATAGAAATGTCCTTCAGAGGACAATTTCTTACTTTTCAGTCCCTGCAAGAAGTTGTGATGACAACAATCAATGCAAATTCAACCAGTCCCCATGAATTCTGCACAATCTGGCAATTTTTTCCAGTCATCATTTTGTCCAACTTTTCCACAAATGTGACCAATCATCATCATAGCTTCTGACAAGTTCCACCAGTCAGTTCCATCATACATGTACATGTTCTCAAAGGTCCTGAAAAGAACACAACAGCTGTCATTCATCAATGCTAATCTTAATTTCCTGATCCTGTGATCCTTTTTGACATCGTTACTCATAATACTAATGTTTGCCTTTAGTCATTATATCCACATTACTGATGATTATTTATCAAAACTCTCACTGGGTTAATATTTTGTAAAAGCATCATAATATTTTGTGAAAGTCGTCCCTACAATATTGTTGCAGTTTCCAGCTATTTGGTCAAAAATACTGTGATTTTTACTCATTTTATCACCTTGGCTGCTTCCAGCATCAGTCACAACCTACATGATCAATAATTCAACTGCAGCTGTTTGTGCAGCTGAGAATCGCGTATTTGCTTTTTAACATTTTCCATCTCTTACAGTATGTGAAACTGTGAAGGTGACAGAAGCTGAAGCTCTCTGATTGGATGTTTCAGGCAGCACTGCTCTCTGGGATTCGTAGTTGACTTGTAGATTTGACTTTTTTCAGCTCAGCTCAGCGTCACACGGCTGAAAATCCCCCTGTGAATATTTTCATACCTCTAACTTAAATATTATTCATTATGCTAATAACTTACTGGCATGAAAATAAACCAGATTCACAGTTTAAACGCACACACACAGTTAGATGAAAGCTGCTCTGAGACACTGAGTGTGTTTCAGTCCTGCTGCAGGTCATTCGTGTTGATTCTTCTTCCTCTTTTCTCTCAACGTGACTGTTTGAGTTGAGGAACCCGGTGCAGAAACCAGTTTTTATTCATATCCTAACGTCACTTTTGGTGCTTTTAAAGTGAAGGGACGTGTCCTGTCTTTGTATTTGTAGAGAGAAGTTTATGGTTTTTCATTCACTTCAACACAATCAGAGTTTTATCACAGCAGCATCTAGTGGACATCAGAGGAACTGCAGCTGAGTGTAAACGTGTACACGGCGCTGACGTCACGCTCAGGGTGTGAAGCTCAGACGTCTTCCTGCTGTCGAAGAAACGTAGAGAATCTGACAAACTGTTATAATTTCACTGCTCACTGATTGGTCAGCACCTGGGGGGAGGGACAGTGGGACATATGTCAAGATAAAAATACAGATTTGATAACACGTTAGCTGCTGTGAGACAACAGCTAACGTTAGCATTCAGACTCTTCCTAGCTAACGTTACTAACATGTCAGATCAGACTGTTATTTTGTTCTAAACTAACATACTGCTAATCCTGTTTTAGCTGATTAGCTGACATACTTGGACAGCTAATGTTAACATTAGCTTACATTAGCTTGATTACATCTACTGTGTTATATTTCTAAGCTTCATTAAATCAAGATATAACTACATATTTGATAACACATTAGCTACCGTGAGCTAGCATTAGCATTCAACCACTTCCTAGCTAACTTACTGTTTCATAGTGTTACTTGATAAGAGAGGAACAACGTTAATCAAGTCTGAAATATCAACGTGCATCTTGGACTCATTTTTTGAGCCTGGAAGTAAAACACACTGGATGTAATCAAGCTAATGTAGGCTAGTGTTAGCATTAGCTGTCCTGCTGTTTCCTCAGAAATGTTCTGGTTCAGTCAGTAATGTTATGCAACATTATTTATTTCATCCAACAGTGTTATTTTGTTCTAAGCTAACATACCGCTAACCCTGTTTTTGCTGCTTAGCTTACATACTTGGACAAGAGTCAGTAGACAGCTAACGTTAAGATTAGCCCACATTAGCTCAATTACATCCAGTGTGTTTTACTTCCAGACTTCAATAAATCAAGATAAAACTACATATTTGATAACACATTAGCTACCATGAGACATCAGCTAATGTTAGCATTCAACCACTTCCTAGCCAACGTTACCATTTGATAGTGTTACATGAAAAGACAGGAAAGATGTAAAATAATGGTGAAATATCAGCGTGTTCAGCAGTATCACACTCAGTTTGTTAAAGACGACATTTTATTGATGATAATACAATACAGTAAAAACAGCTGCTTCTTTGTTACCTGTGGAGAAAGTCCCCAGAATCCATTAAAAAAATCACCTAATTTTGAGAGGTTTTGAGTGAAGAGGAGCTTTATAAACTTTATGAAACTCTGTCAACAATAACTTCTTATTTGGGCGTTCCAGGGCTCTCAAGTTTTGAATGCAGGCAAGAGTGACACAAGAGAGCCCTGGGCATTCTTATAAATTCTGCTAATGTTCTAGATGAAGTTATTTGTTTGTTTGTCCCAGGTGTTGGCGATGACTGTTTGAGTGCCGGTTAAAACATGTTTGGTCAGAGATGACGGAGTGGACGATGAGACAGGTGTGAACACCAGGTGTGAACAGAGAGACACAAATATGAAACGTGATGTCCAGGTCCTACGTTAATTTACTGACTGGACGTCTGTTTGAAGACGTCTCAGCTCAGAGTTGCTGCAGGTTGCTGCTTTATTTCAACATGAAACCACAATGACATTTTTCTACTGAAGCTTCCTTTTTTTCCAACAACATCTGAGTTACAAAAGGACGACGTTACAACACTTGAAACGTTTGTTTCAGCGTCTCTGCAGCTCCTCAACATGTTAACACGACCTGTTTTTAATCACACCGTCCTGCTGCCATTAAAACCACAGCACAGCACCAAATATGGATTCATCCGCCGCTGAAAATAGTCCCCATCAAATGCACCATTTCCTCCTGTTTGAGTAACTGTATCTCTGTGAGGAGTTTTTAAAGATGTGGTTCGGTTCCACCAGCAAGGATTCATTTTTAAACCTGATTACTATATTGTGCTAATATATAATTTATTTATTATTATTATTATTATTATTTTTAACTTTTGGGCTAGGTTGCAAACAGCTTAAAATGGTGCTAACATTTTAACAATCATAACAATTTGTTAACTTTGTAGGAAGCTAGCAGACAATATAATCTTTTACAGTTTTAGCTAGCTGGCCAACAGTGCAACATTTTGTTCAGAGAAAACAGAGGAGCCGGTCCTGACAGTAATCAGATGTATTTTTTCTTTATTTATTTTAATTTGTGTCATCCAGCATCTCCAAACTGATTAAACTCTTGAATCTGACTTTACATCAGTAAAGTTGAAACGACTAAAATGTGATTAGTTTTTTCACTAAGTGTAACAGAGCTCAGCTGAATTTAAAATCTGGAGGAGTTCTGCTGAACTCTGATGAAGTAAACCTGGATAAGACGAGTCACAGACGGACAGCAGAGATAAACTGTCAGTGAAGCTCTGCTGTAAAGGTCAGAGGTCACAGTCTGTCTACAACATGAAGCAGAGAAGAAAAAGCAGAAGTGTGAGATCAGAGGTGAAAACTTCCAGCAGAGTGAGATCAGCCGACCTCCGCCCAGAGACACAGAGAGAGAGGAGGGCGGGGTCAGTGTCCCCAGAGGCTGGGCTGAGACACTTTCTCTGTCCACACATCTGGACGGAGACGCTGCACACTCGCTCTTTTACTCTTCAGCACACAGAGATACTGATAAATACCACCAGTAAATACCAGTAAATACCAGTAAATACCAGTAAATACAAATATCTGATGACTCTTCATGTTCTCATGGTCACTGTTCTGTTTACAGCTCAAACTGTTTCTGTGACAGAAAAACACTGAAACTGAAACTTTGACAAACAAAACTCTGAAGTTCAGGATGAATCAGTTTTACTGTAAACTGTCTCTTTAATCCATCATCGGTAAAATTAACGATCAATTCATCCATTGATCATATTTACAGAATCTTTAAAACTTTCCATTCACCGAACAGGAACATGTTCCACGTTCTCTGACAGAGTCACACACACCCTTAGAAATACAGCTGCTAACTAGAACCATATAGGGTTCTTCAGCTTGTCCCCATTGGAGAACCACTTTTGGTTCCTGTTAGAAGTTCACTTGGAACCCCTTCAACCTAAAACCCAACATAAAGGGTTTTATCTAGAACCATCTGGGAGAGGTTCTACAGAGAACCCTTTTATGGTGCAATGGTTCCACCTAGAATCATCCCTGGAGGTTCTATTTAGAACCTCTCTACCTTTCTAAGGGTGCAAGAATATCACCAGGGGGTTCCACTGAGAACCTTTTTAACACAAACTATATTTAAACTCTGATAACCTCAAAAACTTGTGAAAACCAACTGTTGAGAACGGAGAACTGTTGAGAACTGTTGAGAACTGAGAACTGTTGAGAACTGAGAACTGTTGAGAACTGTTGAGAACTGAGAACTGTTGAGAACGGAGAACTGTTGAGAACTGTTGAGAACTGAGAACTGTTGAGAACTGTTGAGAACTGAGAACTGTTGAGAATGGAGAACTGTTGAGAACGGAGAACTGTTGAGAACTGTTGAGAACTGAGAACTGTTGAGAACGGAGAACTGTTGAGAACTGAGAACTGTTGAGAACGGAGAACTGTTGAGAACTGTTGAGAACTGAGAACTGTTGAGAACTGTTGAGAACTGAGAACTGTTGAGAACGTCTTTATGTTACAGAAATAAACTACAGCTGCTGTCAGATGAAGTTTGGAGACACAAAGAGACACTGAATGTTTTGTCCCTCTGTGACGTAAATGTAAATAAAGTTTTGACTGTGTGGGAGGAGCCTGTTGTGTGTGTGTGTGTGTGTGGTGTGTGGGTGTGTGAGTGTGTGTGTGTGTGAGTGTGTGAGTGTTGTGTGTGTGTGAGGGTGTGTGTGTGTGTGTGTGTGTGTGTGGTGTGTGTGTGTGTGTGAGTGTGGTGTGTGTGTGTGTGTGTGTGTGTGAGTGTGTGTGTGTGTGTGTGTGTGTGTGTGTGTGTGTGTGTGTGTGTGTGAGTGTGAGTGTGTGTGTGTGTGTGTGTGTGTGTGTGAGTGTGGTGTGTGTGGTGTGTGTGTGTGTGTGTGTGTGTGTGTGTGTGGTGTGTGTGTGGTGTGTGTGTGTGTGTGTGTGTGTGTGTGTGCGTGCAGGATAACATCTCTGTTTTGTTTGGAGACCGCTTCCTTCTGCAGAGATCATTTCCATAAACACAAATACTGACAGAGGACAACCCCCCCCCCCCCCGTCCGTCCACCCCCCTCTCCCCCACCCCACCCCCCTGCAGACAGACGATGGGACGTCACGTGTCTCTGAACAAACTGTTTTAACTGAAGGAAGCTGAAGTTTGTGTGACAGCGGCAGCAGGACGAGTGAACCAATCAGAGTCTCTGCAGGTGAACTCACACAGGTAACAGCACTTCCTGTTTGTTCTCTGAATGTTCTGCTCGGTTCCTCCACCAGTTCACTGCTTTGATTTGGGGATTATTTTGACCGAAAGTGTCGGATTTCACAGCAGCTTTTCTAAAAACTGAGATGCGTGTTCTAATATTTTTGTTTATTTATTTATTATTTATTTATTTTATTGGTGCAAAAACAAACAATACAAAAAATAAAATAAAACAATCATAGTTTTACAGATAAAACAGACAAAAACAAATAAACAAAATATAACTGTACCAATAAATAAATAAATAATAAATAATGATGGACAAAACTTTCCATGACAGATAAATATTCTTAATATATCGATGACACTGACATTGTTATTTTTTGGGAGTTCTTTTATAGAACATCTGTATTGAATGATCAAATATATGATATAATAATAATAATAATAATAATAATAATAATAATAAAATTATTTTTAGGTGTTTTTTCCAATTAAAATTACAGGAGGAAGTAAAAATAGCAAAATTCATTTTTCATTAAGAATCAAAGTGAACCTGAAACAAACTGAAACATTTATTTGTGAATGAAGAAGTGAAAACGGCACAAAATGATAAAATTCATGATGATTTTCAATTTAATAACTTTGTTTAACTCATATACACAATAACTTTATTTAACTTGACTGATGAGACACAACAGGTTTATTGACTATAAATCAAACTGCAGCAGCAACAAGACGCTGCACTGTAAAAACACAAAAGTTGAGAAAAATCACAGTTTCAACAGATTTTTGAGTTTTGGACCAAACTCTTGAGAGTTTTACCATCTAAAGACCAAAGAAGAAGAAAATTAAATGATCTCAACTAACAATTACAGGTCAGAAAAACCTTTTTAAGTTTATTTCAAAACATGAGAGCTGGGATCAAAAATCTGCCAAGGAATTTTAAGTTGTCTCTACTATTTATTTATTTATTTATTTATTTATTTATTTTTTACAGTGTGCGTCAGCCAATCAAATCCATGTAACACTGAACGCTGTTGTTTACCTCAAGATGGTTCACATGAAGGATGAAGATATTTTCTCTTTTGACAAACTTACTGAGCTGCGACGTTAAATAAACCTGTTACTCTGTCCCTGTGTGTGTGTGTGTGTGTGTGTGTGTGTGTGTGTGTGTTCAGGTTCCTGAAGGCTCAGAGGTCAGAGGTCATCATGCAGAGTATAAAGTGTGTGGTTGTTGGTGACGGAGCCGTGGGGAAGACCTGCCTCCTCATCTCCTACACCACCGGAGCTTTTCCCAAAGAGTACATCCCCACTGTGTTCGACAACTACAGCAGCCAGGTGTGTGTCTGTCTGTGTGTGTGTGTGTGTGCGTGCGTGCGTGTGTGTGTGTGTGTGTGAGAGAGAGAGGCCTGAGGCCAGACATTGAAACTGGGAGTAATTATTGAAACATGAGGTCTGTGATTCTTTAGAGACAAAAACAAAAACAGATTCTCATTTCTAGCTGATGATGGTGGATTTTGTCACTAAAATAATGACTCACGAGCAGATTTCATAAGTGTAGCTGGCTGATGTAAGCTAATGCTAATGCTAACTTGAGTCTTGAGTCGGCTGAGAGTCTCCAGCTGATGTTTTAATGTTTCCATCTGACACGTTTTAAAACAAGAACCCTGTGAAAGTGTTTATGTAAAGTTAGCTAACAGCTGCGTACATGATATAACATTAATGCTAACAGATGAGGCTAAAGCTAGCTTACATCTCAGCAAACACTGGTCAGATGGTGAAATACAGCAGGTATATCTACATGATAGATGACAGAAATACACTCATTAACGTGGGAAAAGGAAGCGCAGGGACTCGATTAGTGCAGTGGACCTTGAGACGGGTCACCCAGCCAGACCAGCCGGACCACGATCACCACAGGGAGCTAAGCTAACCCGGTTCAGACCTGAGACAGCGAGACAGAGAGAGATGCATTGTTGATTCTTCATCAGTCCACACCCTCCTCCTCAAACCCCCACAGAACAAACAGGACGCGCGTCCATGCGCTCCACATGTTCAGACCTTTTATTAAACTTTAGACAAGATTGCAACAGAATTAATTATTTTTCAACCTTTGATCATCATCAATCGACATATTGATCTGTAATGAAAATAACTGTGACAGGAAAGACTTGAAAAACAGGTCCAGACACACAGATGGCAGCATGTCGCTCCAGATTTTATTATCGTTGGGCCACATGGACAAAATCAAATATCACATTATTTTTGACCAAATACCTCAGTATCAATATTTCAACTATATTGTAGAGATAATTATTGATGCTTTCACAAAATAATAATAATCATTAGGGCTGCAAATGTTGTGCATTTTCCTCAAACAATAGTTGAAAATGCTAACAATCGATCAATCAGCAATAATTAAGAAGACAAATAACAGACTTTCCCCCTTAATTTTAAGTCGGAGTTTCCTTTTTCAGCAGCTGTTGTTGAGACGATTGATTAATTATCTAATCATCGCATTGTTAACTGGTGAAATATTTAAAGTTTGTTTAATCGATCAATCATTAACACCCCTGATTAACACAATCAGGTTTTTGATCAATAATCATCAGTAATGTGGATATAAAGACTAAGTGGGTAAAGACCAATAATAGAACAGTTAGAACAGTCCGTATATTATTTTACTGTAAAACAACCTTTAAAATCATATTTATGACACATCACGATAAAACCATAAATCATGATTTCTAACCTCATCACGTGTGTTTGTGTGACTGATTTCATTATTGATTTAACACATTAATACTCATATTAACATTAACATTAATATTGTGTGTACCTGTGGTGCGTTCAGGTGACGGTGGACGGCAGGACTATCAGTCTGAACCTGTGGGACACGGCGGGTCAGGAGGAGTACGACCGGCTGAGGACACTGTCCTACCCGCAGACCAACGTCTTCATCATCTGCTTCTCCATCTCGAGCCCCGCCTCCTACGAGAACGTCAAACACAAGTGGCACCCTGAGGTCAGAGGTCAAAATCTACCCGGCGACAACTGCAGTTCGCACTCACAGATTAAAGGAGCAGAAATTCTTCATTTGCACGTCCGTGTGCTCCACATGTTTCAACATATCTTTCAGGTGTTTCCTGTAACGATTATTTTCATGATCAGTTCATCTGTTTATTAGTTTCTCCATGAATCGATGAATTGATCCTGTCACAGTCTTCTTAGTGGTTCAAACATGTGAAGCACACAGACGGACGCTACACAACTTTCAGTCTTCTGTTGCTCCTGTCATGACTTTGTAGAAACGTGTTGCCAACATCAAATTCAGAATGAGTGAATATTTACAAAAACATATTATATTTATATATAATATTTATATTATATTATATATAATATTTTCTACTTAGTATATATTGTATTTAAATGAAGGTCATAAAGTTTTTGTAAATCATCACATTCTGTTTTTTCTGGTTTACACATTTAAACATTTTGTTATCGGGATCGTAAATATTCTCTATACGTTCTGTTTATTACCTGCAGGAAAAACATTTGCTACAAAAAGTAAAACAAATTTGGATTCATTGATCAGTTTTCCAGATCGAATAAAAGAACTGAACGAAAATTTTCATAAAATATCAAACTTGTGTTTTAAATCCAAACTCTGACCTGGATTATTCTGATCGTCGTCTTCAGGTGTCTCATCATTGTCCCGGCGTTCCCATCCTGCTGGTTGGCACAAAGAGCGACCTCCGGAACGACGCGGAGACTCAGAGGAAGCTGAAGGAGCAGAACCAGACACCCGTCACCAACCAGCAGGGCGTCGCCCTCGCCCGCCAGATCCACGCCGTCCGCTACCTGGAGTGTTCGGCGCTCAACCAGGATGGCATAAAGGACGTGTTCGCCGAGGCCGTGAGGGCCTTCCTCAACCCGCAGCCCACCGTCAGCAAGAAGCCCTGTGTCCTGCTGTAGGACTGAGCCGGGACCACCGAGCCAGGACCACCACACCGGGACCGCTGAGCCAGGACCACCACACCGGGACCGCTGAGCCAGGACTACCACACCAGGACCGCAGACTGCCTGAGAGACTGTTTGTGTTTTTATGTTTGTTAGAGTTTTGTGTTTGAAGAATAAGAAAAGGGAGTTCTGTGCTCAATGTTTGGATTATTGGGGGTTCAAACATTATCTTATAGCATTTCTAAAGATAATTATAATAATAATAATAATAATTAAAAACAAAGTAAAGTCACTGACCTGTACAGGATGGTTCATTTACTGGGATTGGTCTGTGCACCTGATGGGTAAACTGCGAGTGGATCTGATGTCAATAACAGCAGCTGTTTTAGGACCGATGGAACCTCTTCGTGTCTAGAAGGGAACCCTTGGTTTGTACATGCTGTTTCTTCATTGTTCCACAAACTAATGATGTTTAATCACATGACTGCTGGTTCAGATCTGCTCTCAAAAACACCTGGTTTCAGTTTGTGTTAAAATGATCACTCTGAGATCTTTCCCCGGTCTGGGGTTCCCTTTTACACTTGACTGCACACGTGAGCCAACGCAGCATCAGCAGCAGCCATTTTTAAAACCTCTGTAAAACATCTGTCCATAAAAAAACCTACACAACAACACAACTCTGGTTATCACCTGGTGATGTGCACTGGTAGGATACACAGTTAAAGCAATAGTTCACCCAAAAATGATAATCCACTCAGTATGTCCTCACCACTATGCTGATGTGATGATGGTGAAGATCTTCAGTTCACAAAACAATCCTGGAGTTTCAGCAGAAAACAGGGTTGCAGCCAAATCCAGTACAATGGCAGTGAATGGAGACCACGGATAAAATGTTAAAAAAAAGAACACAAAACAAACACAAAATGTCTCCATCCTGCTCGTGTGGTGTAATCCAAGTGTCCGTGAGCTGCGACATTAAAATTTAACCACAAAAGACGCCATTTACACCATGTTTTTAACTGAAATGTCAACTGTAGCATGTAGCAGGTAGCATGTAAACATGGCGTCGATCTTGCGAGACTTTGTATATCTCTTAATGGACGCACGCGTGAAAATACCACGAGATCTCTTGTGCATCTGGCACAAGTCTGAGAGGCTACAGTTAACATTTTGGCTAAAAACATGGTGTAAATGGTGTCTTTTGTGGTTAAATTTTAATGTTGTGGCTCATGGACACTTGGATTACACCACACGAGCAGGATGGAGACATTTTGTGTTTGTTTTGTGTTCTTTTTTTTAACATTTTATCCGTGGTCTCCATTCACTGCCATTGTACTGGATTTGGCTGCAACCCTGTTTTCTGCTGAAACTCCAGGATTGTTTAGTGAACTGAAGATCTTCACCATCATCACATCAGCATAGAGGTGAGGACATACTGAGTGGATTTTCATTTTTGAGTGAACTATCGCTTTAACAATCTCCAGCTGTCGTTGCTAATTTGAATAACTCGCTCTCCTTCCTGTGTAATCCCCCAAAGCACTATGGGAACTGTAGTTCCAGCCCATAGAGCACAATTATCCCCCAAATAGAAACATGACAAACAACTACAGAAGGTTTGATAAAAGTCAGTAACTTTTTGTGTTTTTTTTCCCCCCACGTTACTAAGACTCAGTGTGACTAGTTTATACCGGTGCAGTTGCCATGACAACTGAAACAGAAACGTTTTGGTGTGGATACAAGATGCAAACAGTTTTTTTTTTTCTGATGAATTTGCATCAGTGTGAAGATGGGCGGGTCAGACAGGAAGCAGCTCTGGTGGAGTCGAAGTGATGTGAACAGAAAACAGGAAGTTAAAATAAATGTTATTGACACTCAGACACACTGAGTTCACACCTACATCAATATTTCATCTTCACTTCTGTTCACCGTCGGGTGGAAACTGGTTTGTTTCTGTAGATTTATAGATTTGTTGAGGATAAGTAGAGTTTAAAAGGTGAGAAGACTGAAGTGTTCTCTGAGAAACAAGACGAGAAGAGTCAGTCTGTTAGTCTGATAATCCTGTTAAAAAATATGTTTCTACAGTGAATGTAGCTGGAGAACAAAACAACAAACAACAAACAGCATCAAGTACATCGAGTCATCATTTTAACAAAAATACTGTCAACACTTTATGTTGAGGTGTTTGTAATTAACATTAGTTCATTGTAATAAGGCCCCTATGAGATGCTTGTTAACATTAATATGTGCTAATAAGACGATATAAGTGTTAATAACAGCATAATAAACATGTTTTTGTTAGATTAAAAGACATTTATGAGCAGACTTATAAGAAAGTTTATAGGCAGCTTAAGAATGTTAATAAAAGCCTTATGAATTTCTTATAATAGTTTTTTTACAAACACTGATTGAGTTTATCTGACTTATTGATTATGTCATCGTTAAAACTTTACAAACATTTTGTTGTTGCTTTATTGAGATGTTTTACATTCGTTATTATCAGTTCTTATCAGAGGAAAAATCATAGTTAACTGTTCATTAATGCATAATGAAGTATGCAGAAATCACCAGGTTTAATAATGACATAATAGGTTCAACTCAAATGTGTTTTTAACACCATTATAAACTGTTATAAGAAACTCATAGGGCTTTTATAAACATTCTCAAGGATGTTGTAAACTATTAACAAGTTTCTAATGCGACTGTTTATAAACACCTTATGGTCTTACAATAAATGTGTTTATTATGTTGTTATTAACACTTATATCAGCTTCGTAACCCATATTAATGTTAATAAGCATCTTATAAAGGCCTTGTTGGCTATTAACTAATGTTTCTGTGACGACTGAGTTGCATGAATGTAGTTTTACGTGTGATTGGACATTTTCTTATTTGAATCTCCAGACTGTAGAAAAATCTCTTAAAGGAGCCGAAGGAAACAATGAGACACCTGCTGAGTTCACCCTCCGAACAGACAGGGGGCAGCGTTTCACCAGGAAGGGTTCCAAAAAAGTTCTTCCTGAAAAACTGAGGGTCTATCCAGAACATCTGATCTGCATCTGAGGAACTCTTCATTTGAAGAACCCTTTTTAGAAGTAAGGGTTCTTCAATGATTGTTGAGATTTGTTGTGCCATAATATAAAAAGGTTCTCTTTAGAACCCCATGGATGCATTCTAGATAAAAAAAAACAGTTGGAATATAAAAAAGTTCTTTTTAGAACCCCCTGAGTGTGTTCTCAATAAAACCCCTTGAGTATAAAAAGGTTCACGGTAGATAGAATCCTTAGAGTTTAAGAGTGGTTCTCCGTAGAACCCCTTGGGTGGGTTTAAGGTAAAACCCTTGGAATTTAAAAAGGTTCTTGGTAGAACCTGCTGGGTGGGTTCGAGATAAACCCTTGGAATATAGAAAGGTTCTCAGTAGAACCTCTTTGGTGGGTTTGAGATAAAACTTAGATTATAAAAATGGTTCTCCATAGAACCCCTTGGGTGGGTTTAAGATAAAATCCACGGAATATAAAAAAAATTCTTGTTAGAATCCACTGGGTGGGTTCTTTTTGGCACCACAGAAGGTGGAAAAGTTCTGGAAAAGGGATTCTGGGTGGAACCATTACACCACAGAAAGGTTCTCTGTAGAACTTCTCATAGGGGGCTCTGGGTAGAACCTTTCACAGATGGTTCTAGATATAATCCTGTATGTTGGGTTCCAGATAGAACTATCTGAAAGGGTTCCAAATGGAAACTTTATCAAAGTTTTTAACAGGAACCAATAAGGGTTCTTCAATGGGGACAAGCCCAAGAACACTTTATGGTTCCTGGTTATTTCTAACAGTGTTCTGAATGAGATGTTTTGTCTCTGTTGTCTTTTCACCTCTGATCTGTTCTACTGAGAAAATCTCCTTGCCTGGTTCTGGGCTGCGTGGGGTTCTCAGCCTGTTAGAACTCTGTGTGTGTGTGTGTGTGTGTGTGTGAGTGTGTTGTTGTTGTTCAGGAAAATGAAGCAGGAGGAAGTGTGTTTAATAAATGACCTGCAGACACACGACTTCCCCAAACATGAAAGGACTCTTTATGGTGTCAGATAACAAAATAATCAAATCACAAACAGCTGACGGCGTCACTCAGAGTCTCATGTCACCACAGTGAAGTCTGAGACAACATGAACGGTTCAGAGTTTCACCTAAAGTTTCACCTAAAGACAGAAAGAAAACAAAGATATTTTCAGTTCATTATCTCTGAAAAATGTTTTCACCATCATCACGTCTCAACTTCTCATTTAAAGAAACATTTACAGGTAAGAACAACTGCTAACAGACATCTGCTAATGTTAGCTACACAGACCAACTGCTAACTTTTGCTACACAGGCTAACTGCTAACATTAGCTACACAGTCACAATGCTAACATTAGCTACACAGCTCAACTGCTAACATTAGCCACACAGACCAACCACTAATGTTAGAAGTAATCCAAAAGTAACGAGAAGTAATCAAGTTACAAGTTACTTTAATATCATTATACTTGGATTACTTAACCGACAACATTTCTTAACAGGTAATTAGTAACTTTTATCCGATTACATTTTTAACAGTAACCCTCCCCACCCTGTCTGCAGGCAGGTACTCTTGTGTTTTCCTGTTGATCGATTGATCGATTGGCTGATGGAGGCAATAAACAATCTGTCAAAATGACATCACGCTGTTTATTAGTGTGAATATTAATTTGACATTATATTTAATTTTTATTTCAGTTGATTTGGGTAAAATATTTACCAGTTAACTCAGATAATATTTACCAGTTAACTCAGATAATATTTACCAGTTAACTCCACCTTGTGTGTCTGAGGCTCAGTGTGAAGAGTCTGCAGTCAGATAAATGTCAGTACAAACTGTGAGCAGCAGTAGAAGAAGAAGTTGTAGTTTGTGAAGTCGGTGTTTGTCTTCAGTTTCAGGATGTCATGTTTTCCTGCGGAGCGTCTCCTCAGAGCCAGGAGCTGCTTCCTCTTCCTGTCCCTCGTCTCCTGCAGAGACTTCTCTGAGACTCATTCTGTTCTCGTCCCGTCCTCATTTAAACATTCACACTAAAACCTGCAGAGGTTCTGCTTCTTCTTCTTCTGCACATTTCGCCACAGAGTCCTTTAAGTGAGAAACTTGGTTATTTTATCCATTTATCAAACTTATTTCAACTTGAAAACCTGATGGTGATCGGTCCAAGTACTGTAACTTAAGTACAAATGTGAGGTACTTTGAGTATTTTACTTCTACTCCACTACATCTCAGAGAGAAATACTGGACTTTAACTGATTTACCTACAAATTATTGAGTTAATTAATTAATAAACTCTAATAAGGGTCTAACAGTAGGAGATAATACACACAGACCACCTGCTAACATTAGCTACACTGCTCTACTGTTAACGTTAACTACACAGACCAAATTCTAACTTTAGCCACACGTAGCACAAAATGCTAATGTTAAGTAGACAGACCAACCGGTAACTTTAGCTACACAGACCAACAGCTAACATTAGCTTCATAGACCAACTGCTGATGTTAGTTGCACACACCAACTGTTAGCTACACAGACCAACTGGTGCATCCTGAGATCATCTATGAATAGTCCAATACTAATTTTGTTGTGTGAAAATTACAGCATTGAACAAACCTTTGGTGCACCCCTGCTAAAAAGTGTCATAATGCTGTAATTACCATGTGTGGCCACAGGAGGCCCTGTTGAGTAGGAATGAAACAAACTCACTTCAACCTTTCATCCACGCAGGGACCCTGGATGGGGTCCAATGTTGCACCATTTTACCAAACACAATTTCAACACCAAGCATATTAATGACCACACATCAAAAACTCTCTAGCGCCCCCTATTCAACCCATTCGCCACATTTACACACCAGCAAGGCGCTACTTCCTGCTACAAATGGAAGCTGAGATTCCGACTGTGCGCTGCTCGCCACTCTGCGATGAAAACTCAGTGAACAAGCAGCCAAAGTGATTACTTGGTCTCTGTCTCCATCTAGTGGGTGAATGGAGGTACTGCACTGAATCAACACAGGTGGAGAGAACAGCAGCCTTTCTGCTTTTCTTCGGACCCTTTTTTCATCCATTTAGGCCGTTATATTCTCCATTTATCTGCCTTTACAGCAAGGAGCTCTTCTTTCAATGTTTTTGGGAGGGTTATTTTATTTGCAACAAGGCTGTATAGAAATAAATTGTGTTTTGAAATCAATAAACATGGACAAAACTTGAGAATATCTTTATAAACTGTATCATGAATGTTGTATTTTAGTGTATTTTCATCAGATTCACAGTTACAGTTGTTGTCTAGGAGCAGAAAAAGAAATTCAGTTGCACAGTTGGCTGTCAGAACTCTGTTATAACAGTGAAATCGCTTTGAAATTCAGATTTTTTCCAGATTTTTTATTTTCCTTTATTGCGTCTTCATGTGACTCTGGTTCAATAATAGAAGTATGTTTAAATTCAATGGATTCATATTCTTTAGCTTCTCATCTTTCAAAAGTGAGCAGCAGTTTTCGTACAGGCCTGATATTTGAGGATTCCTGATTCATTTCAAGTTATTTTAAGTGTTGCTGGTTGAAGGGTGACTCGTCTGTTCTCACGTGAATCACAGACTGACTCACTGACGGTTTTAACTTCACACTCATCAAAACAAGTTTCACAGAGTCAGCAGAAACACAGGAGAGGAAGTGACATCACACACACACAAAATGTAGAGGACAGCAGCTCTGTGTCTGTGGTGTTTGTGTTTTCAGCTGAAGTGATTTGACAGTAAAATGAGTCGAGCAGCTGAGAAAAGACAAATCCTAAAAATAAACTCTTTATCAGCGACTCCCTGAATGAATGAACCGTTAACATTAGCTACACAGACCAACTGCTAACATTAGCTACACAGACCAACCGCTAATGTTAGCTACACAGACCAACTGCTAATGTTAGCTACACAGACCAACTGCTAACGTTAGCTACACAGACCAACTGCTATCTGTAGCTACACAGACCACCCGCTAACATTAGCTACACAGACCAACTGCTAACATTAGCTACACAGACCACCCGCTAACATTAGCTACACAGACCAACCGCTAATGTTAGCTACACAGACCAACTGCTAACATTAGCTACACAGACCAACCGCTAATGTTAGCTACACAGACCAACCGCTAACGTTAGCTACACAGACCAACTGCTATCTGTAGCTACACAGACCACCCGCTAACATTAGCTACACAGACCAACCGCTAACATTAGCTACACAGACCAACTGCTAACATTAGCTACACAGACCACCCGCTAACATTAGCTACACAGACCAACCGCTAACATTAGCTACACAGACCAACCGCTAACATTAGCTACACAGACCAACTGCTAATGTTAGCTACACAGACCAACTGCTATCTGTAGCTACACAGACCACCCGCTAACATTAGCTACACAGACCAACTGCTAACATTAGCTACACAGAGCAACTGCTAACATTAGCTACACAGACCAACTGCTATCTGTAGCTACACAGACAACCGCTAACATTAGCTATACAGACCAACCGCTAACATTAGCTATACAGACCAACAGCTACCTGTAGCTACACAGACCAACTGCTAACACTAGCTACACAGACCAAACACTAACATTAGCTACACAGACCAACTGCTAACATTAGCTACACAGACCAATTGCTAACGCTAACTGCTAATAAAATGGTGGAAAAATGAATCCTGTCACAATCTTGTCAATTGAAAAATAAAAACAAACGTACATCCGTGTGCTCCACCTGTTTTCACGTTTGCCCCCATTTTTCAATTAGTGATCAATTTGGCGATTATTTTTCCACTACTCGATTAGTTGTTTGATCCATAACATGTCAGTAAATGTTGATTAATTGACGATCAAAATAGACGCGGATTAATGGTTGATTAATAACAGAATTATCAGTGCAGCTCTAAGTCTAAGACAAAAAATGATAGGATGTTCTTTATTTTAATCCTGATAATAATCCACATTTTTACTCAACGCATCTGTAATCTGATTACATCTTTTTTTTATCTGAAAGTTGTCAGTGAAGTGCTCCGTGTTGTAACCCTGAAGACGAAGCAGTCTGTGTGTTTTCTGTCCCGTCAGGATGTCAACAATGAGACATGCGAGTCCAGTTTAGTGTTGATGAGTAAGAGGACAGACGGCGTCTCACTGACATGAGGAGGACAAGAGATGAGCTGCTGCTTCCACTGCAGCCTCACAAACATCTCAAGTTTGTGTCAAAATCTGAAATGACTAAAGTTTTCAGATTAAGGCTCGTTCAGTTTAAAGTGGGAAGTAACTAAGTAAAAATACTTTGTTACTGTACTCAAATATTATATCTTTTTTAATACATTATACATTTTATTTTTTATTCATTCTGGCGTTTTACTTTTCTTCTCTACATTTGAACACAAATATCTGAACTTTTTAACTCCTCACATGTTTAAGACAGACTCGTTACTTTAATTTTAATACATCTGAGAGGAATTATTGATTATATGATTTCAACCTAAATGGACGGAACAATAACACAGAAAAGACTGACAGCTGGATCCATCACAGTTCATCACACAGGACAGACGGAACGAGAAGAAAAACTGTGTGAAAACGTGATGAGATGAAATATAGTAAAACACATAAGATGAAAATAATAAAGTAGTAATGAGACAAAAACAATCTGAAGAACATAAAAGACGTAACGAGACAAAACGTAACGAAACGAAAACGTAAAACACGTAACAAGATGAAAACGATTTAAACAACACGAGACAAAAACACGTAAAATATGTAGCAAAACAAAAAAGACGTAAAGGACATAAGACAAAAATAACACAACTAGACAAAAATGACAAAACCTTAAAAGGCGTTTACGACAAAGATGAAACATGAAGAAAACTATCTAAAAGATGTAAATTATGTAAAAGGTGAAATCGAAGCTGAATCAGACAGATGGAGACTCTGAGGTGGAGAAAAGCTGCGGTCCAGTTGTCTTTGGACAGAGACAGTCAGTAGAAATGTCCTTCAGAGGACAACTTTTAACTTTTATACTCTGAGGACATTTCAGATCCTGAACTTTTCCCCTCGTACTGTAGTAAAGACAGAGAGGACGTCTGTCTCCTATGATTAAAGCTCATCTGAGGACCACAAACTAACTTTGGCTCTAAGTGCTGTCTGTCGTTTCCTGCTGTAAAATGAACAATAAATAAAATATAAAGGTTCTATCGGCACTACATTCAGAGACTGAATCAAAGACGCACTAAAGGTCGGCCGGTCGGTCGGTTGTTGGTCCTTCTGTCTTATTCTTTGATCCATGAACACAAACCTGCACACGTTCTTTACAACATCCTCACACTCGTCCCTCTGCAGATTAAACTCTGGACAGCTTTTACATTCTGGAAAAAGACACATTTTTATTTATATTTAAGATTCTTAACTTTTATCTTCTCTCACTGTGTTTATTGATCTTCACATCAACAACAACAACGACGACAAGGCAGGTTCATCCTGTGAGGTTCTGTCAGCTGCTGCATTCAGAACACGATGGATTTGATTTATTTCCTAAAAGTTTCCGATAAAAACTTAAACTTGGTGAGTTTAAAAAAGGTTCTGAACCATATGAAACTCTGTCAGTCCAACATGATGAAGCTGCTTCATGTTCAGCTGGAATAAAAAAAGGCAACAGGATCAGTTCACACATGATGTTCATGATGCCTTCATGTGTCCTGCTCTCCCATTGGTGGATTTCTTTTCACCTGTTTTTAAAGAGTCACCAGGTGAGGCTGCTGCTCAGAATCGTTTGTCCTCCGGAGGCGTCGCCACCATCACCTCTTTGCTCCCAAAGTCCCAGAAGGCCGTCATGTGGAAGGCCATGTTGGAGACGACCACCAGGTACTCAAAGAAGGCGAAGAGCGTGTAGACTGGAGGACAGGAGAGACAAGAGAGGACAGGAGAGGACAGGAGAGGACAGGGGAGGACAGGAGAGGACAGGAGAGGACAGGGGAGGATGAGACAGACATGAACTAAAGGCTGACATTCTTTCAAAAATCCACTATTCTCTGTTCATGGGACATGATGAGACAGGTGTATATTTGTGGGACATGATGGGACAGAAGTCCTCTCCTGTGTCCCCCTCTTACCTGAATGAGGACTCTGAGACTCACCTCCGGCTTCACAGAACTTGTTGTGGCGTCTGAAGAAATACGCGGCAGCAGCACAACAGCTGATGTTAAACAGGAAGAGACGCACCTTCCAGCGATATGATGTCATTTCCTGAGACACACACAGAGGACAGACAGAATTTAAAACAGAAACACAGAAATGTGAGCTAAAATCACTGATTCTGTCACTGGACATTTGTCTTATAGAACAGTGGTTATAACAGCTCATAAAACCTTAAAACTCACTCTTCAAATAATGTGAACTGTCCCTTTAAGTCCCTGATGTCTGAGTGTTCCGAGCTGCAGTCTGTGAGAACTCTTAGAACATTAAATATTAATAATAAGAAGCGGTTCTCTGCTGAAGGTTTCCTGGCAGCTCAACAGTCACATGATGACTTGTGGTTAAACTGCTGAGCGACAAACTCGCTCTGCTGAAACAGGGAAGAACCAAAATAAAGTTCTCACACAAGTTTATTTAGAACATATTCATCTATTTCCTGCTGGACAGGGAGAACCTCGGCTGCTAAAATATCCAGTCAACCTCCTCAAGAACCCTTAGAACCTCATTGAGGACACAGTGAATCTCTTCAGTGACCCCTGTAGCCTCTTTAAACCTCCTTGAGCACTCCTAGAACCACCTCAAGAACCTACAGAACCCTTAAGGATTCCTAAATCCTCCTTAATAACCACTTAGGCTGAACAAAACCATTTCAGACACGGTGAACACTCTGCTCTGTCCACTAGAACCTCCTCAAGAACCCTAAAGAACCTTCTCAAGCACCACTGAACCTTTTCAAGGCCCTCCTTGGACCACCACACGAGCTCTGAAAAGATGCAGAAGAATCCTCAGGAACCACTAAGGCTTGTATAAGAACTTGAAAACCCCCATCGAGCACCACTGGAACCTCCAAAGGAACTCCTAGAATGTTCTCAAGCACTCCTTCAATCTCTTCAAGGACACAAAAAACTTTTAAAGCCGACTAAGCACTTCTAGACTCCTCACGGGCCATGTGGTCCTCCTAAAACACTTCGGGTTCCCCTTCAAGCACCAAAAAACCTCCTCAAGGCCCCCCAGGGTCTGATTAAGGACCCTCAGAACCTCCTGGAGAACCCCACAGCCCCCTCAAACACCTTAACTGTTATTAGGTACCCCTGGAAAGTCCTCAAGTCTCATCTGACTGAAAAGAAATCTGCTGCTGCTGCTGTGTGGCTGATGGCTCTGCAGTGCCCCCTGCAGGTCAACACTCAGCACTGAAGGCTGATGAGCAGCTCTGAACATCTGGACACATGTTTGTGAGCTGGTACGTCCTCCAGGAGGTCAAACAGAAATAAATTAACTAATAATAACAACAACAACAAACTATTTGTATTATTTTAAACATTTTAAAGATATATTTTATGTAAGGGTTAATTATCCTGCTCATCACACAGCTACTTACTTTAAAAAAATAATAATTTGACACTAAATATTGATTTTAAATAGATTTTATTGCTCCTCCAGAGTCTATGATCACAACAAACTTTAACAGTTTGTTATAACAGACCGTAGAACTGACCAATCAGAATCAAGTATTTAACAAAGCCGTGCAATCAAACAACTCATTGGTTAATTATACAAATAAGTGATTTCCCCACAGACAGAGAGACGGACGCCGTGTTTACCTCGGGGTTCACGTAGTGTCTCCTGATCACCTGCCACAGTTTGCACGTAATGAGCATGTGCAGCAGCGAGCTCGCTATGAACATGATGAAACCGTTTTTATGAACACCTGCAGAGACAAACAACAATTCACTTTATTTACAATAATTATTTTTATTTTATTAGAAACAGTTTGACTCAGAGAACTTTAAGTGTCAGTTACATTAAAGAAGATGGAGGACAGAGAGTACGTCCACAGACACACATCTGTGTCCTCCACCTGCTTTCACATGTTTGGATCCATTTTTCAACTAATGATCAATCTGACAATCATTTTTTTCCACTAATCAATTAGTTGTTTGATCCATAAAAAGATCAAAGTCCAAAATGACGTCCTCAAATGTTGTAATTAATGTCAGATTTCTCCTTTAACACTGACTGTAACCATCTTTTCATGTCGTGTTACTTATTAAGGATGTTCGGTCTGATGATGTTTGATAGAAGGACGTGAACAGAAGCTTTAATTTAGCATTTTGACCTTTTCTGCACTTATTTGTTTTGTTTGTTTTTATTTCATATTTGTCAATAAAAGTTCATAAAAAAACAATCAATTGTAAAATATGTTGCATATTTGTGAGATTAATATTATCAGTCATCAGTCCTAACATTCTGTAGTTGTGTGCTCAGACCCTCATGGCGTCTCTGATTGGAGGACCGCTGGGTCAGCTGATCTGTGGCGGGGCGTCGTACTCACTGTAGGTCTCTGTGGACGACACGTATGTGAGCAGCAGCAGGCCGGTGTTCTCGGCGAGGCTGCAGAGGAGAGCCAGTCCGCTCAGCAGGAGCTCCGGCAGCCTCTTGGCGAAGCGGCCGCGGTAGAAGCTGAAGTAGGCGGCGGACACCAGGTAGCGCGGCGCGGAGTGCAGGCCGATGCAGCAGCGCCAGATGTAGCGCTCAGGCACGCGGCTGATGGCGGCGCTGATGGACGGGAGGTAGTTTGATACCTGGTTTAACAAAAAGAAAAAAAAAACAGAGGTGATTAATTCAGGGAAGAAGAAGAAGAAACTAGGGCGATTATTTCCACGGTCGATTAATCAGGTGGTTATTTTCATCTCATCAATTCCTCAATTATTTTAAAATGTCAGAAATTAATTAATTCTGTCAGAATTTTGTCAGTTGTTATTTTTCAACTAGTGATCAATCTGGCAATAATTTTTCCACTAATCAGTTAGTTGTTTGGTTCACACAATGTCAGAAAATACTGATCAAAGTCCAAGATGATGTCCTCAAACATCTTGTTTAACTACGTAACGTAACAACAGGGCTGTTAATCTTTCCATCTCTCTCCATGTTGAAGGTGAGCAGGAGGCTCAGAGGAGAGACACTCTGAGTTTCATGAGTCTGAACAGTGACGTCACAAGAACACACGTGTGGTGAACAGATTAAACTCTGTCTTTATCTGTTCACATAAGCTGGAATGTTAGCATGTCTGGCTAACTAATGTTAGCTTTAACTTTACCTCCAGACAAACTTGTTAGATCCACTGCATCTGCATTTATTCTGTGGGGGTTTGAGGAGGAGGATGTGGGCTGATCAAGAATCAAAGTGGGTCGACGACGACGCTTCTCTCTCTGGCTCGCTGTCTCAGGTCTGAGCAGGGTTAGCTTAGCTCTACAGGTTTGACATGCGTAGCAACAGTAACTATGACACTCACGTGACAGTGTGTGTACGTCGAGTCCTCAAAGTGGTAGATGAGCGAGATGAAGAGGCAGGCGATGAAGCCGCTCAGAGGCAGCAGAACTGTCCCCACAGCGAAGCTGGTGAACGAGAGCCGGATGAGGGGGCGGTCCCGGTCCAGGCTGCCGTACGGCCCCTGGAGCATCCTGGGAAAAAAAACACAAAAGAGGATCAGTCAGTCAGCACTTATTCTGAATTAATCAATTTATCGTTTAAAATAGTCAAACGTGTCCTTCACGGCCTCCCACCTGTCACTGTTTCCTGATGTGTTATAGACAAAGGAAATAATTGGTAATTGATTAATCAAGACAATAATCAGATTACTTGGATTAAAAGTAATTAATCCTGTCAGAATCTTGTCAATTGAAAAATATTTTTCAACTAGTGATCAATCTGGCAATAGTTTTTCCATGAATGGTTTAGTTGTTTGGTCCATGTTGATCAAAGTCAAAGATCTTCAGTTTCCTGTCAGAAAGGAGTAAAGAAACCAGAAAATATTCACATTTAAGAAGCTGAAATCAGAGAATTTAGACTGTTTTCAACTAAAAAATTACTCAAACTGATCAACAAATCATTTAATCGATTAATCGTTGCAGCTCTGACTGAACAGTTTTCCATAAGTTATTTCTCTCACAGGGTTGATCAGGCTGCTTATAAACTTCACACACATGCAATGGACTTCAGTCATAACTGTAATCTATTTATTATAATGACGCAACCTTCTACTTTATTGATTATATATGTGCCGAACAGTAGATCAGTTTGTACCAGTTCACGAGATTCACTCGTCATCTATTACCCAGCATTCACCTCTGCTGCACGGCAAGTAAAGTTTAAAATTTCAGGAATTATGAATGGAGTTTCGTCTAAACAGACAGCGCTTTGTGAACACGTGTCTGTTTACCTTTACAGGTGATGCAGTCAGGTGACGTCAGATTATCTCCCCAGACCTGTTGTATCTCTGCGCACAGTTTGAGGCTAGCAGTTAGCTTCAGACGGGAGCAGCTATGTCGCGTTATAACGTGAAACACTCACCTTCACAGCTCTCCAGGCGGACTCCCACAGGTGCTCCGCTCCACAGACATTTAACCACCCAGAGAGCTAATCCTGTTAGCTCAGGTTAGCTTCAGTAACATAGTTAGCCACCGTTAGCTGTGAACGGTCTTTAAATGTGTTGGACAGTTTTTAATTCAAGTCTAAAACGTCTCCACAGCTGCTCGGCTCACTGACCGGTCACAGACACACTTTACTTTGGTTTCTTTTCTCTCATGTTAGTTCTTCTCTGCTCCGTTCACTGGCCGCGCAGGCGCACTACGCTCCACTTTACCGGTCTCAGGCTTCCGGCCATAACAACCTTCAAAAAAAAGTCTCTCTTAAAAAAAAAAAAAAAAAGAACAAATAAACAAACACATTGATGAATTAATATGTCAGAATCAGAAATATTTTATTACTAAGAGGGGAAAGAGACGAGATTATTCCAATGGTCAAAGTTCAGTTTTCAGAGATTTATAGATTTTAGTTTTGCTTCATTAAAACCTCTGGAAACAAATATGTAGCACTTTATATTAAGGTTTTTATAGTTAATAGGTAATAAGGCCTTATAAGATGCTTTTACAGTCATATGTGTTAATAAGAATGTAATGTGAGGGTTCGATATGTGGTGGTTGGATCACTCTCATTGGGAATAAACAGCAGGATGGAGATGGCGCACTTTACTGATCTCACCACTTCAGCACTAACTTGTAAATCTTACGAGAATAATAAAGATAATGTGAATTAAGTTTTACTGAATTACTTCTGCACCCAGACCAACTGCAGACCCCTAAATCAAATCTGTGTCCTGATAAGATCAATCATGTAATAACCCTGTTTTACTTTTTGTATTGTATTTTTATGAACAATTCATTTGTTGTTTATTTGCATCCTTCACCTTGTTCTTTTATTATTTTTTATCTTTTGTTTTATATTGTATCTTTTAACACTGTCACTCACATCAGTCCTCATGATTTTCAAGTTTAAATAAGAGTAATAAGTGTTAATAATGCTTATAAACATGTTTATTGTTAGACTGTAAGAGATTTATGAGACTCCTGAAGAATGTTATAAAGCCTTATGAATTTCTTATAATAGTTTTTTACAAACACATTGATTGAGTTTATCTGATTTATTTATCATGTCATTGTTAAACCTTTAGATTTACAATTTATATGCATTTATTATCAGTTCTTCTGCAGCCTGAAAATAGTAATTTTTAAAGAACATGAGTAACTGTTAATAAGCATAATGAAGGATTAATGAACCTTCATAAGAACTGTTCACACTTTTGATCCAGTAACAACAAGATCCATAGTTAACTGTTAATAAATACATAATGAAGCATGTATGAATCAGCAAAAGCTTAGTCGAGGTTTAACAATCATATAATAGGTTCAACTCAATAAATGTGATTTTAATATTATTATAGACAATTATAAGAGTCTCATAAGATGTTATTAATGTTCTCAAGCAGCCTATAAATAGTGTGTCCACATGTTTGGACCTGCTTTTAAAGTCATTTCTGTAACAATTATTTTCATTATTGATCAATCTGTTGATCATTTTCTCCATTAATCAATTAGATCTCCACATCTGTGAAGGCCTCATTATGCTGAAAGGTGTTTGGTATTTGGAGCCACAATGCTGCCATCCCTGACGTCTGTCTCAGAGACGTCCCTGATTATTTCAGAGAGACGATGCAGAGACACATTGTGGACGTGTTCCAACAGCGTGTCTTCATAGTAAAAGAGTTCAGGTACTAGACTGACCTGCCTGCAGTCCAGACCTGTCTCCCATTGAAAATGTGTGGTGCATTATGAAGCACAAAATACGACAACAGAGACCAAACAGGACTGTTGAGCAGCTGAAGTCGTATATCAAGTAAGAAGAGAAAGAATTTCACTTTCAAAACTTCAACAAACACTGACTGAGTGTTAAAAGAACAGCTGATGTCTCACAGTGAGAAACATGCTGCTGTCACAACACAGTGACTGCAGATTTACAGAAAAATATAAACTTTATCAGTTTGAACAGTAAATATCTGACCTTTTTTCTCTTTTTATTTTTATTTGTAACACAATGTCACAACTTTTTCCAGAGGCTTCAGTGACCATCTGTGTGTGTGTGTTGTGGGTGGGTGTGTGTGTGTGTGTGTGGTGTGGGTGTGACGCGCCTGAAAAACACAGATAATATACAGCAGCAGAATGAGAGCTCTAGAAGACATGACATTTATTTGTTTATTCATTTATTAAATTTTAAGCAACAGATGAAGGAACATCTTTTTTTTACATGATTTATTTTTCACAGTAAAACAGAGCTGCAGAACCTCAAGAACAAACAAAGAACAGAAGCAAACTGTGCAGGTGAGATATTTAAAAAAATCTTGAGGCTTATTAAAGGAATCTCACCTAAATAAGCATCATAAGCAAATACAGAAGTCATGTGATCATGAAGTTTTGTGTTTGGAGCTGCTCCCAGCTGTTTGCTCTCTGCTGCCAAATATCATGTGACTCTCTGCTCTGTCTGTAATCTGCTGTTGTTTCTGAGTGAAGTCGTGAGGAACATTAACGTAAAAGACAAAAAGGGACGAAAGAAAGGAGAGCAGAGGACAAACTTCCTCATCTGGAAACCTTTGCCCTATCTCCGCCCTTCTCTTTACTCACATGATCACTCCCACAGTTTACCCAGAATGATGTCATGACACCATAAAAGAAGAAATGGGTGTGTTTTATTTTTCTGTCCCAGCACTCAGCTGTTCAGAGATCCGGTCTCAGAGGAGAGTGAACAGAAAGTAAAGTGACGGCAGAAACTTTGAATCTGTCTTTTTAATGTCGATCATTATTTGACCATGAACAGCCGATGCAACAGGAGAGGACATATCGAACATCTTTTTGAAAACCACCTGAAGCTGAATGATTTGAAAGAGGAAGCTCGAGGTTTGAGAAACCTGTACCTCTTCAAAGACAACATCCCAGCCTACCCCCGGCCAGAGTTTCATGTGTCTCATCTGAAACACGACACAAATCGAGCCGGATTATGTGGCATCAGGAGGGACAGTGGCTTCAAGAACCCAAACGACGGTTCTCTGCTGTGGTGGAGTCTGTCTGTGGGACCTGATGAGATAATGTCAGCTGAGAGGAGGCTCCTGGAGCACAAATACCCCGACCGACGGAGGAGCAGGCCCAGAAGCAGCAGAGCTTCCTGTGGAAGTTTGCCACCTCTCCAGCCTTTGAGAAGACCTCCAGGCTGGGCTCGTACCGCTTCACCTCCCCCTGGAGGAGGTGCTGAATGCCTACAGCGAGCAGGTACTGAGGGTCAGGTTGTGTTCTGAGCCCTGAAGAAATGTACCCTTTGCCAAGCCCCGCCCTCCTTAGTTACTGTTGCTACGCCTGTCAAACTTTCCCCTCTGTCACAGCACAGATGCTGTTTACAGAGGTAACGGTTGCTCACACTGATGAAGGCCGGACGGCCTCAAACGTTTGTGTGATTTTCTACCAGACGTGATCAAGTGAAACTCTTGTTGGACGGTAACCCTCTTTTTGCTAAACAACGGTGGCAGATTTAACCTTGAAATTGTGAGTAATTGTTGAAACACGAGGTCTTTGATTCTTCAGAGAAGTAAACTAACACAGCCTCTCATTTCTGGCTGATGACGGTGGATTTTGAAGGTTAAAATGATGACTCTCTCTGGCAGTTTTCAGAAGTGCAGCTGGCTGATAGTCTGTTGGTTCCTGTCATGCTGGACGACACTAACAGCTTCTGGCCTGGTTTGTTCAAACAGGAAGTCTTCACTGACCTGTGTGTCTGACAGGAAGGTTTAAGGTCACGTCTAACATGACTCTCATTAAACTCTTGGTAAAAGGTGTGAGGAAACAAACCTGAACCAGCTTTTTATCAGACCTGCACCAAGTGGTTCTGACTGAAAAAGAGCTCACAGAATTAGTCCTGTTGATGATGTGTGACTGTCACCTTCATTTGTAGTTGTACAATGTATTGAAGTGATCACAGTTTATGTGAAGAAGGAAGTTAAACGAGTTTTGAGTGACTCACGAGGACTGCAGGTCTGTCCGGTGCTCTCGGGGGCGAGGTCCTCTTTCACAGGAAGAGAAACACTGCAGCACTTTGATTCTGATGAAGACACAGTGTGCCTCCAAACGTTAATCTTTGAAGAATAAAAAACTCAGGCCGTGTGCTCCTTTGTTTCTTTGGATTCCTGTGATAACACTTTATGTTAAATCGCTCACACCTGCAAAGATTAGTCAGCCGGCTGTGGAGGTAACTGGTGAAGAGTTCAGCTCCTTTACAGGGTCTTTAATGAATGAACTGTACAGTGTGCAGTGAATCCTCCATTAAAACCTCTTTCATTGTCTACAGTTTTGCTCCGGCGCTCCGCCCGTCATGCGGGTGTTCAGGACTTCCCTGTTCAAACAGGAAGTGATGTACGCCGTGCTGGTCCACAGCCCAGCTGATGAAGAGCTGTTTTTAGACCGTCCTTTGCTGACCGACGACCCAAACGCTGTCTGTGCTTACAGAGACGGCCGCTTCATTTGGAGGCCTGAGGCCATGTGTGAGACACACAGGTAAGAACCAGAAACAAGGTTCTACTGAGGAACCACAGTTTGAAACAGTTTACATGTCTTGACATGATGGTAATAATAAAGAACCAACTCTGACATGAGAACAAACCACAGACACAGTGTCTGTCAGAGGCCTCATATACGTGCTCTTCATGTTGTTACAAACGTCAGTGGGATGTTGAATTAAAATGTTCGTATTTCTGGAACAGAATCTGGAAGTTCTGGTTTCACTTGGTCTCTCAGTAGCTGCAGGAACTGAAGTAACAGCTGAAAGGAGTTAAAGGGATCAAATATTTTCTTTGTCTCTGTTGTGTTGGCAGATATAAGTTTGTCCAGAGAGATGATGAGAAGCAGATGGACGTGGAGGAGGCGGCACCTCGACATCAGTTTTATGTCTGGGATCATGTTGGTGTCGCCCTGCATGTGGACGAACATGTACCTTTACTTCTGTCTTCTCTGTCTTTACTCACAGTCACATCCTCTTTATAGTCGTTGAAGAAAACTCTTCTGTCCTTATTCTAAAGATTAATGGGTATGAATGTCCCACATGGATCTGCACGTCTCACCACTGATGGGACATCAGCATGTTATCAGAGTCTCATGGGAAATGTAGTTTTTGAGACGAGAACATAAAGAACAGAATCAGATGTTCATTCATCTGAGAATAAAGACATAAATCTCCTTTATAGTCCTGAACTCTACTGATTGACTGAGTTAGCATTTAGCATGGCTGCTAACAGACCCAGCAGTTGTTCTACTTGTCCTCCTCTTCTGTTCTTCTGTTGTAGGTTCTGGAGTTTGATGCTGACCGACTGAGAGAGAACCTCAAGTTCTGCAGGAGGCCTGGAACAGGACCTACAATTATACCTCCTGAGGAATACGATGACTACTCACAAGCTAAATATCTTGTTGAAGAAGAACTGTGGCCCAACTATCACTCACCACTGGAGAGAGTATAAAGGGATAGTTCACCCAAAAATGAAAATTCAGTCATTATCTCCTCACCCTCAGTCTGACTGAAGGTCAGGTTTAGTTTTTTAGTCCACAAAACTCTGCTGGAGTTTCACAGGAAAACAGTGTTACAGAATCTCACAAACAATGGAAGTGAATGGTGACCAGTTTTATATGTAAAAAAAAAACCACAACAGAATAAAAACATAAAATGTCTCCATGCTGCTCGTCTGCTGTAATCCAAGTCTCCTAAAGCCCCAACATGTCAAGTTAACTAGAAAATGTTATTTCCACCATGCTTTTATCCTGAATCTTCACTGTAGATCTTTAACTTGGAGCCACGTTCACGTTCACACTGTCTGAACTGTGTGTGTGGTGTGACAGTGTGCAAACAGCATGAAGAATTAGTTACTGTCTGATTTGGTTTTTTTTTATAAAAGCTGAACCAGCACAGTACCTACCAGTGTTGTTTTGTTTTTGTTTCTTATATGTGCGTCTTTGTGCTTCACCTGTTTTCACATGTTTGGACCCATTTTTCAACCAGTGATCAAAAGTTGTTTGGTCCATAAAATGTCAGAAAATAATGAAAATCAATTAATTAATTCTGTCACAATCTTGTCAGTTGAAAAACTGGTAAAACAGGTGGAGCACACAGACATACAGAACCAGTCAAAAGTTTGGACACGCTTCTCCATTTTATAAGAAATGGTTCAGATTAAACCAACAGTGTGAAAAGCTGTCATCAAAGCAACAGGTGACTAGTTTGGAAAACCTAAAATATCACAGCACAAAAAACTTTAGCACACTTGTACATCGACAGGTGTGTATGAGAAGATCATGGTTAGACAATAAAAAGCAAGAAAGACTCCTGCAGACTGTGTTTGACACTAACAATCAGAGATTTAATGACAACACTGTTAATAAGTCTTTGATTGCAAGTGTAGAAGTGCAACAGTCTTTTTTGCTTTTTAGGAATCTAAAGTAAAACAATTTTCCCATTTTTGCTTAATACATAATTCCACATAATTAATATTTCATAGCTTTGATGTCTCCAATATTAATCTACAATGTAGAAAAATAATAAAAATAAAGAAGAAACACTGAATGAGAAGATGTGTCCAAACTTTGACTGGTACTATATGACTGACCGCTTCAGCTTGTTGCTGCATCACGTTGACATCGCTGCCATTTTTGTGAGGTCAATACTGACCTGAGAACAGCAACATGTAAACGGAGGAGCTGCGGTTTGTTTGGATAAAAAACACTTTAACGTTTATTTCTCAGCTGATCTCAGTGAGTGGTGTTATATTCAAGGGTCTATGATCTACATGGAGTAAAACATTTTTTTTTCTAACTTCCTCCATGTGAACACTTCAAACTGTAGCTGGTGACGTGGCAGTAATGTCTCCATTTACTCTGTAGGAGGCTCCACAAGCCAGTAGACCAGGACCAGCACCATCAAAAAATATAGACAGTTGCACTTGGCCATATTGTGAATTGGATAATATCTGGATTAACTGTGCAGCACTAATGGGGTTTTTTTACTGGAGCAGCAACTGGACCAGCAGGTTGATGTTGTTCTCTGAAGGTTGAAGGCTGGTTTCAAGTCAGCTCCAGAAAAGAACCTGGTGAGGACAGACATGTGGTCATTCCTGTGTGCAGATCTTTGTAAGACTGTAAGACAGGACCTGACTGACTTTCTTTTAGGATTTTTGAAAGTGTTATTGATTATTTATGTGTTTTACTGTTTAATATTTCTTCAGCTGTATTCTAAATATGAATTGTCTGTAATAAATTGTTGAAGTCTACCGGAATTAAATTTCCCTCTAACATCCGACCTGTTTGGTCAGGTGATCACTTTTATGTGAGAAGGTTTAGATTTTTCTTCTCAGGTTCTGAGTCAAAAATGTTCCTGCAGCCGACATGATTGACATGTTTCTTATTCATTTATTCACCAACGTCCACAACAGCAGCCTTTTTCCCACCACTGACTTTTTATATGCAGGCTACAAATGAAATAATGAAAATAAATGAAAATAGAAACAGGCAGGGTTGTATTTTATATCATATTTCTTTGTGTTTTTGTTGTAAATATAGATCACAGTGAAACTAACAGGAGTAAACATGCCAAGACGAGCTGAGACAGTGACGTCATCAAGTTCACTGCTTTTCCATTTGCAGAATGACCGAACTGTGTCCTCTGAGAGTTTGTTCTCCCAAATCAAAGTGAGCAAGTCCAAAGTACCAAGTGTGAACTTGGTGTACTTGGTATTGAGAAAGGCCCCAGGTCTGAGCAGAACAACATCTCTTTACATTCACACACTTTGACAGTCAGACAGGAATTTTAAAGATGTTCTGATTCTGGGTCGTTAATTATCACAGAAGGTTTATTAATATTTCAAAGTGAATAACATTAATTTACCTGCACAGGTGTAACACAAGACTTCCATGTTTTATTACAGAAGACTCAGCTCACATCACACAACACAAGAGAGGAGGTGGCTAAAACACACAGAGAGACACACATCTGTGGAGGAGGATCCCAACAAGGTGATGCTGCAGAGTTTATTCACTCATTTACTGTATATAATGTGAGTATAACTGTTGTTTTTGTGAACATAAAGACTAACATCTCGTTACACAGCCCTGTGTTGTTAAATGATCCATAAATAAATCTTGTAACCTTGAGGTGAACATGGGGAACATTATACCTGCTAATTATCAGCATGTTAGCATTGTCACTGTGAGTGTGTTAGCATGCTGATGTTAGCATGTAGCTGACAGCAGGTGTGTGTGTCAGTACAGTCAGCTAGTTGACCTGGTGGTGGAAGAAGGACTCAGAGAAGTAGAATATTTCCCTCTGAGATGTGGTGGAGTCGAAGCAGCCGAGCAACATTTTGACCAAAACTCATTTTAATTCAGTTTGTTCAAACCAAGAGAGACGCTCATAAAACACATCATGTTAAACAACACACACACACAACACACACACACACACACACACAGGTGCCTATAAATGTAGAGGGGAGGAGCAACACTGCTCAGGTGATCCAGTAACATGAGAACAGGAAGAGAACCTGTAAGTGAAAGTGTTCAGTCGGAGCGTTCAGGCTCCATTTTGTGTTGACAGATCAGAGCAGGAGGAGGAGAACTGAAGGCTGAGGCAGGGTGAGTGTTAATACAACATTTAAATGATTTTACTGTCAAAGTGTGTGAGTCAGTTTTCTCCCTGTGGACTGTAGAGGAAAGAAATGTTAGAATGAAGTCAACAGTTTGATTCTGTGTGTGTGTGTGTGTGTGTGTGTGTGTGTGTATGTTACTTGCTGTGTCTGACTCTTGAACAAACTTGTCTTTCTTGATTCTTGTGCTCTGAGCTCACAGTCAGTGTTCCTGTTTCTCCTCTCAGACTGACCTCAGATCAGAAAACAAGTGTTTGTGTGGGGGAAGAGGAGGACAGAGCAGAGTCTCCAGTGTCCAGCTGTCAGTCTCTGAAGAGTGACCAGTCCAACGATCAGGATCTATTCTTCAGTGATGAACCTGGACCCTCAGACACAAAGTAAGAGACTGTTTTTACTGTAAACTGACCTGATGGAAGATGATTCATTAATGATCAGATAAAATGCTAAAAGATTTATATTCATGATGCAGAACTATGAGTGCAGATACTGTTTCAAACTAAGATGGATCTTATTTTATTTCTTTAACAAAACACCTGAGAACCTCCATTTCATCATTTAAACTTTAATTAATCATTCATATATCTTTGCTCTAATGTTGAAGTCACTGTAAAGATTTTTAATGATTCAAAATCTGAAAGGAGCTTCAAATGTGCACAGATTCATCCATGTATCCGTCCGTGTCCGACCCCAGAGGGTCTCTGCTGGGGGTGAATTGGTGACATTAATCTTGGTGCCCACCTTGAAACTTGACTGATTGTAGAGATCTTCTGAGCTGCAGCTGGGTTGAAGATGTGTGTGAAGCGTCCATGTTTTAGAATTTGTTGCTTCTTTGCAGCAACATACATATTTGAAGCATCCTCTGTTGTCATGGCGACAGCTTTGTGTCCTATCAGAATCAGATTTATTGGCCAATCATGTGAACACACAAGGAATTTGACTCTGTTTCTCTCAGTGAACTTACACACTAACAGACATACAGCAGAACAAGAACAACAAAGTTTAACAAAGTCAAGTCAAATCAGTTTTATTTATACATCCCTACATCACCAATCAAAAAAGGGCTTCACAGTCTGAACAGCAAACGATATCCTCTGTCCTTAGGGGACGATCACACAGAGACGCACCGCTAGAAACACGTCAGCAGCAAAAACATTGTTTTCCTACAGTACGACTCACCACATTGTGATTTTTCTAGCAGCTTTTAGATGTGAATTAAAGTTAAAATATCCTCAACTTTTCAGTGCAAAGCTCACAGTCTCACCTCTCATCAGTGTAATCATGTGATCTCCCAGGTGCTCATGCAGCCCTGCTCCCCAGGTGCAGCAGCTGTTTGACCTTTGCCGAGGTGTTTGTGTGTGATCTGTGTGATCACCATGGATGTACTATAGAGAACTGGATACAGGGAAAATATGGGATTTTGGCGTGGTGTGAGTTGGATTCCAATACTGACAAGGCTCTTCATCCTGTCGGTGAAATCCAGAAGTGAGGAGTCCAGACTGAGTGGAGAGAGTTGGGGGTTGCTTGGGGTCTGGGGGGGTGAAGGTGAAGGTTGGGAGTCTCCTGTTGGGGGTGGGGGAGACTCCTCTTGTCGGACTGTTGGGGCTGGGGAAGACTCCTCTTGTTGGGGTGAGGATGATGACGTTGCAGGTTCTTTCTGAGTCCGCTGTCCTCCATGGTCAGTCCTTATCTCAGTGCTCTCACCAGAGCGCCGTCTTATCCGTTGTTTTGGAACGTCTTGTCTCTCGTCCTTGACAGGGACTGCTGGTGTCTGACGCAAAGAATAGAACATGTTCGAGCTTAGCAGCTGTACCCCAGACTTGTTAAGATGAAATCCATCTGCCTTGAAGAGGTGCCTGCGTTCCCAAAAGAAATGTCAATGAAGTTCATTGATTGAGCGGCACACGTATCTTTGAGCCATCTGTTTAGCATCATCAGCCTGCTGAATCTCTCATCTCCTCGCCAAACTGTTGGAAGTGGTCCACTGAAAAACACTTCAGTATTTAAACATCGAACTTTGTTTATCAGATCAATAAAGTCTTGTTTTAATACCTTGGATTGTTGCTTCACAACATCAAGGGCTCCTGTGTGTATGATGAGAGATCTAGCTAATGGATGCTCAGCAGCAATGTTCAGGATCTTCTTTGAGATATCAGACACCATGTCGTTGGAAAAACAGAGTACTTTGGTGTTTTTCTTGCTGCAAAAGCGTTTTATCTCACTCACGGCTCCGTCCCCCACTATCAGAGTTTGAGGCCCAGTAGTTAGCTCTTTCTGTAGCCTTTTAGCATGTGATTTAGCCTCATACCTTTTTCTGGTGCTGGAAGATGAGCCTTCTTTTGGGGAGTCAGGATTTTCTGAAAGTGGAGCAAATCTGTTCTGTAGTAGAATCCCTGTGTCTTGAGGAAGTTTGCTCCTAGTTTTTGTTGTAGCCTCGGTCCATGGTTGCTTTCTCCTTGGTACTGGGGTTGAAGAGGCATTCCTGTGTGATGGCAGTGCAGGACACTCGGTGTCTTCATGAGTCTCCAGGTGCTGGATTCTGCCTGATAACCGTCTTCCCATGTCCAAGGGAGACGATTTGTAATGCTTTGGCTTTGCACAAGAGAGTTCCAGGGAGGAGTGGTTGTTTTAGTGCCCTTTACACCAGGCTCCTGCCGCATTGTGGTGGGGCTAGTTAGCTTTGTGTTAGCCTGCTCCCTTTCACTGTTTTGGGACATTGGGATAGTAGTTTCATTCCCATATTGTCCATTTATCTCCACATTCACTTCGAGTCTATGAATTTTTGTTTCCAGTACTGCTATCTTCTGGAGCAGTTTGTGATAATCATCCATGGAAAAGGGAGGCATCTTGCTGCTAATTAGCTTCTGTTAGCTGAGTTTCTTGACCCAGTCGTGATAGTGCAGGCTTATGCTGCTGATAAGCCCCACTGAAAAAGTAAAACAGTTTAAAATAATAGCAGCCTTCAGTATAACTATCAAAAATTAAGCTCCCTGTGATATCCAGGAACTGCATTCCATAAACTGTTTTGAAAAATAAAAGGATTGCACTGAAAAAAAAGAGGGTAAAGCAGAGAGCAGGAGAGTGAAGCGTCTGCACTCAAGCAAAGCAGGAAGCATTGTGAAGGAGCTGCAGGAAGTGTTGAGTTTGTGTTATTAACAAATTACAGGCAGATCACTGAATGTTTAATGAGACGGTCAGAGAGGAGAAGCAGTTAATTAGAGTTTATTAAAGCAGGAAAGTTTAAATAAAAGAAACAATTCTTTTCATTAAAGACTGAAAACTGAATTCAAACAGAAAAGTCACATTCTCTGTAAGGTTCTCTGTAAGGTTCTCTGTAATGTTCTCTGTAAGGTTCTACAGTGTCGGTCAAATGGTGATATTTTTCAACAACAGTCAACAGATGATTTTATTGATAAAGAAATGTCTTCACAGAAAGAGGAAGAGGAGTCATGTTTGTGTGAGGAGCAGCCGTCCTGCTGTGTTTGGTGTCAGGACGTCCTGAAGGATCCAGTCTCTACCAGCTGTGGACACTGGTTCTGCAGACAGTGCATCACCTCATACTGGGACCAGTCTGGTTCATCAGGAGACTCCTCCTGTCCCCAGTGTGGAAAAAGAACCAGAACAAGACCTGGACTGCAGACCACGCAGTCAGAGCAGCACTGAACAAAGTAAGACTGCACATCTGTCCATCTTCCCAAATGTCTCCTGCTACATTTCATGGCATTTATTTAGAGACTGACAATAAGAGCGTTCAACCATGTGAACCAAGAATCATGCAGGTACGTCAACTTCATCCAATAAGCTGAACGGCTTCAAGTGCTGCATTTAGTTTTAGAGTTTCAGGCTGAAGATGTGTAGAGTTTCTGCTGTCCTGACGTCAGTGGGAGCTCGTTCCACCTCTGTGGATCCAGGACAGCAAACAGTCGAGTCGTTTTGTTGAGCGGCAGCTAAAAACAAAGAGTCAGGAAACATGATGATGAGCATCTCTAATGTGGGACATGTGATGAAGACAAACTGTGTTTTATTGAGCTCATGTTTGCACAAAGAGTGAAACTCTTTCCCTTGATAAGTGTGTGTGTGTTTGTTCTCAGATGAACTTCAGATCAGCTCTTTTCTCTGGATTTGACTTTGATATTTTGTTGAGGTTCAGGTACTTTGTTGAGATGGTGCAAATATTTTCAATACATGTCTAATATCTTTCTAATAGATTTTCTTGTGCTGTTCTGTCACATAAATAAGACTATACAAGAATAAAAAATAGTCTGTACCTAATTATTCCAGGGACGAACATGAGGGAGTCCCTGGTAAATCTTGTAAGGGCTCCTTGGTTTAGATGAAGAGCTGCTGCTCAGCCTGTCGCCTCTGCTGTCAATCAAACACCTACACTGACTGAGGAAGCACAAGAAATATCAGGGCCAATATTATATCAGTCTATATCAGTATTGGTGTATATTAGCTGATAAATATCAGTTATAATAATATCTGATTTGACAGATTATGTTTAAACATTTAATTTGAATTCTTTGGTAAAATGTTCTTTAAAAGCTTAAGTATATTTGTTCAGTTTTTGATGTGTTTATCTGAGTCTTTCTTATCTTCAGGTGTGCACAAACTACAGGTTATAAACTTCTGTTTAAAATACAGAAATGTGAAATGATCAGTTATCTTATCAGTATCAGCCATGAGACACAAATGATCCGTCCCAAAATGATATCAGCTGAATAAAGTCAATATGACTCATCCCTAACACGACACACAGTCAAAGGAAATCAGAGAAAAGGGGAGAATTTCTGATGTTTCCTTGAAACTGAACTTTATAACCTTTACTTCTTTATATATTCTTACATTGTTTTTTATTGGTAATGAAAATACCAACAGATTGTCTTTGTTTTGTTTCAAACCTTTTTTGTCTTTTTCAGTGGACGGTGGTCTGCAGGAGGTTTCAGCTGAACATAAATCAGTCTGAGGAGGAGATGTGAACGTGTGACTGAAGGAAGTGATGAAACAGGAAGTGAAACCCTCCTCAACAGGATCTACACTGAGCTCTACATCACAGAGGGACAGAGTGAAGAGGTTAATACCCAACATGAGGTGAGACAGCTGGAGACAACGTCCAAGAAGGAGACCCTCCATGAGACTCCAATCAAGTGCTGCGACATCTTTAAAGCCTCACCTGACCAACAGAGACACATCAGAGTGGTTCTGACCAACGGCGTCGCTGGTGTTGGAAAAACCTTCTCAGTGCAGAAGTTCACTCTGGACTGGGCAGAGGGTTTGGAAAACCAAGATGTCAGTCTGCTGATTCTGCTTTCGTTCAGGGAGCTGAACTTGATCAAAGATGAGCAGTACAGTCTTCTCAGGCTGCTCCATGTTTTCCATCCAACATTACAGAAGGTCACAGCAGAGAAGCTGGCTGTCTGTAAACTTCTGTTCATCTTTGACGGCCTGGATGAAAGCAGACTTTCACTGGATTTCAACAACAGTCAGGTTGTGTCTGATGTCACACAGAAGTCATCAGTCAACGTGCTGCTGACAAACCTCATCAAAGGGAATCTGCTTCCCTCAGCTCTCGTCTGGATAACTTCCAGACCTGCAGCAGCCAATCAGATCCCTCCTTCATGTGTTGACAGGGTAAGGAAGTACGAGGCTTCACTGACGCCCAGAAGGAGGAGTACTTCAGGAGGAGGTCCAGTGATGAAGATCTGTCCAGCAGAATGATCTCACACATCAAGACATCCAGGAGCTTCCACATCATGTGTCGAATCCCAGTCTTCTGCTGGATCACTGCTACAGTTCTGGAGCACATGTTGACTACAGAGCAGAGAGGAGAGCTGCCCAAGACCTTGACTGACCTGTACTCACACTTCCTGCTGGTTCAGACAAAGAGGAAGAAGAAGTACCATGAGGGACATGAGACGAGTCCGCAGGAGCTGATGGAGGCTGACAGGGAAGTTCTTCTGAAGCTGGGGAGGCTGGCGTTTGAACAACTAGAGGAAGGAAACATCATGTTCTACCAAGAAGACCTGGAGCGGTGTGGTCTGGATGTCACAGAGGCCTCGGTGTACTCAGGAGTTTGTACAGAGATCTTCAAAAGAGAGAGTGTGATCTTCCAGAAAACAGTCTACTGCTTTGTTCATCTGAGCGTTCAGGAGTTTCTGGCTGCAGTCTACATGTTCCACTGTTACACCAACAGGAACACACAGGTACTGGAGAACTTCCTAGGAGACAAATATACCCTAGATGTCTTCCTGAAGAGAGCCATGGAGAAATCCCTCAAAAGTAAAAATGGTCACCTGGACCTGTTTGTCCGCTTCCTTCATGGCCTCTCTCTGGAGTCCAACCAGAGACTCTTAGGAGGCCTGCTGGGTCGGACAGACAACAGTCCAGAAAACATCCAGAGAGCCATCGACAACCTGAAGGAGATGAACACTGATAAGATCTCTCCTGACAGAAGCATCAACATCTTCCACTGTCTGATGGAGATGAACAACCGCTCAGTACATCAGGAGATCCAAGAGTTCCTGAAGTCAGAGAACAGATCAGAGAAGAAACTCTCTGTGTTCCAGTGCTCAGCTCTGGCCTACATGCTGCAGATGTCAGAGGAGGTTCTGGATGAGTTGGATGTGGAGAAGTACAACACTTCACTGGAGGGACGACAGAGACTGATTCCAGCTGTGAGGAACTGCAGAAAGGCTCGGTAAGTGTGTAAGTGGTGGTGTGTGTGTGTGTGTGTGTGTGTCACAGCTGCAGTGACGTCTTTCTGTGTGAAGCTCACAGTTCTCAGCAAAAATACACAGTAAAATGATGAGCTGATGTTCATATGGACGTCATAGCAGCAACATGACACCTTTCACTACAGTTTGAATGTCGATATCTGTAGAATATGAAAAAAAACAGGTGACGCTCTCTTTTTCTTTCTCTCTTTTCTCTTTGTCTCTCTCCCTCCCTCCATCTCTGTCTCTGAACGAGGGAGAAAAAAATGTCTCTGCTTTCTAATTCCAACTGTTTTCTTCTCTTTATAACTTCTTTAAACTGGATGTAGAAAGATGGAGCAGCAGTGTTGACTGTAGGTTGGACACCACACGCGTGTGCACCGCAGCAGCTCTGTGAGCTTACTTCACCTGTCTATCTCTCTGCTCCGCTCCGTGTCTGCCCCACCCTCTGTGAAACACAGAGGAGAGAAAGGTGACCACCTGAGCTGCCTCCTCAAGGCAACGGTAGAAGAAACACTGCATTGATTTATGAATTAAAAAAATTAAAAAATCCTCTCTTGGTCTGGTGGGGGTGTTTGTTGGCCTGGCGGCCCACCAGGTCTGTACAATTATCAGGGAAACACTGTTTTTATATACAGACACACAGACATATAGACACATATAATATTTGTGATCTGCTGGAATTAACATCACCTGAATTTAAAGTTTTTTTTAAATATATCTTTCATTAAATTATTACAATCATATTTCTTCTCAGCAGTTTCTGATCTCTTTCATATGAAGAAGTGTTCTGTCCATTTTCACACTTTATCCAACTTGTATAATTTCTATAATCAATGTATAATTATTTGATTTGAGAGAGGATGTGAGGGGAGGCCATCCTCCCTCTGGAAGAATAAACCAAACATCCCCCTCTCCATCCTCACTAATTAAAGGCGTGATTTTACATCCTTTAGTTCCAACAATGAACATCTTTTCAGATGTTTTTCTGCTCTAGAAATGAGTTTGGACAAGCAGCAAAGGGCTGCGGGCTGGAATCAAACTGGAGCCGCTGCAGAGGACTCAGCCTCAGTACAGGGCTACACACTCTAGCAGCTGAACTACCAGGGCACCTCAAGAGAGCGTTTTTAAAGCTTTCCCATCTGGTCACCCTAATGTGAGAAATGCAAACACACAGGGCCCTATCTTACACCTGGCACAAAGCTGTTGCACCACTGGTGCAAGTGATTTTGCTATCTTACAGCAGCGCAAGTGCCATTTTTGTCACGTCTGCAAGATAGCAAACACACTTGTGCCTGGTCTGTGCGGCCCTGGGCGGGAGGTCTAAACATGAAGGTAAAATGAAGGCGTGGCCCGACATGTTTGCTATCTTGTGCTTGGCACATTGGAGTAAAAACCACTTGTGCTTTAGATCAGCTAAAACCTGGTCGAAGCACAAAGTCTGTGGTCTTTCAGCACAAGATAGCACCCGGGGCGTTTGGCAGAAACACACACACATCTCCACAATCACAAAACACCTTCATTTATGTTCATTCTTTTCCTCACACGGGAGTGTGGATTAGTAAAGTGTCATTTGAGCATATTTTCTATCAGCAATAAAGTGTTAAAAGTTAAAAGTGGGCGCATGTGTTTCGCGTTTGGCTGAGGTGCACACACGTCTCCACAATCACAGAACACCTTTCATTAATGTTAAACAGCTGTGTGTGTGTGTCTTTAAAGAAAAACTCACTAATAAGGAAGAATAACTTATTTTATCAAATCAAAATCAAATCAAATCAAATTTTATTTATATAGCGCCAATTCACAACAAAGTTGTCTCAAGACACTTTACATAAAGAGTAGGTCTAGACCACACTCAATAATTTTGTTTACATCCGACAATTGAAACAATTCCCCCATAAGCAAGCACTTTGGCGACAGCGGCGAGGAAAAACTTCCTTTTAACAGGCAGAAACCTCGGACAGATCCATGACTCATGGTGGGCGGTGATCTGACGGCACCGGTCGGGTTGAGAGGGAAAGAGGAGAAGGGGAGGAAAGAGGGAGGTGGGAGGGGTGGAAGAGAGAGAGAAAAGAACAGAGGCAGAGAGAACAGTAGTAACAGAACATCAATAGTAAAACTATGTGTAGGGAAAAGTAGTACATATAAATATGTAAGCTGTATGTAAGTAATAATACTAATACTGGATGTTACAATAATGCTAATAAAATAATAATAATAATAGGAGCAACAACAATGTGATGAATGTTTGATTGATTAGGTCAGTTATAATAATCCACAGTAGAAGGTGCAGCAGTGATCAGCGATCCATGCGCGGCCACAGTCCATGGGAATCTGCAGGATGACAAAGCAGAAAGACTCCGGGGAAGGAATCAAGTCAGTAACAGGCATTAATGGAACATAAACATCTGGGGAGAGAGATGAAGAAAGAGAGGAGCTCAGTGTGCCTTGGAGTCCCCCAGCAGCCTAAACCTATAGCAGCATAACTAGGGGCTGGTCAGGGCAAACCTGAGCCAGCCCTAACTATAAACTTTGTCAAAAAGGAAGGTTTTAAGTCTACTCTTAAATGTGGAGATGGTGTCTGCCTCCCGAACAGAAACTGGAAGATGGTTCCACAGGAGAGGAGCTTGATAACTGAAAGTTCTGGCTCCCAGTCAGTCTGCTTTTGGAGATCTTTGGGACCACCAGTAAGTCTGCATATTGAGACCTAAGTGTTCTAGTGGGATGGTAGGGCACTATAAGCTCTTTAAGATAAGATGGTGCCTGATCATTAAGCGCTTTGTATGTAAGGAGAAGGATTTTGAATTCTATCCTAGATTTTACAGGTAGCCAGTGCAGTGAAGCTAATACAGGAGTAATATGCTCTCTTATCCTAGTTCCTGTTAGTATACGAGCCACCGCATTTTGAATCAACTGCAGACTCTTTAAAGACTTATTGCTGCAGCCCGATAATAATGCGTTGCAGTAGTCTAGCCTAGAAGTAACAAATGCATGGACTAGTTTTTCTGCATCTGCTTGAGACAGGATGTGCCTGATTTTCTTGATATTGTGGAGGTGAAAAAAGGCAGTTCTTGAGATTTGTTTAATATGGGAGTTAAAGGATAAATGATCAAAAATAACCCCCAGATTCCTTACTGTAGTGCTGGAGGCTAAAGTAAAGCCATCTAGTGTAGCTATATCACTGATTAGTTTGTTTCGATGTTGTTTAGGGCCAAGTATGATAACTTCAGTCTTATCTGAGTTTAGAAGCAGAAAATTGTGGGTCATCCATTTCTTAATATCCTTAAGACATGCTTGCAGTTTGGCTAAATGATTTGTTTCATCAGGTTTTATCGATAAATATAATTGGCTATCATCGGCATAACAGTGAAAGTTAATGGAGTGGTTTCTAATAATATTGCCTAAGGGAAGCATATATAAAGTGAATAATATTGGCCCCAGCACTGAGCCATGTGGAACTCCATAACTAACTTTACTGTGCACAGAGGATTCATCATTAACGTGTACAAACTGGAAGCGATCTGATAAATAGGATTTAAACCAGCTTAGTGCTGTTCCTTTAATGCCAATTAAATGTTCTAGTCTCTGTAGTAAAATATGGTGGTCGATCGTGTCAAATGCTGCACTAAGATCTAACAGGACAAGTACAGAGACAAGACCTTTTGTCCGATGCTAAGAGAAGGTCATTGGTTACTTTCACCAGTGCTGTCTCTGTGCTATGGTGTACTCTAAAGCCTGACTGAAATTCCTCGAATAATTCATTGAGATGCAAAAAATCACACAGCTGATCTGCAACAGTTTTTCTCAAGAATCTTAGAGAGAAAGGGGAGGTTCGATATAGGTCTATAGTTAGCTAAGACCTCGGGATCAAGAGTTGGCTTTTTAAGTAGAGGTTTAATTACAGCTAATTTAAAGGACTGAGGTACATAGCCTACTGACAAAGAGAGATTTATCATATCTACTAGAAAAGTGCCGACTACAGGCAAACTTTCCTTAAGTAATCTAGTTGGGATAGGATCTAGGAGACAGGTGGATGGCTTTGATGAAGAAATTGTCGAGGTTAATTGTGGAAGATCAATGGGAGAAAAGGAGTCTAGAAATACATCTGAATTTGCAGCTACCTCTAAGGTTTCTGTGTTAGGGAATAAATTAATATCAGTTGGGGGCATAAGTTGATCAATTTTGTCTCTAATGGATGTAATTTTATCATTGAAGAAGCTCAAAAAGTTATTACTGTTGAGAGACAGAGAAATACATGGCTCTATAGAGCTATGACTGTCTGTCAGCCTTGCTACAGTGTTAAAAAGAAACCTGGGGTTGTTCTTGTTATCCTCTATTAATGATGAGTAATAGGCTGCTTTAGCATTGCAGAGGCCATTCCTATAGGTTTTAAGACTATCTTGCCAGGTTAATCGAGACTCTTCCAAATTGGTGGAACGCCATTTCCTTTCTAGTTTTCTTGATGCCTGCTTTAACGCACGAGTTTCAGAATTATACCAAGGGGCTTGCTTTCTTTGTTTTATAAACTTCTTTTTCAGGGGAGCAATAGAGTTAAGCGTAGTTCGCAAGGATTCTGCAGCATGATCGACAAGATGATCAGTTTGGGAGAAATTAAATAAAGTGTTATCAGAAACATTTAGACATGACATTGAGTTAAGAGCTAGGGGAATCTTTTCCTTAAATGTAGCTACAGCACTTTCAGAAAGGCATCTAGTATAATACTTTTTAGCAGGCCAGCTGACAGTCTTGTCTGGGCCCGGGACAAGATAATGTTAGATGGCCCTCCCCTCCACCACCGCCGGGTTTTTTTGTCACTAAACATCACCAGTTATGTTTGATATATTGTGATAATGCAATAAATAAGGTATTGTATACGAGGGGAAAATCTTAGCTCTCCATGGCAGCTGAGATTTTAGTTAAATATGACATTTATATACTTGTCACAAAGGACCTGCTAATATTATTAAGAGTTATGCATACACATTTTCTAATTCTCATACATGCAGGAAAAATAGACCAGGGAAGAATAAATTAGGCATTTTAGTTTGAAGAATTTTCTCTTTGTCAACTGATAATACAGTAAATAAGCATGTATATCAAACTTTAAATGAAAACTTTATCAGTTCGTCATGCTAGAATTGTCAGTTCTGTAACTTCAAAACCAAATGAACATCTCATAACTGACATTAGTTCCTCTCTTCTCCTCTTCCTCTCCTCACCTCTGCTCCTTCTCACCCTCTCTCTCTTGTCTTCCTCTCTTCTCATCTGCTCTTCCTCTCCTGTCTTCATCTCCTCACCTCTGCTGTCTTCCTCTCCTCTCTTCTCATCTGCTCTTCCTCTCCTCTCCTCTCCTCTCCTCTCCTCTCTTCTCCTCACATCTCTGTAAAAAAAAAGTGACAGGCATTGACAATACATTAACAAACTACCACATAAACTCTTTATATGTACTGGAATTCTGACATTCATAAATTAATTCATAAATCAATTAATATTTACCATTGGCTGACATTTTTAGATTTAAACTCCAAATGCCATGCGCCTAGCTTTCCTTGTGGCGAAATCATCTATAATGTCTTGAAAGTCCAGTTTCTTGGCAAGTTGACGCTCTATGGAGAGCATTGCCAAACCGTTCAGCCTCTCCTGGGACATGTTAGAGCGTAAGTAGTTTTTTATAGTCTTCATTTTACTGAAGGCCCGCTCACCTCCAGCCACAGTCACAGGCAGAGACAGGAAAATGTGCAGCAGGACACACAGGTCTCCATAAATGCTCTGTGGTCCCATTGTGTATATGGCATTAAGGAGATCCAGAGGTCCAAGATCGTCATTAAAAGTTGCACTATATATTTTCTTTATGTGCTGAATTTGGTCTTCAAGGGAGTCTGTGAGGTCATTCTTGTATTTCCCACAGAGCTTTGAGCATGATGCACTGATGCTGTCCTTTGGCATATCCCTGAATTTCCACAGGATGCAGAACTCATCACATATCTGCTGCATTGATGAGAACCGTACATGTAGTTGAGAGATTATGCTGTCCATTGCAACATGAAACACTCTGTCTCTGAACAGGGTCTCTGGGCTTTGCTCCTCTGTCCCTTGCTTTTCTGACTCATCAAAGAAACGCTTCCTCTTTCTCTGTCTCATTTCTAACTGGCATTTGATGCCCATGGACGTGGCAACAGCAGTTGCCTCTGTCAGCAAACTGTCCCATGATGCACGCATGCAGACAATCTCCTGCTCCGGTTCTTTTATATTGGCGGCTTGTACATCAAGTGAGATGGCAGAGGACTGGCTGGTAAGGTTTCTGTCCTCTATGCATTGTGACAGCTTGACCCAAAACGTGAGGAACAAAACTGCATTGAAGGACTGAAAGTAGGTCTTTAGGCCCTGTGCTTCAGCTTTGGCTTCACTGGTGAGGTTACCTGTAGTCATGAGGGTGTCTAATGCCTGGATCACACTGGGTAAGTGTTTTGCCACTGGGCGCACTGCCTCTATCCGTGCACTCCATCTTGTGTCAGACAAGCTGTGCAGAGAACGACCCAAAACTCTTTGTAAGATTTCCCATCGGTGAGGGCTGTCACTGAAGACTTTGTATAGCTGATTGATGAAGCCAAAGAATATGTCAATTTCTGGGCAGGCTCGGGCTGCATGGACACCAACTAAGTTTAACGTGTGAGATGCACACGGTGAGTATGTGGCCAAGGGATTTTACTCAGTATGCGAGCTTGCACTCCTTTTACTTTTCCTGCCATGTTGGCTCCATTATCGTAGCACTGGCCCCTGCAGTCAGCTATATCTATCCCATGTTCACTTAGGGATTGTTCCACCATTGTAGCGATTTCCTCTCCTGTTTTTTTAAAAAAAATCCTTAAATTCAAGGAAACGTTCATTTATTTCCCACCTGCTGTCAGGGGAGGTTTGACTGACATACCTCAGCAACATTACATTTTGCTCCAAGTGTGATGCATCAGGGGTTGCATCACACATAATGGAAAAGAAGGTTGTTTCTTGCCTTTCTCTCAAAATAGTGTTTAGGACATGCTGAGCACAAAGTTCAACAAATTCATTTTGACTTTCAGGTGAAAGGTAATGTGCTTGCACTCTCTTTCCCTGTTGCCGGTGCTCTCTAATGTTTTGTAAATGGTCATTTAGGATAGTGTCATATCTTGCCAGCAGCTCAATTATGCCGAGAAAATTTCCGTTGTCTGGCTGATCCAGTGTACTTGTACTGCCCCTGAATGGCAGATTCCTGGAGGCTAAGTAAGTGTCACGTCCAGTAGCCGCTTGAGTAGTGCTTTGTTTTTATTAATTTCTGTCTCAATCATTTTTTGTTGATGGCTGTCAATTCCTGAGGTCTGAAGGACAGAATGCTGTAAGTTCTTCCATTTCCAGTAACAGTGCTTGTGTGCACGGTTCCTTTCGTGTTCTGGAAATCTCTCATACAGCTTTCTATATTTTATATTGGATATTACCATACCATCTCTTGAATTTAGGGCACTTGCTGACTTTTTCTCTACTTCAAAAAGAACAGCAAACATGGGAGGCAAAATAAGGCCTTTTTTGAGCTGCTATATGTTAACCAGTCCCTGTCTATTTTTTCCCATCCATTGTGGGATGTGGAATACGTCAAAGTTTGGAAATTCCCTGCCCTCTGCATCTGCCGGCAATTCCTTTGCCCTCTCTGAAAAAGGCGTTCGTTTTGCCATCACGCGTACGAGGTTCACTCTATCAGAGTCGGTCATTGTAGTTGGCCATAATGCAGGATCGCTGAAATTTTGTGCCTGATAATCAGTCTCTGATCCCTGCTCAGCGGACAGCTCCCGCTCTCTCTCTCTCTCTTCTCTGTCACCTGCAGCCTGACTCCGCTCCTCCGCTCCACCGTGACACACCCCCCCCCCCCCCCCCCCCCCCCCCTCTTCTCTGTCACCGGTAGCCTCACTCTGCTGCTCCGGACTCGGTCCAGAGTGACACAGCCCCTCTCTCTCTTCTCCGTCACCCGTAGCCTGACTCCTGACACCTGACTGCTGCTCGCTCTCCCTCCTCTCTGTTTCTGTCAAAGATAACGTGTTTTGTCAAGCTTTGTACAAGCTAGGCTAATGGCCGTTAACATTAGATCTGGTCAGTTAGGCTGCGTTACAAGGTTGGCTGCACTACTTACCTTGCTCTATTCCACTCGTCCCAGCTTCACTGTCGGCACATTTTTTAAAATATTTGTTTAGAGCATTTCTCAACCCTTTGTTTTCCTCTTCCCTTTTTCTCTTTTCTTTCCCTTTCTGGGCACCGGACTTGTGCTTACCAGACATTTTGATTGTAGATCCGCGGCCTTCTCAACTTCAAATTAATAACAACATCAAAGTTTGATCTAGGCCAAACCATTTTTGTGTTTGGGGTGGGAGGGTTCATGATCACTATTTCTCAAGGACAACTAGGAGAATACAAATAAAAAACTGTAATGTGATTGAAATAATAGTTTTCCACAAATAGGACTATTCTGACAATTTTTTTAATTCCACAATTTAATGAGGGCCCAGTTGTGGGCCCCCCTCTCCCTGGCCCCGGGACAGCAGACCCATGTCCCCCCCTATCGGCGGGCCTGCTTTTTAGGAATTGGTGTGTAGTCTGGTAGTAAGAATTCAAACGTTATTAAAAAATGATCCGATAAAACAGGGTTTTGTGATATACTACTAAATGATCAATTTCAATGCCATAGGCTAGAGCAAGGTCGAGAGTGTGGCTGAAACAGTGTGTGGGCTTATGTACGATCTGACTGAAACCAATTGAGTCCAGTAATGATATAAACGCAATGTTAAGGCTATCATGATCGACGTCGACATGAATATTGAAATCTCCTACAATGATAACTTTGTCTGTTTTAAGGACTAAGCTTGATAAAAACTCTGAGAATTCAGCCAGAAATTCTGAATATGGACCAGGAGCTCGGTACACAACAACAAATATAACTGGCTGTAGTGTTTTCCATTTCGGGTGTGAAATACTCAGAAGAAGGCTTTCGAATTAGTTATAATTGAGTTTAGGTTGAGGACTGATAAATAAGGTGGAGTCATAAATAGCTGCGACTCCACCTCCTCTGCCAGAGCCTCAAGGAATATGAGTATTAATGTGACTGGGGGAGTAGCTTCATTTAAGCTAACATATTCTTCAGGGCCTAACCAGGTTTCAGTGAGACAGAATAAATCAATATGATAATCAGAGATTAGTTCATTTACCAATACAGCCTTAGATGACAGAGATCTGATGTTTAAGAGTCCACATTTGATGTTTATATTTTGATGTGGTTTCACACTGGTGGTTTAAATTTTTATTAGGTTTTTATGATTTACTCCTTTTCTGTTAATTTTTGATATAAATGATTTACATGGTCGGGGGACAGACACCGTTCCTATGGGGTTTTGGGTGGGTAACTGCTCTAATGGAAGCGCAGAGAGGCGTGTAAGACTGCAACTCTGCTTCCTGGTCTCAACTCTGGTTTGTCACAGACTGGGCTGACTAATAAACTTGTCCAGATTTCTAGAGATGAGAGCAGCTCCGTCCAAAGTGGGATGAATGCCGTCTCTCCTAATAAGACCAGGTCTTCCCCAGAATGTCCGCCAATTATCTACAAAGCCCACATTGTTATCTGGACACCACCTCGACAGCCAGCGGTTGAAAGATGACATGCGGCTAAACATGTCATCACTGGTCGTGTTAGGTAGGGGCCCAGAGAAAACTACGGAGTCTGACATCGTTTTAGCATATGTGCACACCGACTCAATGTTAATTTTGGTGACCTCCGATTGGTGTAATCGGGTGTCATTACCGCCGACATGAATAACAATCTTTCCAAATCTACGTTTAGCCTTAGCCAGCAGTTTTAAATTTTACTCACTGTCGCCCGCTCTAGCCCCAGGGATGCGTTTGACTGTGGTTGCTGGTGTCGCTAGTTTCACGTTTCGCACTATGGAGCTGCCAATTACCAGAGTTTGTTTCTCAGCGGGTGTGTCGCTGAGAGGGGAGAATCTATTGGAAACGTGAAGGGGTTGGTGGTGAGCCGTGGCCTTTGTTTTAGGGCTATGCTTCCTTCGGACAGTCACCCAGCCTCCCGGCTGCTCGGGAGCTGCAGGGGGACGGCTAGCAGAAGCTACCTTAGGTCGGTCCGCACCGGCTATTGGGGTCTGGCTAGCTGATGAATTTTCCATGGTGCGGAGCTGCGCTTCTAATTCACTGAGCCTCGCCTCCAGCGCGGCAAATAAACTACACTTATTACAAGTACCATTATCACTAAAGGAGGCAGGCGAATAGCTAAGCATATTACACACCGAGCAAGAGAGAGCAGGAGAGTGAGAGGGAGAGAGGGAAGCCATGGCTAGTAGCTATGCTAATGCTAACGTTAGCTAACAGAGACGGCGAATGTGAAAACAGCTGTGTGATATAGCGATAAAGCTGCTTAAATGGGGTCGCAGCAAGTGCTTAGGCAGTACGAAAGTAGTTAGGAGTTAAAGAGGTTAATTTGCCGCTAAGATCAGAATTTTTTTGTGAAATATACCAGACTAAGCCGGAGCTGCAAGTATCGACGGTACACAACTCAGCAACAGGAAACAGGAAATTACGCAATATGCTTACCGTAGCGCGTAACACGTACACATATGATTATAAAGCCTAACAAATCTCAACAGACCTGTAAAATGTGCACAGGATGGGATCACAGCTGTCAGATCGTCTTCATCAGATGACTCAGCATGACAGCTGGAGCAGCTGGAGTGTTTGTGTCCGCGTGTTTGTTGTGATCCTTGGGTCGCCACCTTGCTGTGGTGGAGAGCCTTGCATGCTCCAATGAATCTGAGACCAATGCCGTCTGGATCCTAAGCTCCTGGTAGGGTCACCCATGGCGGTATGGCCACTGCTGTGAGTGCCTATGCACCAACCTTGGACTCACAGGATGAAGACAAGGAGACCTTCTACGCACCCCTGGACCAGGTCCTATCGAACATCCCGAAGGAAGACAAGATCCTCCTACTCAAGGATTTCAATGCAAACACCCTTTTCCACCAGAGAAACAGGTTCAAAACCTCCTGGATGCATCCCCGATCGAAGCGCTGGCATCTCATTGACTACGTGATTGTCAGGGCCAGAGATCGTAAGGATATTAACATCACCAGGGCCATGACCTGTGCGGACGACTGCTGGACAGACCATCGCCTAATCCGCTCCACAATGAACATCCAGCTGCAGCAGAAAAGGAGGACACAAAGGAAGCTAACCCACCTTGAATTCAACATCGACAGCCTGGGAGATATAAACAGGGTGCAACAACTTCAGAACACCCTGCTTGAAAGGCTCCCTGAAGAATCTCCTGAGGATGTGGAAGAACACTGGAAGACCCTTAAGACCACCTTACTCGAGACCAGCAGGGACACCCTTGGCTACAAGACCAGGAAACACCAAAACTGGTTTGATGACAATGACATTGAAATAGAACAACTAATTGGTGCCAAAAGGAAAGCCTTCTGTTCTTGGCAGAATGACATCAACTGTAGGGCTAAAAGGCAGGCCCACTCCAAGGCAAAGGCACTTGTCCAGTGCAGAGTGAGAGAGTTAAAAAACCAATGGTGGATGGAGAAGGCCCTGGAGATCCAGAGGCTTGCTGACTTGGGTGACACCAGGGGTTTCTTCAGTGCAACTAAGGCTGTGTATGGCCCCAGTTATCGAGGTCTCAGTCCCCCCCCCCCCCCCCCCCCCCCCCCACCACCACCACCACCACCAAAGCGAGGTTCTGGATGCCATCAGGAGACTGAGCAACAACAAGGCCTCTGGACCAGATGGATTTCCAGCAGAAATCCTCAAGTAAGGTGGGCCAAAACCCCTTTGCCACATCCATAGCCTTCTTGGTAAGCTCTGGGAGAGGGAGAAAATCCCCGCTGAACTCAGGGACACCCTGATGTCACCATATTCAAGAAGGGAGATAAGGCGGACTGTGGCAATTACAGAGGCACCTCCCTCCTATCTACAACAGGCAAAGTACTGGCCCTAATCTTGGCCAACCAACTACTGCCGCTGTCAGAAGAGATCCTCCCAGAGTCGCAGTGTGGCTTTCGCCCCACCAGAGAAACCTCTGACATGATTTTCACAGCTCGCCAACTGCAGGAGAAATGTCGAGAGCAACACCTACCTCTGTACATGGCATTAATCGACCTTACAAAGGCTTTTGATTCACTGAACAGAACTGCCCTCTGGTGCGCTCTATCCAAGATCGGATGCCCAGACAAGTATCTGAAGATCTTGCGTCTGTTGCACAATGACATGACTGCAACCGTAGTTGGAAATGGTGGCTGTGAAAAGGCCCCTTTCAAAGTGCACACTGGTGTCAAGCAGGGCTGCATCATTGCACCAACCCTTTTTGCCATCTACATCTCCACCGTCCTCCACCTCACCAGCCAAAACCTACCTGAGGGAGTCAGCTCATATACAGGACAGACGGTGGGCTCTTCAACATCAACAGGTTCAAGGCAAAAAGCAAGGTGCTCACATCCTCCATCATGGAGCTCCAGTACGCTGACGATAACGCCCTAGTTGCTCACTCTGAAGCGGACCTCCAGAACATCATGGATGCCTTTGCCAGAGCCTACCAACTCCTGGGACTTCACATTAACATCAGGTAAACCCAGATCCTATAACAGCCAGCTCCTGACACACTCTCCCAGGCCCCCACAATTTATGTGGACAACAATCCTCTGGAAAATGTGGATCAATTCGCCTACCTTGGCAGTCTTCTTTCCACAAGAGCTGTCATTGACGCCGAAATTCACCACCGCATAGGATGTGCCAGCGCAGCTTTTGCTAGGCTGAGGAAGCGAGTCTTCGAGAACTGTGACATCCAGACCAAGACCAAACTCCTGGTTTATCAAGAAGTAGTTCTGCCCACTCTGCTCGATGGGGCTGATAGCTGGACCACCTACAGCAGACATCTCAAAGCCCTGGAACAATACCACCAGCGATGTCTCCACAAGATACTTAGGATCAGCTGGGAAGATAGGCAGACCAACATCAGTGTCTTGAAGGAAGCCAACATTGCCAGCATCACCACAACCATCACTAGGCACCAGCTACGATGGACAGGCCATGTCATATGAATATGCCCAACAACCGCCTTCCGAAACAAATTCTGTATGGCCAACTAAAGGAAGGAAAGCGCACACAAGAAGGGCAGAAGAAGCGGTACAAAGACAATATCAAAATCCATCTCAGAAAGTGCTGCTTCAACCTCAACAACTGCGAGAAGGTTGCTCTCAAGAGAGACGTGGAGCAGGACGGTCCATGAGGGTACAGCACAGCTAGAAAAGGACCTCCACCGTGCCGCAGAGGCAAAAAGGCAGCAGAGGAAGGAGAAATCCACCACCAAAACGGCTCCCCAAACTCAAACCACGACCACCAGGACAACAATCTACATATGCCACCACTGCAATAGAGACTGTGGATCGAGGATCGGCCTCAACTGCCATCAGACGACCCACAACTGACCAGACTCACCAACAGGAGGACAATTATACTCACTTCGAGTGATTGCCAATGATGATGATGATGATCCAGAAAAACAAGGATTAAACAATTATGATCAATAACATACAAAATATACAAGACCAGACCCAGAGAGAAAAAGGTATGTATGCTTCTGTCAGAGCTGGTTGGATATATCCGTGCGTAATTTTGCGCGCTTCAAACTTCAGAAACTCTTTCTGATTGTTTTGTAGCGGGACAGAAGAGAGAGGATGGGAGGAGGAGATGAGGATTAGGTGGGAGAGGAGAAGAAGGAGAAGCATGGACAGCCGCGTAACTCCTCCCCCCTTGCTCCTCTGTGGCTAGACTGGATCGGTTCACCTCCCCTCTCTATCGCACTGTTGTCACACAAAGGTGTGGGGTTCTTATCTATACCAGCACTGCGTATTTCCACTGTTAAAAAGAAGACTCATGTGTGGCTTGAAATAATTTATTTAAAACCAGTAAAATTACAGCATTGACAAATGCAGAGATTAACAATGACTAAAAAAATATTAACACACAACAATGATAATGGGCAGCTTAAAATGGCTGACGGGAATAAGGATGTGTCCAAATCAAATCTACCACTCAGCCAGATCACTCAATAAAGTCTTTTCAGAGCTCAAAAATGTCTGTGCTGAGATACGTTCAGGATGGGGAAATGTTTACTTATTCCTTTCTCTCAGGTGGGATAGCAAGGGGTATGCCTTGTGAGGTTGTCTGCCTGCCATTCGTTTCGGCCTCTTGGTATCTTCTCCACGTGGCTGCGCTGCTCTCCCTCCCACGGACTGCCGCTGTGGAAGAGAAGACGCGTTCTCAGTCACGTGTTCACATAAATAGAGGGGTTACACACGCACATACCGGCCAACTTAGCTGTACACTTCCCTTTACTTAGCTTAAATAGGCGTTGACCAAGCATCTGTCGCCTTGCGTCCACGAGCCGGTCCAGGGCCTTGTCTGGGGTACCTGCTGCTCTGCCTTGAGTCCGTGCAGATCCTCCGTCGGGTAGCCTCTGCTCCACGGTGCAGCTCTCTCCGTGTGTCTGTGCCGTCTTCTTCCCGTCCCTCTCGTGTTGCTCTGTGGCCTGCTTCCTGTTTCCTGCTCTCCCTCCCCATACCTGTGTCCAATCACACTTAAGCAGCTCACTGACCTGTGCCGGCCAATCATGAGTCTCAGGGGGTGTGTCAGTTAATCATGGCTAATATTGTTTCTCTAATCCTCAGTCCACAAAGCATAATTCATGTAAAATCAACGATTTACACATGAAGCTGTTTTGGAGGCGTCCTGTTGTCTCCATATATTTCATGCCCTCTCTCACTTCTCGAACCAGGAGATCTGTCTGCTTGCTTGAAAATCTTTTCTCTTTGTTTCCTCCACAAGTCCACCGTCGACTGCTTGTGTTGCTGGCGCACCTGCCTCTTAAAGGTGATGAGAGCTGACTTCCTGATTGGTTTTTTGCATGTTTGGCCTAAACTCACCTGTGAAATAATGAGGGCACTTGGGCACAGCTGATAGGTGTATGCTGCTTTGCAGCAGTGGCGCAAGGGGCGGGGCAGGGCAAAATATAACTTGCGCCCCCGGACTGTACTGTAACGAGTGTAATTTGGCCCCGGGGCCTGTTTAGTTCCAGGTTTCGGTGCCTGAGTCAAACACCATGCTGGGCCAAAACAAAGGGAGTCTCAAGATATGCAGAGAAAGTATCAGCACACATTTCCACTGTGGTCTTGATTGAATTTGCAGCCACAGTCTTTGTGTATTTATCAACTCCACTTGACAAAAAACTATCATCCGTAAATGATAATCATTCAGTCTTTAGTACTAATGATACTATTAATGCTACAGGAGTCATTAAATTAATTTAGTGGGAGGTGAAAAGCAGATGGAGAAACATCAGATTCATCAAAGATGCACAAAATACACACAAACACATGACTGAGGTAAATATATATGAGTACCGTTACAACCTGCAGTGATTTTACAGTTTGTTGAACATCATGTTAAAATAAAGTTGAACAAACACAAATCAGCTGTTAATCAAAATCTGACACGTTTCCACCACAGTCATTTGGACACTTGAGTCCAAAAACAGCAGTTTGTGTTTGATGATGTTGTTCAGGAAAACTTTGACATGTGGACAGAAGGAGCTCAAGTTTCAAACCACAAACCTTGTGATCAGTGACTGACCAGCTGAGCTACAGACGCTCATGTTCATGTGCTTTGTGATGAAAACACTCTGTTTTTATCATCAAATGTCAGATTTTATTGTTTTTTAACTTTCATATTCTCTGTCATCACAGATTTTATGCCTGTGGACTCTCAGAGACTCACTGTGAAGTCGTGGCCTCAGCTCTGAAGTCCAACCCCTCCCTTCTGACAGAACTGGACCTGAGTCAGATCTACCTGGAGGATTCAGGAGTGAAGCTTCTGTCAGCTGGACTGGAGAGTCCACACTGTCGACTGGAGACTCTGAGGTCAGTTCATGTATTTTGCTCTTGTACAGTGTATATCTACCAAAATGAAATTTCCACAAGAGAAGTTTTAAATGTCCTTCAGTTCTCTTGTTTTCTGGGTTTGTCTGAGCACAAATCACAACAGCTCTTTTTTAAAGTTTGTCAGTCTGAACAGTTTATCTGTGAATTTAGTCTGAAGTCAAACTGGATTCATGTTATTAAGGAAACTGTAGGATTTATCCTTCAATGTGCTGCCAAATTAAATCAACATTCATCTTTTTTCTTACATGTGAGACATTTTTTTTTTACAAAATTCAACAACTCCTGTGAGTCGTTATAATGAGAAACTTTCTGAAAATAATGAGTTAGTTTAGTTTTTCTTTAAAGTCCATGTATGACAGAGACTGTAGCACTATCAAATAAAGGCACAGAACAATAATAATAAGACCTGCAGGCAGATTTTAACGGAGTCCAAGCATGTAGTGAAAAAGATTTCAGAGCAGAAAACCAGACGCTGATGACTTGACAGATTAAAATGATCAAACATTTTGGCCCCATTTCATTTTTGAGATAATTGTTAAAACTTGATGTTACAACATTTCCTTGAGGTCAGTTAGTGTCATTATATGTGTCTGAGTTGTGAGGAGAATTCAGTGTCCACTTTCAGTGTCCAACTGCAGAGACATGTCCAGGACTTTTTCTTGTCCAGACGCTGAGCTCCTTAGAGAGCTGCTTCAAATCCAACCATCTCCAAACCAAAAGTTCTGTTTCTGCTTCACAATATTCTGGTACAGTTTGTATACATAATATGAAACAGTTCAATTTAACCCTTTAAGAAAATGAAAGCGAATTTTGATCACAGATTTTTGGAAAATCATGTGGAAACAACTCATCTGTTATGATGGAATAAATTGGTACTAATGGTCATAATGACAATCTGTGACTGAACTGAGCCAACTAACTAATATTAATTATTAGTTAACTAGCCAACATATACAATACAGTACAATAATACTACTACTACTAACTAATAATAATAGTAACAATAACAATGTGATAAATGTTTGATTGATTAGGTCAGTTATAATAATCCACAGTGGAAGGTTCAGCAGTGATCAGCGATCCATGCGCGGCCACAGTCCATGGGAATCTGCAGGATGACAAAGCAGAAAGACTCCGGGGAAGGAATCAAGTCAGTAACAGGCATTAATGGAACATAAACATCTGGGGAGAGAGATGAAGAAAGAGAGGAGCTCAGTGTGCCTTGGAGTCCCCCAGCAGCCTGAACCTATAGCAGCATAACTAGGGGCTGGTCAGGGCAAACCTGAGCCAGCCCTAACTATAAGCTTTATCAAAAAGGAAGGTTTTAAGTCTACTCTTAAATGTGGAGATGGTGTCTGCCTCCCGAACAGAAATTGGAAGATGGTTCCACAGGAGAGGAGCTTGATAACTGAAAGCTCTGGCTCCCAATCTACTTTTGGAGATCTTTGGGACCACCAGTAAGTCTGCATATTGAGACCTAAGTGTTCTAGTGGGATGGTAGGGTACTATAAGCTCTTTAAGATATGATGGTGCCTGATCATTAAGCACTTTGTAGTGAGGAGAAGGATTTTGAATTCTATCCTAGATTTTACAGGTAGCCAGTGCAGTGAAGCTAATACAGGAGTAATATGCTCTCTTATCCTAGTTCCTGTTAGTATACGTCAGGGCTCCAGACTGCGACTAAATGGTCGCATTTTGCAACTAAAATTTGAGACAGTGTGAGTAAATTTTTCATCTGCTCGCGCATGTGCGACCAGTAAATTTGCAGATTTTATCATTATTATTATTATTATTGAATATTTTTTGTTGCTGACAAACTTCTGCTCCACACTTCAGCCCAGTAGTTGACAGTAATGTGCAAATGAGCTGGTTTGCCAACCGACATTAACTCCAAAAGAAGAAGAAAGGAGACGAACACCAAAGAAGAAGAAGGCGGGCCAACGTGTGTGAGAGTGGGGAGCGAATGACCACTGTGATTGGCTTATGTGTGAAAAGAGGCGGGTCTTGGGGTTATCGCGCGAATCCACAGGTTTCACGTAACTCTTGTAAACAATGAACAATGGCGAAGAGGACTATCAGTTCTTACTTTCTCCCCAGTAAACCTCGTGTTCCAGAGGAGACAAATGCTGATAATGAGTCCGACTCAGATTGCAAGCAAACGGTCATGGCGAAAAAAGCCAGGAAATTCTGTTTTCGCGATGAATGGCTGCGCGAGTTCACCTGGCTGAGGTATTTCAAGGAGGCGAATTCAATGAACTGCAAATTCTGCTGTCAATACCCACAACATGCGGGGAACATGAATTTCACTGATAATACTGGCACCACACAATTAAAACACGACACTTTGAGCAAACAAAGTGCCAGTCTGAAACATAAAATGTGCCGTGACCTGTGTAATGACAGTGCAACTCCACTCCCAGTTGCATTTAGAAGACAAGAGGCTGCTAACCAGTGTGCCGAGGAGGCCGAATTGATATTAAAGTTTAACACGGCCTATTTCATTGCCAAGGAAGAACTGCCTTCTACAAAATTTAAAGGCCAAATCGATCTGCAAAGGAAGAACGGTGTAAAACTGAACGCAACCTACAGTAACAACACAGCATGTGCACAGTTTGTTGGCATCATCGCAGATACACTGAAACGGAAGACGTATGACAAGATTAAGGATGCTCCTTATTAAGTATTTATCAGTAATACAGTGAAAATGAGAGGAAATGTGAATATTTGCTTTGCAAGTCGATTTCGGTGTGTGCCCCTAAATTTTCTGCTTGCGCTCCTAAAATTTTAAGTTAGGGGCCACTGTGCTCCTAGTAAAAAAAAAGTTAGTCTGGAGCCCTGTACATGCCGCAGCATTTTGAATCAACTGCAGACTCTTTAAAGACTTATTGCTGCAGCCCGATAATAACGCGTTGCAGTAGTCTAGCCTAGAAGTAACAAATGCATGGACTAGTTTTTCTGCATCTGCTTGAGACAGGATGTGCCTGATTTTTTTGATATTGCGGAGGTGAAAAAAGGCATATGGGAGTTAAAGGATAAATCCTGATCAAAAATAACCCCCAGATTCCTTACTGTGGTGTTGGAGGCTAAAGTAAAGTCATCTAGTGTAGCTATATCACTGATTAGTTTGTTTCGATGTTGTTTAGGGCCAAGTACGATAACTTCGGTCTTATCTGAGTTTAGAAGCAGAAAATTGTGGGTCATCCAGGTCTTAATATCCTTTAGACATGCTAGCAGTTTGGCTAACTGATTTGTTTCATCTGGTTTTATCGATAAATATAATTGGCTATCATCGGCATAACAGTGAAAGTTAATGGAGTGGTTTCTAATAATATTGCCTAAGGGAAGCATATATAAAGTGAATAATATTGGCCCCAGCACTGAGCCTTGTGGAACTCCATAACTAACTTTACTGTGCACAGAGGATTCATCATTAACGTGTACAAACTGGAAGTGATCTGATAAATAGGATTTTAACCAGCTTAGTGCTGTTCCTTTAATGCCAATTAAATGTTCTAGTCTCTGTAGTAAAATATGGTGGTTGATCGTGTCAAATGCTGCACTAAGATCTAACAGGACAAGTACAGAGACAAGACCTTTGTCCGATGCTAACAGAAGGTCATTAGTTACTTTCACCAGTGCTGTCTCTGTGCTATGGTGTACTCTAAAGCCTGACTGAAATTCCACGAATAATTCATTGAGATGCAGAAAATCACACAGCTGATCTGCAACAGTTTTCTCAAGAATCTTAGAGAGAAAGGGGAGGTTCAATATAGGTCTATAGTTAGCTAAGACCTCGGGATCAAGAGTTGGCTTTTTAAGTAGAGGTTTAATTACAGCTAATTTAAAGGACTGAGGTACATAGCCTGCTGACAAAGAGAAATTTATCATATCTAGTAGAAAAGTGCTGACTACAGGCAAACTTTCCTTAAGTAATCTAGTTGGGATAGGATCTAGGAGACAGGTGGGTGGTTTTGATGAAGAAATTGTTATCTTTATCATATAAAGATAATCCCTTTCAGTTATCTCTTATGACCAAGTAGAAGTGTGTGGTGGTTGCTGTAATTGCAGAGACGCTGCAGCTCTCTGCCTGGATTTCCTTATTGTTCTCACTGTTTTGCTGTTCAGGACATTTCACCAACAAAAACACTTTGACGTCCTGATGCGTTCAGGAACAGCTTGGACAAATCAACTCCACCTTTAAACTAAAATATCATTAAACTCTTTATATGAGGTCTTCATCCTTGGCTGACATTACTGTGTTTCAGAGTCTGGAGCAGGGTCTCACCTCGATATATGTGAGCTTTGCTGTGGCTTTGGGGGTTAAAGAAAGAAAGAAAAGTTATACAATATGAACAAGACTCAGGATGGTTTAAAATGAACAAATATGACAATCTTTCACTGAAACAACCATCACAGGGGCGTCATCAGGCTCTGCAGTAGCTGTTGGCTTCATCCTGTGTGCTGTTAAAACAATCTGTCATTTTTCTCTCAGGTTTGTTTCTGCTGCACAGTCTGTCTTTACCTGTTGACTCTGCAGCCAGAAGTAGCTCTGTAGCTTTTAGAAAACAGGTGAGAACAGAAAAAACATCATGATACAGTAAGAACACCAGCTGTCAATCAAATATGTGACATGTTAACTTGTACCTCAGCTAGATTTTCTCATCCAACATGTTATTTAACATGTTAAATCCTCGAATGACAACCTAAAGAAAGCATGCAAAAAGAGAAAACACTGACATGTTAATTCCTTAGGTTAGTGGGAGAACAAGAACCAGAACACAAGAACACATCAGAACAGACCCGAACACGGCCAAAATAACAAACTAGTTGACAGAGAACAGTAATGGCCGGTGAATTCTTGTGAAAGCAGAATCCTTCAGCCTCACTGATGAAGAAAAACCTGTTGGTGGAGACTCAGCCGGGGCTCTAGGGACTGCTGCTGGAGGCCCTGAAAGCAGCAGTGATAGATGACACTTTTATCATGTACAGTAAGAGTTTAAAGGAACTATTTTTACAGGTTTCTCTGTTTATTAAATTAGATCCACCTACTTAGTTCAGCATCAAATTTTGACTGAAAAAGGCTCAACATTTCTCTCTACGGCTCTTCATCATCTTCCATCACTAGTAGGTCAAACAACATGAACTGTGTGTTCAGTGCGTTAAACATTCACATAAAATCAGTATTTGCATATTGTTGTGAACTGACTCAGAGTGCCAGATGTCAGCGTGGAGGTAACTGATGAAGCAGGAACTTCTGCAGGAGGTGGACAGGACTAAGCCCTCTGCTGTTTGATGATGTACTGTTGTAGTTTGTACATCTTGCTGGTGTTAATGCACTTCACCCCTAAGATGAAGTCAGCATAGCCATCTGCCCTGCAGTCTCAAAGCTGCTTCCAGGTGTCCTTGGCCCTGACACCAAAGCCGACAGTATTATCACCCTCTGATGCCACTGGTGGTGTAGGTTCCCTTCAGAGCGGGTACCCCTTCAGGTCCTCAATCTCCTGGAAGCTCTGGGCATGATCCAAAAATGACAGCAGACTGTCCTTGCTGTGTCCCTGGGGGTTGAAGGTCCCGCCTCTTTCTTCCTTCTCTACCTTCTTCATCAGGTAGATGGTGTAACCAACATCATTCTCCAGGAGCCACTTGAATTTTTCCCCTTGTATTTGCTGACTTGCAGCACGTATTTCTTCATCACCTCCAGTCGGTCCAACACATCCCCTCCTGCTGAAAGACCAAAGTGAGCACCTTAGTTCACACAAGGTCTTGTCTCTGAGCGGGAGACCTGTCCTGAAGGGCTGGACTGTTCTTTATTTTCATGGCCTCATCAGACGGGTCCTGATGCCTGACAATGGACCCCTCCTGAAAGAGACTGTAATTCTTCCAGGGACAAAGTTAACGCTCTTCTTCATCATCTCCTGTGCACAGCAAAACACAATGTTTACAGTCATACTTATTATTTACAGATATTATTCTTGTTGACATTAATCAGTGTTTGTAACTACTATCTATAGACAGACAGACCATCCATCCATCCATTTTCTGTAACTGCTTATCCGTGAGGGTCGTGCTGGAGCCTATCCCAGCTGACATTGGGTGAGAGGCGGGGTACACCCTGGACAAATCACCAGTTCATCGCAGGGAACTGGTGATTTGTCTCACATCTACACCCACGCGCAATTTAGAGTTACCAATTAACCTATAATGCTGCATGTCTTTGGACTGTGGGAGGAAGCCAGAGTACCCGGAGAGAACCCACGCAGACACGAGGAGAACATGCAAACTCCACACAGAAAGGCCCTGCCGACTCAGGGATTCGAACCCAGGACCTTCTTGCTGTGCGGCGGCAGCGCTAACCACTGAGCCACTGTGCCGCCCCAGACAGACCATAAGAACAAAAAGTCTAAATGTCTAATGTGTAAAACCTATTAATAATAATTAAATATTCTGTTTGTCGTAACATTAAACCTCAGTCTTTAATGCAGGCTGTGATAGAAACATCTGTTGTAGTATTTACCCATTCAAAATATAATATACTCAGCCTGCTTGAAATATGACTGTAGCATGATGTTCACAAGTCAAGTCAGTTTTATTCCTTTAACCTCAAATAATAACAGAAGTTATCTCAGGGAAGTTTTCATATAAAACTGGTCTAGACTGTCCTCTTTATAGACATTATATTATTTACAGAGACCAGACAGTTCCCAGTGAGAATTATTATTTATTTAACCTCAAAAATCATTGAGGTCTGGTTCTCATTTATAATTATGTTGAATAAACAATGATTTCAAAGATACAATTTAAGAACAGAGATAAAAAATAATTAAAGATACAGGGTAAAAGAAAACAATGAAAACACATATGAATACTGTCCACATAAATACAAGATACAAAACTATCTACTGCTAAAACAAGTAAATTAGGTCCAAACAAAGGCAGAATGGTTATTGATCATCGCTTTGAATTCACCAAAGGACACCAGAATATTGATTTATAGGGTGTTTGTACGGTCTCTGTATGACCGGAGACAATTGTTAGATCCTTTACTAATAAAATCTTCATTGTTAATGATATAAAAGCTCATCAACTTGATTGTATTTTACTCACTGACAACCTGCCTTGATGAAACTGGTAGTAAGGAGCTGATTGAAGCTTCACCATCTAATTTTTCATTTTCACACTGTACCAAGTCTAATAAGAAAGGTGGTGTGTTGCTGTATTTTTAGCATCTCATTTGGTCTTACTCTTCATTTGAACACCTCGCTCTAATAATCAGATCTGTTTATCCCTGTCTAGTGCTCACAGTGTACCGCCCTCCAAGACTCAAAAAAGGCTTTTTATCTGAATTTGGAGAGCTTTTATCTAAAATTACTGTTGAATATGACTCAATCCTTAGTTCTGGTGATTTTAACTTTGATGTTGATAACTCAGATGATGGCTTTGCTAATCAGTTCACTGACATGTTATCAGCCTTTGAGCTCACACAGCACATTGCTGGTCCTACAGGTCACACTCTTGACCTAGTTATTTCTAAAGGCCTTGATATTACCCCAAAGTGTGTACTAGATGTTGGGATTTCAGATCACTTTTATATACAATATATATATATATATATATATATATATATATATATATATATACACACACACACATATATAATATATATATATGCCAAAACATCTGACAGATTTATTGTCAGATATATTAACTCTGTTATCAAGGTGCAGTCTGGTTTTCATTTGTCTTCTTTGTGAGACAGTTTGTTCAATAATTTCAACATTACAGTGACACAAATTATGGATGATACTGTACCTATAAATACTAAATTAATTTCCGGTAAAACAAAAGCACATTGGAGGAATATGGAAAGAGTGAGAACACTAAAAAGAACCTGCCGCAAATTTGAGTACAAATGGCGCAAGACTAAATTGAAGGTTGATTATATTATGTATAAGGACCTGCTCAGTGAATATAACAAAGAAATGAAAATATCTAGATCACACTATTTCTCTCAAATAAATTCTGAAAATTTAAATAATTCTAAAGTGCTGTTTGGTACAATTGATAAACTGGTTAATCCACTTAAACCAATTCCTGCTGAGCTCCACTCCTCAGAGAAATGTAATGAATTTTCCATATTCATTAAGTATAAAATGTCCAATATTAGAAATGTAATTGTGGCTTCCTCTGCTGGTGGGTGTGACCTCTCTTCTTCCACTCAGTGCCATACTGCCAGCACTCTTTCCAACTTCGCTCTGATTGAGTCTAATGAGCTACAAGATGTGCTGCAGCAGCTCAGTTCTGCAACATGCGCTCTTGACCCAATGCCTACTAAGTTATTCAAAAATGTATTTAGCTGTTTGGTAGAAGCTAAGCAGGAACCAGGGCAGACAAAGAAACACAGGTACAGTTTGTCTTTGGGCTCAGAGCCCACACAAAGTCTCTGGGGTTCAGGCTCGAGGAATGGGTTGAGCTGAATTGAGGGACAGAGGGAGCAGACAGATGAGCTGACGAGGGACAAGCAACAGGAAAGTGGGGACCAGGCAGAGAAGTAGGGACCAGGTGAGCAGACAGACCAGACAGAACCAGGGTTGCCGAGGTGAGGTGAGAAGCACAACACTGACAAAGGAACCGGGAATCTCCCACTGCCACGTCACCGGGGGGAAACACCCAACAGCCACGGGGACAGACAGACAAAAAACAGGAACACAGGCAGATCACAGGGTCAGGGATAGAAGGCTGTGGTGCTTTACCAGGGAACAGACGAGGCAGGTGAGTCAAAGGCAGGCAAGGTAGGCGACGGGGAAACGTTCCGGGAAACAGTGCTCGAGAGTCTAGCATGGAGTCCTGAAGAAACAGTCTGGCAAAGTGTGAGTGTGCTAGAGAGGTAGATATAGTGGACTGATTGGGGATGAGCTGCAGCTGGCCTTGCAGGTGAGTGGAGTTGGGCTGATTAGGTGGGAGTGGCTGGCAGGTAGAGTGGAGCAGAGGCAGGGAGAGTGGAAAATTACAGAGGAAGAGGAACAGGAGGGAAACAGGGAGAATGGAACTGTGACAAGATGTCCTTGAGATAGTCAATGCCTCCCTAAATTTTGGTATCTTCCCCTCATGTCTCAAACATGCTGTTGTAACACCACTGTTAAAAAACAATAATCTTGATCCACTTGTTTTTGAGAATTACAAACCAATATCAAACCTTCCATTGTTGAGGAAAATTCTTGATAAAGTTGTTTACTGACAATTACCTATGTATCTGTCCAATAATAATTTGTTTGATGTTTACCAGTCTGGTTTTAGAGTCAACCACAGTACTGAAACTGCCCTGGTAAGAGTTGTTAATGATCTGAAAATTGGCACAAACAGTCATAACATTTCTGTTCTGGTCCTCGACCTCAGTGCAGCATTCGACACTGTGGACCATGTTATTCTTCTTCAGTGCCTTGAAAACTGTCTTGGCCTTAAAGACACTGTTCTAAAGTGGTTTTCTTCATATCTCACAGGAAGATCATGCTCTGTGTTCATCGGTAATTGCAAATCTACTGAGGCTGGTGTTCTATACGGAGTCCCTCAGGGGTCAATTCTCGGTCCTTTGTTGTTTTATTTGCACATGTTTGTGCTTGGGTCCATAATACAATAATATAATATTTCATATCAATTGTATGCCGATGACACACTGTTATACATATCCATTTCCACAGATAACCTTAGCCCAGTAAGTGACCTCATCCAGTACATCACAGATGTCAGATTTTGGATGGTGAAGAATTTTTTACAGCTTAATCATGATAAAACAGAGATTCTGTTAGTCGGACCAAAGGCTTTGAGGAATGAAATTGAATCTTTGTTAATTCCTGTCTGTAAAACCATGTGATCATGTCAAAAACTTGGGTGTGATTTTAGATGCTGATCTTAACTTCAAGAAACACATCTCTAATATTTCTAAGACTGCCTTTTATCACCTCAGAAATATATCAAAAGTTAGATGCTTCTTGTCTCAGTCAGACTCTGAAAAGCTGGTTCACACTTTTATTTCCAGCAGGCTGGATTACTGTAATTCACTTTTTGCTGTACTGACAAAGCAGACATTAAATAAACTCCAGCTTATTCAGGATGCAGCAGCCAGAGTTTTAACAAAAACTAAAAGGTCTGATCACATAACGGACATTTACATATGTGTAACCATGGTTCTCTGAGTGAAGAGACTATCTCTCCACCCAGTTACATATTCCATATGTACAGGGGACTGACCCACGGGGGTCAGGTGACGTGGATAATTCTTTAAGACAAACCACCTGTGAGGTGGCTGATCACAGCATAAAAGCACCTGTGCGCCGCACCCTCACTGGTCATAACTTTGATGGAACAGATCCCCGAGCGGCCTCGAGCTGGAGAGATAGTCTCTTCACTCAGAGAACCACGGTTACACATGTGTAACCGTCCGTTCTCTATCGTATCGAGACTATCTCGCCACCAAGTTACATATTCCATATGTGCGGGGACTCTTTAAGACACACCGTAAGGGGATAGAGCAGAGTGTCCTTCGGATGAGACGTCGCCACCACCAGAAGTGCTCTATCAAAAAACTACCCACACAGGCGTGCATTCAAAAGACTCACCAATGAGCTTAATGTGAATGAACTATTTACAAATGTACACTATATACACACCCCTAGGCTAACAAGTACTGCCAGATGCAAAGTCCTGTTGCCTCAAGACCCGGCTCCTGACACTACCAGGGCTCACCAGACCCACAAGACGCCAAGGCTCAGCTATAGGGGTGGAAAGGCCACTCAATCAGCCCACGCCAGGCTGACTGACAGGGAAAGAAGAAAAATAACAACACTACCATTGGGCTACCCCAAGCACCCATTCACCAAAGGACATGGTTGCAGCCACATTAACTTGGTAGAACCGAGCAAAAGTGGAAGGGACAGACCAAGTGGCAGCTGCACAGATCTCACTCATAAATGCGCCGCGTCATAATGCCCAGGATGTTGCCATTCCTCGGGTAGAGTGAGCCCGTACACCCGAAGGGAGTAGTGCTCCTGTACTCACATAGGCTTGCTGGATAGCCTCCACAATCCAGTGGGAAAGACGGGCTTTTGACAGTGGCTGACCCAGCAGCTCCGGCTTAAAACAGACAAACAACTGGTCCGTTTTCCTATGTGACCGTGTCCTGTGCACATACACACTGAGTGCTTTAACAGGGCACACCAGTGAGTGCCTGCGCTCCCCATTCTCCATCTGTGAGGAGTAGAGAGATCGAAATTCAACCACCTCTCTACTCAGTTGACAACCAGAAAGGACCTTTGGGAGGAACATGGGATTCGGCTGCAGGACCACCCTGCCCCCTCCAGCAGGAACCTGCACAGGTCCCCATGCACCGAGAGAGCCTGAAGCTCCCACACCCTCTTGGCAGAAGCCAGAGCCAGCAGGAGGGCAGTCTTAATTGACAGCCACTTTAGGTCCACTGACTCCAGGAGCTCAAACAGGGCCCTTTCCAGGGCCCCTAGGACCAGCTCCAAATCCCAGGGTGGGAGAGGCGGCCTATGACAACGGCTGACACATTTCCTAACCCCTTTAAGGAATTGGGAAACAAGATTGGACACATCCTCAGGCAATTTGTATCTCCCTACTTCAGCTGCCTTGACCGCAGCCACCATTCCTCTGAGCGTGGAAGGCGACTTCCCTGCATCTAAGAGCCCTTGCAGGAACTGCAGAATCTCAGGGGCTGAGCATGTGAGAGGGTCCACTTGATGTTCCCTGCACCATGCCACAAAGACTTTCCATCTGTGCACATACAGCGCCCTTGTCGATGGTGCATGAGCTCCCTGCAGCATTTGGACCACTGACTGTGACAGTCCCATCGCTAACAGTTCGGTCCCCTCAGGGGCCAGGCCCAGAGCCTGAGTCCCTGGGCAAAGGGATGAACCAGAGTCCCCTGCGCCTGTGACAGCAAGTCCGGACGCAGTGGGAGTTCCCATGGAGTCCCATCCAACAGTGGTAGGATGTCCGAAAACCATGTCATGTGAGGCCAAAACAGGGCCACCAGGACAAGTCTCACTTCCTCCACCTGCACTCTCTGCAGGAGGGATTGAAGAAGGCTGAACAGGGGAAAGGCATAGAGCAGGCTGCGCGGCCATGGGTGAGCCATGGCATCTGCCCCGAGAGAAGGATTCTCTCTCACTAGGGAGAAGAACAGGGGACAGTGGGCAGTGGGTGGATTCCTGCGAATGCGAACAGGTCGACTGTTGCTCGCCCGTAACGGTGCCAGAGATCTGCGACCACCTGAGGGTGTAGTCTCCACCCTCCTGGGTCTGGACCTCCCCTGGACAACTGATCCGCTGCTACATTGTCCAGACTTGGCACATGTACCGCCCTTAGGGATTGAAACCTTGGGTACGCCCACAGCCACAGCCAGTGTGCCAACTTGCAGAGGCGAGGGAAACCCAAGCTGCCCTGCCTGTTGATGTAAGCTGCAGCAGCCACACTGTATGTACTTACCAGCACGTGTTGGCCCTGAATGTAGGAAGGAAATGGTGGAAGGCAAGGTGGACTGCTGACAACGGTTCCCTCTGAGCACTGCTCCCCAACCTGTCAGTGAAGCATCTGTGGCCACCAGACAGCGATGTGTCATTGGTCCCAGTATACTCCCCCTGCCAATATTTTCCCTGCTCTCCCACCAATGGAGGGCTAACGGTAACCGTCTGGTGACGAGCACAGTAGATTGTAGGTGACTTTTGGGGCTCAGCCCTAGGCCCAGGAGACACCTCTGCACCGGGCACGTGTGTAAGAGGGCCAATGGAACAGCCTGGGCTGTTGATGCCATGAGCCCCAGGAGGCGGAGACACAGCCTCCATGTCACTCGGGCCCCCAGCCTGAAGTGTGAGAGGCAAGCTTCCAGGGATAGCTGCCTCTCCTGTGTCAGTGTCATCAGCGCAGTCTGGGAATCCAGCACTAAGCCCAGGAACTTCGTCCTCCGTGAAGGCTCCAGCCTGCTCTTGTCTCGATTGAGACACAGGCCGAGGTGCTGTAGGTGCTGCAGGAGTAGGGCCAAATGAGCCCGACATTGGTCCTCTGAATGTGCACACAGGAGCCAGTCGTCTAGGTAATTCAAAATCCTGATCCCCGTCTGTCTCAGAGGTGACAGAATTGTCTCCATACACCTGGTAAAGGTGCGGGGAGCCAAGGAGATCCTAAATGGCAGGGCGTGAAACTTGTATGTCCGGTCGTCAAAAACAAACCAGAGAAAGCGCCAATGCCCCTTCCAGATAGGAATCTGGAAGTAAGCATCCTCAAGGTCTATTGTGACAAACCAATCTCCTCTGCAGACTGTCTCACCCTTGGGACTGTCAGTATCCTGCAAGGCAGACGGCGGAGATATTTGTTGAGTCCCCGGAGATCTAAAATGGGACGGAGTCTCCCATCCTTTTTGGGGATGAGAAAGTACTGGGAATAGAAACCAGCCTGCCGGTTGCCGCGCGGCACCTCTCTGATGGCCCCCTTCCCCAACAGAGTGGAAATCTCAGCCTGAAGCACAATCTTGTGCTGTGGATCCACCACCGTGAGGACCATCGGGGTCCATGAGGTAGAAGGGCGACGGGCAAACTGAATACGATACCCTTGAGTCATGGTTGAGAACACCCAAGGGCTCGCCTTCCAAGCTGCAAGACGTGCCCGGGCCGGGTGGAATCAGGCTGGGTCTGGCATGGCGTCAGGAGCGAGGCGGGGCTTGGGTTGCTTTTTGCCCTGAGCCCCCATGCTCTGCTTGCCTCTGCCCCTACCTCTACTACGCTGAGCTTCGATGGTAGCCCTTAGGTCACCAGAGCCCCAGCTTGGCCCTTGAGTCTGTGTAGGGGCCCTGGACGACTGTCCAGCCCCCTGCGACCTGCGGTGTCTGACCAGTGCACCTGAAACTTCTCGAGCACAGCGACGTGCTTCCTGGGCCTGCTGCAACATAGCATTAGCTCCCGGACCAAACATGGCCGACAGATCAACCGGCAACCTCAACAGACTGCTCTGGTCCTCTGATTGCAATCCAGACTGGGATAACCACAACTGGCGCCTAGTCACCCAAAGAGATGTTATACCCTTCCCTGCAGCTGCTGCCTGCTCTTTCATCAGCTGTGCCATGACAGACGAAACAAGCTGCAGCTCAGAGACAAGGTCTGCACTGTGCCTGACATCCAGCTCACACACCAGCAAGCGGTGATGTAGTGCTAATATGGACCCAGTATTAGCCAGCTGTGCCTGGACTGCCATAGTCCTATGCACTTTAGCTAGCAAAGCATCTAACATCTGGCATCCCCTAGTCGGGCAACTAGTTTTCCCTAACACCGAGCTGGCCTATTGTGGAGTCAACCCCCAGCGCCTGGGCCGCCCTTTCAATAAGCCCCCTGAATTGGCAGAGCTCGCCGGCCCGCTCCTCCTCCTCCAGCTCTGGGCCAGCCTCCCCTTGCCCTGGAGGGAGATCACTGTCTGAAGAGTAAGCCCCTATTACATCCACCTCTTCAGCCTCCTCCTGTTCATCAACCAAGCTCCCAGCCTCAGTCCTTGTATCACTCAGAAAGGACCTGAGTGGGGGAACAGTAAGGGGCTTCACAGAACCACCCGCAAACTCCACCCCCCTAAGGCGTTTAGCCTGCTGGGAAACAGCGGGTTGAGCAGCCTGTTTACGCTTTCCCCCAAATACACAGTAACGGGCCTCCAAGGATCGTGCTGGCAAAATAAAACAATTCATGCAGGAGGAAGGATTTTTCCTAGCTAAAGAGGCATGGTTCTGTCCAAGACACAACACACATCTATCATGGCCATCCTCTATGGGCATCTGCACACCACAGCCCACACAATTATGGCCCGCCTGACCTGCCATATTGTCAAATCTCACGGGAGTTGTCAATTCACGTGAGAGTGTGAACGCGGAAGGACCGGCCTGCTACACAGACTCGCAAGCACTCCCCTGCTCTCTAGAGTGTTGTGTGCTTCGTACCTGTGGCGCGTTAACCCTTCGTCAGGGCGACATGCCAGGTAATGTTACTGTTTTTCTTTTTGCTCGTTTCTTTTTCGAGTGACCGGCAAACCAAACTGAATGCCGATAGCACGGCAACAATGGGCGGCTGCCTCCCCTGCTCTGGGTTCAGCAAGCCTCCGTACCTATGGCGCGTTAACCTCTTGTCAGAGTAATACGCCAGGTAACATTGCTTGTAGTAAGTGGCTGGCAAAGCTAACTGAATGCCGACAGCACGACAAACATCGGACCTCTGTTTCCACCGCTCCGGTTTCAGCAGAAGCCCTGATGCAGCTCTGTCTATAGAGAAAACAGCCACCCTGAGAGGCAACTTCACACTCTCTCTTACACACGGTAAGACTGTCTCCTCACTAACATACACACACATCAACCTGCTCTCATGGAATCAAAATGATCAGTGAGGGTGTGGCGCACAGGTGCTTTTATGCAGTGATCAGCCACCTCACAGGTGGTTTGTCTTAAAGAATTATCCACATCACCTGACCCCCGTGGGTCAGTCCCCCCGTATATATGGAATATGTAACTGGGTGGAGAGATAGTCTCGATACGATAGAGAACTCCTATTTTATCTTCTCTTCACTGGCTCCCAGTAAAACAAAGAATTGATTTTAAAATACTTCTTATTGTTTTTAAATGTTTTAATGGTCTGGCTCCCTCCTATGTTGTTGACATGCTCACTGAGTTCACACCAGAGATCCCTTAGATCATCAAATAAAGGTCTCCTCACTGTACCTAAAATCAACTCTAAATCAGCTAATGGTGCTTTCAGTCATTATGGTCCTACTCTCTGGAATTCTCTCCCACATGAACTACAGTCTGCTACAACAGTGTTCTCTATTAAAAGAAAACTAAAAACAAATCTTTATTCGCAGGCTTTGTTTGGTTTTTAAGCGTATTTTTATTTGTTTTAGGAATCATTATTATTGTTATTATCTCCCTTTTTTAAGACTGAGAATAATAATACCTTCTTATTTTGTATGTTTTTATCATGTTCTGCTTGTTATTAGCAAAGTTTGTCGTAGGCAACTGGACTTGATAGAGTTCTTGAAGACGTTTCGCCTCTCATCCAAGAAGCTTCTTCAGTTCTGAAGTCAGAAGAACTGAAGAAGTCAGAACTGAAGAAGCCTCTTGGATGAGAGGCGAAACGTCTTCAAGAACTCTATCAAGTCCAGTTGCCTACGACAAACTTTGCTACGAATACCATGACCTGGATGACTGAGAACCTTCACAGACATGTTCTGCTTGTGTTTTTATATGTAATACTTAATATTTATTATTATTATTATTATTATTATTATTATGTTATTTTATGTTTGTTATGTATGATGTCTCTTAAAGCACAGTGAGTTTACGCTTGTCGTATGAAATGTGCTATATAAATAAAGTTGACTTGACTTGACATGTTGAGTCCACCAAAACAGGCTGAGGCCTAAATGAACCAGGTACAGATGTTTCACCTTCTCACCGCGCCCACCAATCCATTGCCCCGCCCACTGGCCACTAGCTGCTGAGCCAAGAAGAAGCTCAGAAAATCAGAGTGAGGGATGTCACAAAACTTTTAAAAATTCACACAAACTTAACTGTCAGGGAAACAATTCTGGAAAAAAAAATCACACATCAACATGTTTTTCTTGAGTGTGTTGTCAAATATTTTTGTGAAATATTATCAAAAATTAGATGAAATAAAAAAATGTTGTGTATACAGAACAAATCACACCAAGATATTAAATATCACTGCGTCCTCACTGTATGACTGATTTGAAGACAGTTTGAAACTCTTGATATCGACCATTTAGAAAACGTCCATGTTGATTTTGGTCACATTTGAATGAAGACTTGTAGAGACACAGAAGTTAATTGATTTTTCATATTTATAAAAATATAAAGTGATGGACTTTTGAGTTGACCACAGGCTGCAGTGAAACAAACTTTAGTCACAATTCAGCAGATGTATTGAAGAAATTTCAGCTCTGCAGGACATACGGTTGATTTTTACAAGTTTGATTGTCAAATGTCTACAAATGTAGATTTGTTGTAATAAGTCCCACCCACTTTGATCAGTTATTACCAAAATTCATACATCAACTGAGTCATGACCTGAGATCACGTAAATCAATTTTCATACAAATTCATAAAATATCAACTTTTCACATTAGTGGCGCCCCCTACAGGTGAAACATGATACGCTTCAAAACTTCAGCTCAGCAAATAATCCTGAACACGTCTTAATTTTCACATTGAGATCTCAGTGTGTTTGTGAGATTTGTGAAAATGAGTTATTTTGATAAAAACTGATTAGCTCATAAAATCCAAACTGATCAATGAATCAAAATTCCTTTGATGGCTTTAGATCAATAAAGTCTGTAGATGATTCTTACTCATTTTCAGGACGATCGGCCCAAACTTGATTATTACAGCGCCACCTTGAGGTCAATGAGCGTCATTTTTGTTGCCTGAGTAGTGGGTGGAATTTATAACCCACTGAGGTCCATTATAACCCATTATAACCAACTGAGGTCCAACGACAGGCGACACTTCAACATGTGATGATGCTTCCTGTCAGGAAATGATGTCACTTTGTGTTGTGACTGGAGCAGTAAACAGGAGCATCAATAATAAGGTAGCAGCTTCCATTGAAGATGAAGACAACATTCATGTCAGTGTGCTCAGTTCTGACGATGATGAGGATGAAGCTCACAGTCAGTCAGCTGTGTGTTGATGAAGATGACAGTGGTGATGAAGATAGTCCACATCTGTGCTTTAAATGAGAGCAGCAGAAGTGCTGGGACAGCTGTTAAAGACCTTTGTCAAGTTTTGTGTTTCATTCAATGATTATTGATTTCACCAAGTCTTATTTCATGTGGAGCTTTTTGAAATTGTATAGAAAACATTTCTCTTTGTGTTTGAGTCAAATGATTCATGATTGTTCTGAATTAGAAGAAAGAGAAGAGAATGAAAGTCAAAGTACCAACATGTATAATTTGATGATTATTCCAGACTGGTCTGAGATCAGCAGCATGTTATTAATGTGTGTTGACATGAATAGGTGTGTGAATGTTGTGCTGACATTTGGATGATGTGTGTAGAAGGCTGACATTATGATGATCCACAATAACACAATGACAAAGTCACTCTTCTCATTTTAGAGAAAAGTTCATTGATTAGGACATAGTAATGTTGATCTGCACATTTAAAACCTCAACACATCTGATTGGATTATAAATGGATTTTTATCTTCATCATTTATTCTTTATTCAGGTTGATCAGCTGTAGTTTGTCAGAGATCAGCTGTGCTTCTCTGGTCTCAGCTCTGAAGTCCAACAACTCCCATCTGACAGAACTGGACCTGAACTACAACAACCTGAAGGATTCAGGAGTGAAGCTGCTGTGTGATTTTCTGGAGAGTCCACACTGCAGACTGAAGACTCTGAGGTCAGTTCATGTATTTTGCTCTTGTACAGTGTATATCTACCAAAATGAAATCCACAAGAGAAGTTTTAAATTTCCTTCAGTTCTCTTGTTTTCTGGGTTTGTCTGAGCACAAATCACAACAGCTCTTTTTTAAAGTTTGTCAGTCTGAACAGTTTATCTGTGAATTTAGTCTGAAGTCAAACTGGATTCATGTTATTAAGGAAACTGTAGGATTTATCCTTTAATGTGCTGCCAAATTAAATCAGCATTCATCTTTTTTCTTACATGTGACATGTTTGAAAAAAAATCAACAAGTTCAACACATTTCTGCTGATGTGATGGAAAAATTAAGATCCTGTAAGTTGTTATAATGAGGAACTTTCTCAAAATAATGAGGTAGTTTAGTTAGTTTTTATTTAAAGTCCATGTATGACAGAGACTGTAGCACTACCAAATAAAGGCACAAAAATTAATAATAAAAATGAATCTATATGTCACAGCAGCACTTTGAAACTGAGGTCCAATATTTGACGTGTTGTGGAAATGATAATGATTAGATTACTGAAGAAAATATTGACAGATTAACATTTATTTGGGGTTAAATGATTGTTAGTATACATTAACTGAGTAATAAAAATACTCTCTGGAATAATCAATATATGAGTTGATAGAGTAATTGAATAATGATCAGTTGTCCAGAAAGCTGCAGTCTGCAACAGCAGAGGCCAAACAATCAGCCCATTGAGAACAGGCAGGTTTTGAACAGACACTGTACTAGTATTTCCAAAGTCAGGTGTTTGAAGTTTGGTGTCTGATGTGTCACCAACGACAGGCGACACTTCAACATGTGATGATGCTTCCTGTCAGGAAATGATGTCACTTTGTGTTGTGACTGGAGCAGTAAACAGGAGCATCAATAATAAGGTAGCAGCTTCCATTGAAGATGAAGACAACATTCATGTCAGTGTGCTCAGTTCTGACGATGATGAGGATGAAGCTCACAGTCAGTCAGCTGTGTGTTGATGAAGATGACAGTGGTGATGAAGATAGTCCACATCTGTGCTTTAAATGAGAGCAGCAGAAGTGCTGGGACAGCTGTTAAAGACCTTTGTCAAGTTTTGTGTTTCATTCAATGATTATTGATTTCATCAAGTCTTATTTCATGTGGAGCTTTTTGAAATTGTATAGAAAACATTTCTCTTTGTGTTTGAGTCAAATGATTCATGATTGTTCTGAATTAGAAGAAAGAGAAGAGAATGAAAGTCAAAGTACCAACATGTATAATTTGATGATTATTCCAGACTGGTCTGAGATCAGCAGCATGTTATTAATGTGTGTTGACATGAATAGGTGTGTGAATGTTGTGCTGACATTTGGATGATGTGTGTAGAAGGCTGACATTATGATGATCCACAATAACACAATGACAAAGTCACTCTAAAGTCATTTTAGAGAAAAGTTCATTGATTAGGACATAGTAATGTTGATCTGCACATTTAAAACCTCAACACATCTGATTGGATTATAAACAGATTTTTATCTTCATCATTTATTCTTTATTCAGATTGAGTCTCTGCAGTTTGACAGAGATCAGCTGTGCTTCTCTGGCCTCAGCTCTGAAGTCCAACCCCTCCCATCTGACAGAACTGGAGCTGAGTCACAACAAAGACCTGAAGGATTCAGGAGTGAAGCTGCTGTGTGATTTTCTGGAGAGTCCAGACTGTAGACTGAAGACTCTGAGGTCAGTTCACTGACTCTCTGTTACTGTTGTAGATCTGAAATGTTTCATGAACATTTGAACCAAATTTATGTTTGTACATAACTCACATCTATGAAGTTATAAACTTCCTTTTGTTCATATTTTCATGTTTCTTGAACTAAATTTAGTCTGCAGTCACAAAAGACAACAGATTTCCGTTTCTTAAAGAAACTGTAGAAAATGTTCACTGTTAGTTGTTAAATGAATTAATGTTAATAATTTTTGGTAAATGGTCACATCTGGATACAGAAGATCATCTGAACTCATATTTCTTTTAATTACATCAAGTTTACTTGTTGAAGTAGGAATATATCTTTGGTTTCAGTTCAACTTAAATATTTTCTTCCGAAAATGATGTCTAATCGTTGATATTGATTTTTCAACACACACACACACAGAGAGGAGAGAGAGAGAGAGAGAGAGAGAGAGAGAGAGAGAGAGAGAGAGAGAGAGAGAGAGAGAGAGATGAAATCATATTTTCAAATGCAGCTGTTTAAAGGATCAATATAGTTTTTCTCCTCTAATCCAGACTGGTCTGAGATCAGCAGCATGTTATTAATGTGTGTTGACATGAATAGGTGTGTGAATGTTGTGCTGACATTTGGATGATGTGTGTAGAAGGCTGACATTATGATGATTCACAATAACACAATGACAAAGTCACTCTAAAGTCATTTTAGAGAAAAGTTCATTGATTAGGACATAGTAATGTTGATCTGCACATTTAAAACCTCAACACATCTGATTGGATTATAAATGGATTTTTATCTTCATCATTTATTCTTTATTCAGATTGGAGGACTGCAGTTTGTCAGAGATCAGCTGTGCTTCTCTGGTCTCAGCTCTGAAGTCCAACCCCTCCCATCTGACAGAACTGGACCTGAGTGGAAACAAAGACCTGCTGGATTCAGGAGTGAAGCTTCTGTCAGCTGGACTGGAGAGTCCACACTGTAGACTGAAGACTCTGAGGTCAGTTCATGTTTTCTTACATGTGAGACATTTAAAAAAAGAAAAATTAAAACAAATTCAAGGGCAACACAGTGGTTAGCACTGCTGCCTCACAGCAAGAAGGTCCTGAGTTTGAATCCCCCAGCCGGCTCGGGTGCTGGGGAGTTTGTGGCTGGGACAGGGCCTTTCTGTGCAGAGTTTGCATGTTCTCCTCGTGTCTGCGTGGGTTCTCTCCGGGTACTCCGGCTTCCTCCCACAGTCCAAAGACATCCAGCATAATAGGTTAATTGTTGACTCTAAACTGCCCGTAGGTGTGAATGTGAGAGTGAGTGGTTGTGTGTCTCTATGTGTCAGTCCTGTGATGAACTGCCGACTTGTCCAGGGCGTACCCCGCCTCTCGCCCAGTGTCAGCTGGGATAGGCTTTTCTCTCCTGGATGAATAATGAGTTAGTTCAGTGAGTTTTTATTTCAAGTCCATGTATGACAGAGACTGTAGCACTACCAAATAAAGGCACAGAAATTACTAATAAAAATGAATCTATATGTCACAGCAGCACTTTGAAACTGAGGTCCAATATTTGACGTGTTGTGGAAGTGATAATGATTAGATGACTGAAGAAAATATTGACAGATTAACATTTATTTGGGGTTAATTGATTGTTAGTCTACATTAACTGAGTAATAAAAAATACTCTCTGGAATAATCAATACATGAGTCGATAGATTAATTGAATAATGATCAGTTGTCCAGAAAGCTGCAGTCTGCAACAGCAGAGGCCAAACAATCAGCCCATTGAGAACAGGCAGGTTTTGAACAGACACTGTACTAGTATTTCCAAAGTCAGGTGTTTGAAGTTTGGTGTCTGATGTGTCACCAACGACACTTCAACATGTGATGATGCTTCCTGTCAGGAAATGATGTCACTTTGTGTTGTGACTGGAGCAGTGAACAGGAGCATAAATAATAAGGTAGCAGCTTCCATTGAAGATGAAGACAACATTCATGTCAGTGTGCTCAGTTCTAAAGATGATAATTCTCCAAATCTATCAAATCAAAATCAAGAGCATGAATTTTCTCTAACAATATTTGTCTCACATCATGGTATAACAGACAGAACAGAATCAAATGAATTTCATCCTCCACCTCATTTAGCTCACAACAGTCACACATCCTTTCTTCTTCCCTCACAGCTCTGTATCTTCCTGTTTCAACATGTAGTGGTAATAAACCACATCTAAACTGTGCTCACAGTGAGCTCTGACTTTTTGGGCAAATTATAATCAATGTATTTTTCACACCTGTAAACTTTCTTGAATAAACAATAAGATCTCAATGAAGGTTTTTTTCAGATTTCCTCTGACCATGATTGTGTGCATTTAGTCTGAGTTTGGTATTTAAACTCCTCCAAATCCACCTTTGCTCTTTGGAAATAATTCACCTCAAATCCACACTCTTCTAATACGTCAAAGATTTCTGATGCCCGTTCACCCCCAACACACAGATCCCAGTGAAATATTTCACTGGCCACCCTGTTGGATGGTAAACCAAGCAGCCTGTTCCATGGACTCAACATGCTGACTTTCCATCTAACTTCTCAGGGGTCCCACCCCAAATCTCCATCAGCTGCCAACACAGCTGCAGACTTGTGAAGCCCCAGAAAGAATTCAACTGCTCCGTTGTGGACACGTTCATGTTTCTGGAAGTTTTTATAACCCCATATTCCTGACACACAATCTAACACAGGACATACACGTTTGATATGTAGAATAACTCAGATCTTTCACTAATTTAGTGTTAGAGAAATTCTACAAAAAGAAACAGGAGGATATTTAATGAAAACTTGCATGCAAAGGAACAAGTTACGCACAGAGTCTGTAATGTAGTTGTTCAAAGGTACAATGTTCACACGAGGTTTTTATAATGTAAAACGGGCGGAGATTTGACATTCCTGCTGACATTCTCATTCCTCCGGAGCTGTGTATCTTACAAGGGCAGATGAGCATGGTGTCCTTGATAACACAACAAGATGTTTCTTTCTCACACGCTCGCACAGTCATATCTAACATTCTTCACACACCTGCACAATCACATCTATGTACAGCACAGTTACTTCAGTTCACCTAGTTAACCCTGTATATAAAGTATAAAATCATATTTTTCTAACACAGTTTAACCAGTCACACCTCCCAGTGCCTGACCTGCAGAGTCTGCTAGAACTGATGTATCATGTAGAAAAGACACTGTAATCAAGAATAAAACCAAGATATTTATATTTATCTGTAAACTCAAGTTTCCTCATCAAGGTAAAACTGAAAAGTTCTCTTTACTCCACCTGTTTTTTTAAACTCCATTACTGCTGTTTTCTTTCTCCACTTTTTACACCGTTCAGCAACACATGACAACATTATTCAGAAATCTTCCTCATTTTCTGACACAAAAATAAAATCATCCATGTACAAAAGAATGTGTACAAGTACATGGCCTCATAAAAGCCATTTTCCCTGGTGCTTTATCTCTCTCAGCAAATCATGAATAAAAACAGTAAATAATGTTGGTGAGAAAAATGTCCCCTTGATTGACACCAGATGGTGTGGAAAACTGTTCTGTAAGATATTCAGTCACCTTTACACATGCAACAGGTGCCCCATATAAAGACTTGACAGCCTGATAGAATTTACCAGAGACCCTGATTGGTAAAACTTAAATTTTAGGAGCTCATGATCAACAAATCAAAGACCTTTCGAAAATCAATAAAGCAGGTGAATGTGGGCTGATTGTATTTCAATCTATTCTGAACCACAGTACAAACTGTATAGATATGATCTATGCAGGCTTTTCCCTTCCACAAACTGTTTTGCTCCTTTTCTAATAGAAAAACTAAAAACTGTGCTAATCTATTATTTAAGATGGAGGAAAACAGTTTATATACAGTAATCAATAAACTAATGTCACAGTAGTTTAATGGGGCCTTTGGATCATCCTTTGGGCATTTTGGAGCAGGAGTTATAATTGATCTGAACCAAATGGAGGGAACAATACTATAATCAAGAGATGTTTACAGCAGATGGTACAATGAACCAAACATTTTTGGAGATTCAACACTTCATTAGTCAACTCATCTGTACTGTAAGCTTTTTTAACCTCTTCTCCACACACCTCTCTGTTTAAAAATCCATCGCTCTAACTTATCTTTTTCATATTCCCTCTCCCTCTGACATATATATTCATAAAATTCATGCTCAAACCTTTCAGATTGTCTTGAGAAGAGATGAGAAAAAAATCTCTCTCATTCCTTTGATAGTTTTTCAAAGTCTGATGATATTTTTCCATCACACCTGTCACAGCTCCATTCTCATAGTTTCCCTCCTGTCCCTCTGCCTCAGTAATTTTCCACTCTCCCTGCCTCTGCTCCACTCTACCTGCCAGCCACTCCCATCTCATCAGGCCAACTCCACTCACCTGCAAGTTCAGCTGCAGCTCATCCCCAATCAGTCCAGTATATCATCCTCTCTAGCACACTCACTCCTTGCCAGATTGTTCTTCAGCATATTCCTGTTTGGCTCTCCAGCACTGATTCCTGGACTGTTTCTCCTTTACCTACCCTGCCTGTTGCCAACTATTTCCTGCCCATTTCCCGGATATTCACTGCAGCCTTCTGTCCCTGACTTTGAGATCTGTCTCTGCACTTCTGTGTTTTGCCTGCCTGTCCCTGTGGCTGCTTGGTGTGTCCATCTGACGTCACAGTGTGAGTCTTCCCTGGTTCCTCGTCTGTGTTGTCCTGCAGAGAGAATCAACTCACCTCACCTCTGGTATCCTGATTCTCTGCCTGACCTCGACCTGCCTGTCAGGTCCACTCACCTGGTCCCGACTTCTCCACCTGGTCCCAACTTCCCTGCTGCTCATCCTTCATCGGCTTGTCTGCCTGTCAGGTCCGCTCACCTGGTCCTGACTTCTCCACCTGGTCCCAACTTCCCTGCTGCTTGTCCTTTGACTGCTCTGCTTCTTCATTGGCCTCTCCATCTGGGCCGCCGCAGCCATCTCCTGTCCCAGCTGGGCAGCTGCCACAGCAGTTTCTGTGAGCCGTTGCCACTTCCTGTCCTGTAGTCTATGGATGGGCCCAAGCAGCAGCCTCTGGTTTCTGAGACTTGCCTTGCAGCTGGCCCCAACCTGCAGCCTAGTTTTCTGGTGCCAGTGGCCTTATCCAGACTTCATTCCCAGCATCCAGAGGGGTCCCATCTTCATCCCTGGCATCCAGAGGGGTTCCTTCCTCATCCTCACCTTTGGCCTCCTGCTCGTTCTCCCAAGAGGTCTCGTCTTCACCTTTGGCCTCCTGCTTATCCTCTGGAGGGGTCCTGTCTTCGCCCCTTGCCTCCTGCTAGTCCTCCCGAGGGGTCCCATCTTTGTTTTTGGTCTCCTGCTCATTCTACTGAGGGGTCCCGCCGTCTTTGCTGTCATCGACAACATCTTTGTTGTCACCCAGTTCTGCTCTGTTCCCTTGAGTTGATTCTAGGCCATCCACCTGAGGACTTCAGCTTCGCCTCTGCCCGGCCCTCCGCCTGAGGTATCTGGCTCCACCTCTGCTTTGACCCTGGGCTATCTGCCTGAGGTCTCCAGCTCAGCCCCTGTTCAGCCTCCAGGCTGTCCTCCAGAGCAGCCCCCTCAGTTTGCCCTGCCATCAGACCATTTGTCAACCCTGCACCTGGACAGTCCATCCAAAATTCATCCTGCAGAGAGAATCAACTCACCTCACCTCTGATATCCTGATTCTCTGTCTGGTCTTGACTTGCCTGTCCAGTCTGCTCACCTGGTCCTGACTTCTCCACCTGCTGCTCATCCCTTGCCTGCTCTGCTTCGTCATTGGCCTGCTCTTCTGGTTCCGGACTCCCTGCCTCATCAACCACTCCCCCAGCCTGCCCCTCTCAGGTACCGTCGCCCCTGATAAAGTGTTACCTGTGCTTCTGTCTGCCCTAGTTCCTGTTTCGTCTGAGTTACAATAAAGATCATACCAATGCCTTCTGCTGTATGGTGTGCTGCTGCATCTATGGGATCCTGAAAATCACTTTGTCCTCCTTATGATATCTTTGTTTAAAGAGCCTAAGTTTTTTGTCAAAAATATATTTATTTTTTGTAAATTATCTTACGCTGATTCCTTAAACTGTGATCTTTACATTTCAAAAAAAGAGATTCAGCACGGTGCATGTCTGACCATAAATCATCCAGCTCTTTATTCCAATAAGGTTTATTCTTTCTTTCCTAAATTCAGGCTTATCCTCCCTCCCTTATCCTTCCACAAATGCACAAAACTCATTATACCATTTATCCACATCTTCTTGTGATTTATCACATTTTTGTAGTTTCTCAGTAAGTTTCATCACAGCTGTAGAACCCAGATCTGATTCTAAGAAGGTGTCTGACACAGTCTTTTTTCACTCACTTTGTTTTCTGTTTGGCTGCAAAATATATTTCTATTCTATTTCAACAATGATCTGCTATTATATTAAGTAAGGCTCTATCTTCAACCACCTGAGACGAGCAACACTTTCAATTCTAAGATGTTTTCTAGAAATTCAAATGGAGTCACCATGTCATCAACCACAGCTTTTCTCTTTGGTGACACTGATGTAAAATGATCACATGGAGGATTTATCCTACCATTAAGGAGACACATTCTGGAATCTCTTAAAAATTCTACAAAAGTTTCTCAGTGTTTATGAACATGATCATCAGTTGCAGCTCACTGGGGAATAGAGTCTATATCAGGGATAAAATCTTCCATATTACCAATTCTGACATTTAAATCTACACAAATATAAATTTCATCCACTTCCGAGAGTTGATAAAATTGACTGAAAAGCTGACCAAAAAAGATGATTCATCTCTTCCTCAGGGAGAATTTTCAGGTGGAAGGTAACAGGAAAATATGTAAGGGATAATGCCCAACGAGGTGTCCATTATCAGAAATGAATGGACAACGCGGAGGTGTGTTGCTTCCGCAAAGTCCATTCATTTCTGATAATGGACACCTCGAAGGGCATTATCCCGCCTATACCATGGTCACTTACGAAAGAAATAAATATTAAATCAATTATTAATACGTTAATGTTGTTTTCTACCATTAAAATTGTAAGTTTTTCACAAGAAGCGGCTGAGTGGACTATTTAATATCTCTTGTTGTGACGCGTTGCCAAGGTAACCGGCTCTGGCCACAGAACCTGCAGCTCGGTCGGCCGCAGCTGTTATATTAGGCCTAATCAGTGGAGGGAAGTGAGATGATTGCTTAACGTTATGTTAAGTGATACAAAGTATCATTTCAGAGGGCAAGTGCACCTCTTACCGCTTGTGTGTGTCCAGAGGATGATGCAAAATTTTGTTTCAAAGAATCAAAGTTAGTTAGTAAGATAGTTTCCTAAATCGTTTCCTAAATCGTTTTTATTGCAAGAAATATTATCAACCATTCATTCTGATCATTAAATGTGTATCAAGCAAGTAAGTCTATCCTAAATCGTTTTTATAAATATTATCCACCATTCACTCTGTATCAAGCAAGTAAGTAAGTAAGGTAAGCAAGACAGAAAGACAGGCGACGAACTACTTAAAATTAAATGCAACATTGCCGTTGATTGTGAAATTTGATAGAGATGCTGGCATGTCCATCATAGTGGCATTTGAAGGACGGAGATTTAATGTTTGTGGACACTGACCACTGCTGGTTGGGACGTTGTGGGACAACAAAATGTTGCTCCATTCTCGTCTCTCCTGGACTGACGGAGCCCAATAAGCCTGCAGGCTGCTTTCACAGCGATGTCCCGTCACAGACATGATCTGGTGCGTCTCCAGCCCGGCGTCTGAGAGTCGACCCACAGCCATGCTCCGGAGGCTGTGGTTCGTGTAAATCCGTGACAGACCCACCTTAAAGAAACAATAATAAACACACAGGCTATTAATTAGGGCAGAAGAGGGGTTAGGCATAATACATAGGGCTACATTATTATTATAATTGTACAGACCTCTTCACTGATTTTTTTTAGCATGTCTCCCAGGTAGTGGACACCCATCGGCTCCCTGGAGTACCACACATCAGATGCCACGGTGATGGAGCGCTTCGGGTGCAGATAAAAAGATTTTGCGTCTGGGGGACATTTAGAGATGTACTTCTTGAAACTTTTTACTGGGCACAGGGGATCCCCGGGCCTTGCGAACATAAAACCTCTTAGGTTTTGCTTGTGTGGGTCATTTGGATCTTTATTATTTTTAGTGTCAGGATTATGCGCTAGGCTGATATATTCAACGCCATCCTCGTCTCTCTGGATGCTGAAAGATGTCATGGTCAGCTCACGGTTCCCCTCCCTGCCATGCCGAGCCAAACACAGCTGGATGTCAAACCACACATTTCTGACGAGGCCGAGGGGCGTATCGGGAGACAGCGCAGATGAACATCTGATTATCGCAAGGTCCGACTCAGGGATACGAGGATGGTGGAAGCTGGTGTCTTTCCCACTCTTTCTGTAACGCTTCAGTATCGCCTTAAAAACCGCATTACTGCTCTTGAACACAGTGTCGCTAATGATGTTGACGTCTCTTAAGTGGCGATTAATGCCGGCTCTCAAACTCCTCAAACTGGAAACACTGTATTCTCCTCCTTCCTTAGTCGACTGGACAGATGCATAAAACAGTTGCAAAATGTCATTGAGAGTAGTGGCAGTGTAGCTCTTAAAGTTGATGTCCATGTTTTTCTGAGCCAGGAAGTCTCTTAATGTTGTAACTGCCCATTTTGTGGTTTTCTTTGTGTTTACCTCGTCCTTGTCATCCTCTAGATTGTTCAGTTCCTCCGGTGTCACCTCCTTGTGTCGTATCTCCTTCTTCTTATATTCTCTTCTTTCTCTTCTGCTGCATCCCAGTCTTCAAAATGATCAAATTCACCAAATAGGTTAAAGGAAACTATAAAATCACTCATGTTTTGTCTACTGTCTTGCCGTTGTGATAAATAAACTGTGAAATAACGTATGTTAATGTATGTTCTGAGTTTCTGTTGCCACGGTTACCAACTAGCGTTTGAGCCAGCGCAATAATTTAGAACAATCAGGCTATTTGACTGGAACTTTTTTATAGGTGCCCTACAACACTTTTTAACGGATACCCTGCAGCCAATCAGAATTGAGTATTCACCCAGACCATGGTATAAAACAAAACAAAATCCAGATACCTTCTGTTGGAATCAAAGTCCTATAATACATGAACCTGTTCTGTCATTTCAGTCTTATATGCTTGAAATAAATTTGACCTCACTAACAACCCTACATCCCCTGATGCTCTAAATGCTTTCATGTGTGTTTTTCTATTTAGACCAAATCATACATGTCCCTCTGACTCAACGACAGTTTCCCCTTGAAGATGGATCTCATTTAAGGAAACAATGTCCTCATTAATTGATTATAGAATGGATATTCTGAGTTCACGATTTGCTGATGTCCATCCATTAATATTCCAGTGTAGAAGTGAAACATGCTCATGTAGGGTGTGTGTGTTTGATGATCCTCATTCACTCTCATACTCCTTTCTCACAGCTCTCTCAGTCCACCTGTTGTGGTTCTCCTGAGCTTCTCTCTCCTGACAGTCATTTCGTCTTTGCGAGGTAGCCAGAGCCTCAGTCCCGGGATGCTCCCCTCAGTTCTCCCATCTGTCTTGGTCTCCTCTCTCTTTCTCTCCATGTTTCCAGGCTATTATGATCTTCCCTCCTGCTCCAAAGCTTCTGTCTTTCGGTGACACCTCGATCATTTCCCAGCTTCATTTGGATGATGTGTGTAGAAGGCTGACATTATGATGATCCACAATAACACAATGACAAAGTCACTCTGCTCATTTTAGAGAAAAGTTCATTGATTAGGACATAGTAATGTTCATCTGCACATTTAAAACCTCAACACATCTGATTGGATTATAAATGGATTTTTATCTTCATCATTTATTCTTTATTCAGATTGATGGGCTGCAGTTTGTCAGAGATCAGCTGTGCTTTTCTGGTCTCAGCTCTGAAGTCCAACCCCTCCCATCTGACAGAACTGGACCTGAGTGGAAACAACCTGAAGGATTCAGGAGTGAAGCTTCTGTGTGATTTTCTGGAGAGTCCAGACTGTAGACTGAAGACTCTGAGGTCAGTTCAGTGACTCTCTGTTACTGTTGTAGATCTGAAATGTTTCATTAACATTTGAACCAAATTTATGTTTGTACATAACTCACATCTATGAAGTTATAAACTTCCTTTTGTTCATATTTTCATGTTTCTTGAACTAAATTTAGTCTGCAGTCACAAAACAGATTTCTATTTGTTAAAGAAACAGTAGAAAATGTTCACTGTTACTTGTTAAAGTGAATTAATGTTAATAATTTCTGTATCCAGATGTCACATCTGGATACAGAAGATCATCTTAACTCATATTTGTTTTAATTCCTTCAACTTTACTTGTTGAAGTAGGAATATTTCTTTGGTTGCTGTTCAATTTAAATATTTTCTTCCACAAATGATGTTTCATCATCCATCCATCCATCCATCCATCTTCTTCCGCTTATCCGGGACCGGGTCGCGGGGGCAGCAGTCTAAGCAGGGATACCCAGACTTCCCTCTTCCCAGACACTTCCTCCAGCTCTTCTGGGGGAATCCCGAGGCGTTCCCAGGCCAGCCGAGCGACATAGTCCCTCCAGCGTATCCTGGGTCTTCCCCGGGGCCTCCTCCCGGTGGGGCATGCCCGGAACACTCTCCCAGGAAGGCGTCCAGGAGGCATCCGGCATAGATGCCCGAGCCACCTCAGCTGGCTCCTCTCGATGTGGAGGAGCAGTGGCTCTACTCTGAACTCCTCCCGGGTGACAGGGCTCCTCACCCTATTTCTAAGGGAGCGCCCCGCCACCCTGTGGAGGAAACTCATTTCGGCCGCTTGTATCCGAGATCTTGTTCTTTCGGTCATGACCATAGGTGAGGGTAGGAACGTAGATTGACCAGTAAATCGAGAGCTTCACCTTTCGGCTCAGCTTTTTCTTCACCACGACAGACCGGTACAATGACCGCATTACTGCTGCCGCTGCGCCGATCCGCCTGTCAATCTCACGCTCCATCCTTCCCTCACTCGTGAACAAGACCCCAAGATACTTGAACTCCTCCACTTGAGGCAGGAGCTCTCCTCCGACCCGGAGGGAGCAAACCACCTTTTTCTGGTCGAGAACCATGGCCTCGGACTTGGAGGTGCTGATCCTCATCCCAGCCGCTTCACACTTGGCTGCAAACCGCCCCAGCACATTCTGAAGGTCCTGATTCGAAGGAGCCAACAGGACAACTGGCCCCTGGCTGCGCCTAGAAATTCTGTCCATAAAAATAATGAACAGAACCGGTGACAAAGGGCAGCCCTGCCGGAGTCCAACATGCACTGGGAACAGGTCTGACTTACTGCCGGCAATGTGAACCAAGCTCCTGCTCCGGTCATACAGAGACCGTACAGCCCTTAGCAAAGGGCCCCGGACTCCATACTCCTGAAGCACCTCCCACAGAATGCCACGAGGGACACGGTCGAATGCCTTCTCCAAGTCCACAAAGCACATGTGAACTGGTTGGGCAAACTCCCATGAACCCTCAAGCACCCTGCGGAGGGTACAGAGCTGGTCCAGTGTTCCACGACCAGGACGAAAACCGCATTGTTCCTCCTGAATCCGAGGTTTGACTATCGGCCGAATTCTCCTCTCCAGTACCCTGGAATAGACTTTACCAGGGAGGCTGAGGAGTGTGATCCCCCTATAGTTGGAGCACACCCTCCGGTCCCCCTTCTTAAATAGAGGGACCACCACCCTGGTCTGCCAGTCCAGAGGCACTGTACCCAACTGCCACACAATGTTGCAGAGGCGTGTCAACCAAGACAGCCCTACAACATCCAGAGACTTGAGGTATTCAGGGCGGATCTCATCCACCCCCGGTGCCTTGCCACTGAGGAGCTTCCGAACTACCTCGGTGACTTCAGCCTGAGTGATGGATGAATCAACCTCTGAGTCCCCAGCCCCTGCTTTCTCTACGGAAGGCGTGACAGTGGGATTGAGGAGATCCTCGAAGTATTCCTTCCACCGCCCGACAATATCCGCAGTTGAAGTCAACAGCTCCCCACCTCCACTGTAAACAGTGTTGGCAGGGTACTGCTTCCCCCTTCTGAGGTGCCGGACGGTTTGCCAGAATCTCTTCGAGGCTGACCGGTAATCCTCCTCCATGGCCTCCCCGAACTTTTCCCATACCCAAGTTTTTGCTTCCGCAACCGCCCGGGCTGCGGCACGCTTAGCCTGCCGGTACCTGTCAGCTGCCTCAGGAGTCCCATGAGCCAAACAAGCTCGATAGGACTCCTTCTTCAGCTTGACAGCATCCCTTACTTCCGGTGTCCACCACCGGGTTCGGGGATTGCCGCCGCGGCAGGCACCGGAGACCTTACAGCCACAGTTCCGAACGGCTACGTCAACAATGGAGGCGGAGAACATGGTCCATTCGGACTCAATGTCTCCAGCCTCCCTCGGGATCTGGTCAAAGCTCTCCCGGAGGTGGGAGTTGAAAACCCCTCTGACAGAGGGTTCCGCCAGACGTTCCCAGCAGACCCTCACAACACGTTTGGGCCTGCCAAGTCTGTCCAGCTTCCTTCTCCACCAGCAGATCCAACTCACCACCAGGTGGTGATCAGTTGACAGCTCAGCCCCTCTCTTCACCCAAGTGTCCAAGACATACGGCCGAAGGTCAGATGACACGACCACAAAGTCGATCATTGATCTCCGGCCTCGGGTGTCCTCGTGCCACGTGCAATGATGGACACTCTTATGCTTGAACATGGTGTTCGTTATGGAAAAACCGTGACTAGCACAGAAGTGCAATAACAAAACACCACTCGGGTTCAGATCGGGGAGGCCGTTCCTCCCAATCATGCCCCTCCAGGTAACACTGTCATTGCCCACGTGAGCGTTGAAGTCCTCCAGTAGAACGATGGAGTCCCCAGTCAGGGCACTTTCCAGCACCCCTCCCAAGGATTCCAAGAAGGCCGGGTACTCTACACTGCCATTCGGCCCATAAGCCGAAATGACAGTGAGGCACCTGCCCCCAACCCGAAGGCGCAGGGCGGCGACCCTCTCGTTCACTGGGGAAAACTCCAACACATGGCAGCTAAGGTGGGGAGCTATAAGCAAGCCCACACCAGCCCGCCGCCTCTCACCGCGGGCAACTCCAGAGTGGAAGAGAGTCCAACCTCTCTCAAGGAGTTGGGTTCCAGAGCCCAGACTGTGCGTGGAGGTGAGCTCGACTATCTCTAGCCAGTACCGCTCAACCACCCGTCACTAGCTCAGGCTCCTTTCCCCCCAGCGAGGTGACATTCCATGTCCCCATAGCCAGATTCTGTGTCCAGGGATTGGGCCATCGGAACCCCCGCCCACGACTGCCACCCAAACCACAACGCATCGGCCCCCTCTGAACCCTCCCGCAGGTGATGGGCCTACGGGAAGGCGGGCCCACGTCGCTCCTTCAGGCTGTGCCCGGCCGGATCCCGTGGGCACAGACCCGGCCACCAGGCGCTCACCTGCGAGCCCCAACCCCAGGCCTGGCTCCAGGGTGGGGCCCCGGTGACGCCAATCCGGGCGACGTAAGCTTCCTCGTGTGTTCATCTATCATCAGGGGCTTTGGAACCGCTCTTAGTCTGACCTGTCACCTAGGACCTGTTTGCCTTGGGAGACCCTACCAGGGGCAATAAGCCCCAGACAACATAGCTCCTAGGATCATTCAAGTACTCAAACTCCTCCACCACGATAAGGTGGCGGTTCAAGGAGGAGTGTTTCATCATTGATATTGATTTTTCAGAAGACCCCCCCACCCCCTGCACATTTAAAACCTCAACACATCTGATTGGATTATAAATAGATTTTTATCTTCATCATTTGTTCTTTATTCAGATTGAGGGGCTGCAGTTTGACAGAGATCAGCTGTGCTTCTCTGGTCTCAGCTCTGAAGTCCAACAACTCCCATCTGACAGAACTGGACCTGAACTACAACAACCTGAAGGATTCAGGAGTGAAGCTTCTGTCAGCTGGACTGGAGAGTCCACACTGTCGACTGAAGACTCTGAGGTCAGTTCACTGACTCTCTGTTACTGTTGTAGATCTGAAATGTTTCATGAACATTTGAACCAAATTTATGTTTGTACATAACTCACATCTATGAAGTTATAAACTTCCTTTTGTTCATATTTTCATGTTTCTTGAACTAAATTTAGTCTGCAGTCACAAAAGACAACAGATTTCTGTTTCTTAAAGAAACTGTAAAATGTTCACTGTTAGTTGTTAAAGTGAATTAAAGACCGTCTAAAGTAGCAATAAATGTGTGTTCTGAGTTTGTCACACCACAGAAACATGTTATTAATCACCCAGCCAAATTTGAATGATTAAAAAAACTGCTAAGCATATAAAATTAGGTCTCAAAATAATGAAAAAATGATCAGTTTTCTCTGCTGGGGGCGTGTCCGCTGGAGGCGCTGAAACCACGCCCACACACGGAAGGGTTCCCGCCTCCGTGTCTTGTACAAGGAGGAGACAGTGGTCGCTAACGCTGGCAGCCTCATTGTACTGACCAAGCCCTACTCGTCTGAGCCACCAGAGTCAGACACTGACCTACATGATGATCAGCCTCGTTCCTCACAGTCTGCATCAGAATGGTCATTTATTTATTCCATTTATAAGCACACAAGGCAACTTTTACTCTCTTTGGTGGGCACATAATCCCGCCGGCATCGCCGCCAGCAGCGTAATGACGAGACCACAGATATGTCGAAGTGACACAAGCGGAGCAGACAGTGACTGATGGTCGAGTCTTGAAGGGAACCCCAGATCCGTGGAAGATCTCGCGAGAGTACTCATTTTAACATCATAATGAAGGAACAACATACAACAATCTCGCGAGAATTTCACAAATCAAGGGTTCCCTTCCAGACACGACTGAAGAAAAGTATTTCAGGGTTCCCCAAACTCTATAACACAGCATTAAAAGCAGACAACGATCTCGCCAGTGAACGTTATGCATGGCGAAATGTGAACAGTCAGGTTGGGTCATAAGATTTGTGAATCATATAGTTTATGAACTTAAGCTATTTCCAGAGCTAATGTTAGTTAGCTGTTTGTATATCAGGCAGACAGGTCGTAGCAGTTGTGGCGCTGTGCTTTGCCTCTCTGTGCTCTACCTCGCGGTGAGTCCGGGATAAATTTCTTATCATGTGAAGGCCCCTTAAATAAAGTCACCAAGCTGCTACTCTGCACATTTTGACATCCAGGGAACACGCATGCATGTGGTGGATGAGGCATAACTGATTAGATAGCAGACAGCAAACTATCATCAGTGCTGTCTGTGACTCGTGAGCGAGCAGGAGAACCGCCGAGGATACTGTGCTGTATGTTTTTATATCGCTGGAGCAGCAGGGGCGGGGTTATGCTAATGAAGCTGTGATACGAAACACGGCTTCCAGTTCAGAGCCGCCCACAAAATCCTGAACACAGAAATCTTGAAACACAATTTGAAGTCTAGCTTCACAATTCAATTCTAAATAGTTAGGAGGCTTTTTACACGTTTTGAGCAAAACATTTATGACCTATATAATGTGTTTAGAAGAAAATGGCCAAATTCCCTTTACACGGTCTTTAATGTTAATAATTTTTAGTAAATGGTCACATCTGGATACAGAAGATCATCTGAACTCATATTTGTTTTAATTACATCAACTTTACTTGTTGAAGTAGGAATGTTTCATTGGTTTCTGTTCAATCTAAATATTTTCTTCCACAAATGATGTCTAATCATTGATATAGATCTTTCAGAACACACACACACCACACACACCACACAGATGTTGTGTTTCCATCACTTCTGGTGACATTACATTAACTTACATTCATTTCCTGGAGACTTATCCTGACCCTACCCATCACAAGTCCCTGCCTAAACCTAACCCTGACCTTATCCTAAACCTAACCTTACCCTAACCCTGACTCAAGTCTTCACCCTAAAATTTAATGATTTACCTCATGGGGACTTGCAATTTGTCCCCATAAAGTAGGCGAGACTCCACAATGTGAGTGTGTAAACAGATTTGTGTCCCCACAACAATAAGTAATACACGTCCACACACAACACACACACACAGACACACACAGACACACACAAATGAAATCGCATTTTCAAATGCAGCTGTGTAAAGGATCAATATAGTTTTTCTCCTCTAATCCAGACTGGTCTGAGATCAGCAGCATGTTATTAATGTGTGTTGACATGAATAGGTGTGTGAATGTTGTGCTGACATTTGGATGATGTGTGTAGAAGGCTGACATTATGATGATCCACAATAACACAATGACAAAGTCACTCTAAAGTCATTTTAGAGAAAAGTTCATTGATTAGGACATAGTAATGTTGATCTGCACATTTAAAACCTCAACACATCTGATTGGATTATAAACAGATTTTTATCTTCATCATTTATTCTTTATTCAGATTGAGGAGCTGCAGTTTGTCAGAGATCAGCTGTGCTTCTCTGGTCTCAGCTCTGAAGTCCAACCCCTCCCATCTGACAGAACTGGACCTGAGTGACAACGAGCTGAAAGATTCAGGAGTGAAGCTTCTGTGTGATTTTCTGGAGAGTCCACACTGTAGACTGAAGACTCTGAGGTCAGTTCAATGACTCTCTCTCTATAAACTTCCTTTTGTTCATATTTTCATGCTTCTTGAACTAAATTTAGTCTGCAGTCACAAAAGACAACAGATTTCCGTGTCTGAAAGAAACTGTAGAAAATGTTCACCGTTAGTTGTTCAAGTGAATTAATGTTAATAATTTTTGGTAAATGGTCACATCTGGATACAGAAAATCATCTGAGGGGTGAACTACGAAGCGAGATTAATGTGTCAGCAGTTATGTTGAGTCTAAATCCAGGATTTTCAGTGTCATGAAGGTGTCTCTCTTTTAACCTGTTAGATCACCATGGTAACTGATGCTAAACTCATAACATGGTCTGGAGCAGGTTATGTTCTGTGTTTCAGATTAAATCGGCTGTAAAAAAGCACCACTCTTTAACTAATTATTGTCCCAGTAAGGTTATTTATGAGCGATATAGTTTATAAACTGAGGGAAGATGTATGATCGTAACATCACCGAACGAATCCATATAATGTAGAAATCTAACATCGTGTCACAGCAGCACGAACTGTAGCATCTTGTTGTCATGGTAACCTCTGTTTGGTGATGCAGAGTCATTTTTCCTGTTTGTTTCAGGTCATATTAACACTTTAAATAATCCACACAGTAAAATAATGATGAAGCAGCTACAGACACTTTGAAGACTTTTGACTTATTGTCCGTGTTGCAGCTCAGAACACTGATTAGAAAATTCATCATCATTTATCAGAAAATCTTAAATCAGTTTCACTCATTTTACGTTGGTTTGGTCACAAACTTCAGTGATGTCCACGTCTCTGTCATCATGGGACAGTGTCAGACTGACAGCGTCATGTTTAAATCTGCTGTATGAAGTTTTATTGTTTAATGTGCAGTTTTCATGTTAGAAATAAACGGCAGCATTAAGATCACATTTAGTTGATCAGTCATTTTCTGACAGCATTCTTCTTCTCCTGCTTTATTTGCAGCATCCATGTTGCTTTTTGCCGTAATATATTTTATATATTTTCCACAGCTCCTAATTATAACAACTTGATCATTTTGACTGAAGTGTTCGGCTCGTGATCGCTTCACTTTGTGTAGAAGAAGAGTCACATGACGCAACAAACGCCCCTTTTTATGTGAGCGCGCACAGAGTCTGAAGAAGAAAGTCTGAATTAACAAAGAGTTAATAACCACCGTCATGATACCAGTTATTATCTCTGACTGTGGTTTTAGGCTTTGTAGTAGTACAGCCCTCTGAACTCATATTTGTTTTAATTACATCATCTTTACTTGTTGAAGTAGGAATATTTCATTGGTTTCTGTTCAATTTAAATATTTTCTTCCACAAATGACGTCTAATCATTGATATTGATCTTTCAGAACACACACACACACACACACACACACACACACACACACACACACACACACACACACAGAGTGAGGTCAGTGCACAGCAGAGCAGAGAAGCCAATACTTAAAGACTGACTGATATCTGTCCTCTTCAATATTTCTAAACGTCTCTCAGTATTTTGATGTCAGGAATATGATTCACTTTAACATTTCAGATTTATTTCCACTGAGATATTAATGAGTTAATATCATAAACATGACTGTTGCTCCTCTAGTTATTGTTCAATTTTAATTCTGTTCTGAATTTATTATTTTTAAAAAGTATTTCATGATGAAAAAGTACAGATCAGAATACCGTCAGAGTAAAATAAAAGAAAACAATAAAATAATGAACAATAAAAATGTTAGTTGTTCATTTCAGAGACCTGCCTTCTTTCCTCTTTTGTATATTACTGTTGCTCTTAAATAAAGCTAAAGTCATTTCATGGAAAACATTGCAGCAATCATAATATTTCTTATCCAGCTGCTCGATTAATCACCAGAATAATCAATAGAATACTCTAGAGTACTCGATTACTAAAGTAATTTTTCTCGTCGTTATGAGGTTCGGCTCGGCTCCTTGCAGCTCTAACAACGACGGGTCCGTACCAGCTGGCGTAAAGTGGCTGATCCTCGGCGGGGATGCAGGGAATACAGCGAATAGATTGAAGGCAATTCTGATCCTTCACTTCTGCAGGTAAATGAGGGCTGTGTTGCACAGTGTCCTCAACGTGGATCCAGAGAAACAAACATAAAAAAATATCCGTTGAACAAAATGAAAGGGAAAGTCTCTGAGCTCGTCCACCGAGGTAGAGAACACGTGGCCTTGTCGACAAAAGAGAGTTAAAGGTCCCATTCCTAACAGTAACGCAGCGTCACACGGAAGGGATGAAGATGCGGGCGTCTCCGGTGGTTATAGCACGGCCGAGAGGCAGGACGTCACGTGGGTTCCGGGGACTCTCATCCAATGAGAGCCCAGGATTGGACTCCACCGGATTTCACACCTGGGTGTGAAAACCGCAATGACTGTTGGGAAACGGAGTTTCCTTAGGACTCCCTTTGTTTGAGCTCTGTGGGAGTTAGGCTGTCGTAAATCCACGTAGGCCCCAGCTGTCGTAGGCACAACAAACATGTATTAATTTCTGTGGTTGTCCAGGACTGATCTGAGATCAGATGTGGGGCAGTTGAATGGGACGTGGGTGCAGGTCTCAGAGGGAGTTCATCTGTAAATAAATGATAAAAATAGATCCGTTGTAGTGAACCTTTGGGGTTTAAATTGTGCAGTGTTGTGTCTAATCTGTGCAAATGTTTAAATGTTAAATACAAACTGAGGACTTGAAGAAGGATTATAAATGGATTTTTATCTTCATCATTTATTCTTTATTCAGACTGAAGAGGTGCAGTTTGTCAGAGATCAGCTGTGCTTCTCTGGCCTCAGCTCTGAAGTCCAACCCCTCCCATCTGACAGAACTGGACCTGAGTGTCAACCCCCTGAAGGCTTCAGGAGTGAAGCTTCTGTCTGATCTTCTGGAGAGTCCAGACTTTAGCCTGGAGACTGTGAGGTCAGTAGTGAGTTGAAGTCGGTCTGTGCTGATGGTCTCAGTAGAACTTTGGATGCTTCACTTAACATCCAATCAAAGATCCAGAATCACAGGTACACTGACTGCTTTGCTCAGTCAGGTGTGAGAGGAGACTGGAACATTGAGTTTGTTCAGGCTGAAGTCACATTTTCAGTCACTGATTGACTTCAGTGGTTCGTCCATCAACCAGTAACATCCAGTCATGTTCATACTGGTGTCCAGTGTATCAGTTCAACTGTGTGACTATTGGCTATAAATGATCAATTCATTGATGGAAGAGTATCTGAAATGTATTTTTGTATATATGTTTAGGTTCCTCAGTGATCAAGGTCGTCTGGTGACACTGACTGGAGTCCAGATGACGAGTGGTTTGAAGGACAGATCAGAGTCTCCAGGATCCAGCTGTGACTGGTCTGAAGAAAAACCTGCAGACTTCAGTGATGAACCTGGACCCTCAGACTTAAAGTAAGAAACTATTTCTACTGTAAACTCACCTGAAGTGTTCACACAAACAAATACAATAATGTACCGTACTGTGATGATGAAACCATCTCATTTCATTTAGTAAAATGACTGAGCAGCCACATGTTGATGTAAATATCAGGACTCAGAGCAGCTTGTAGCCACGTTAGCAACATGACCATAGATTTAATGTAACCACGTCTGTCTCAGTCCGTCTATACGTCACTTTGGTCCAGACTGAAATATCTCAACAATTACATGATGAACTGTGGTTCAGACCTTCATGTTCCCCTCAGGATGAATTGTACCAACATCAGTGATCCTCTGACTTTACATCTAGCGCCATCATCAGGTCAACATTTGAACATGTCTGTGACAAAGTGGACTAAATCACACCATTATGTACCTCTTCATTTCCTTTTCACTGCTGCATCTTTCTTTGTTTAGCTTCATTAGTTGTTACCATGGTTACCACGAATTCCACTTGATACACATTAATGTCTCACACTGTCCAGTTCTTTGTTTTTGAGCAAATACGTGCAGAACTAATGACATCCCATCAGCCTCAGCTGGACTTTATGTTCACTGCTGATCTGAACTGTTGATTTAAAAAACAGCTGTGGTCCCTGAAAAGATGTTTGGAATTGTTTTTTCTTCTTTTTAATTTTCTTACCTGCTGTCTGAGGACGTTGACTGAACGTTCAAAATTAGACCATATTTCACCAGGTTTTACAGCAGTGACATTTTTCCTCCCCTACATTGTGGTAATAACAGCTCATCGTCACTTCTCACTAAATAAACTACAGTGAAATTCCTCAGTTAAAAGCCAGAAGTGACCTGTTAAATACAGAACTCAGATCCTGGTCACCAGGACGAAACTCCTGTGTTCAGTTCACTCAACCATCACGTCTTCATGTTCAAAGTAGCGTCCTTGTTGCTCTGTTTTATAAATGTTATATATGGTGTATATATGGTGTATGTTATATAAATGGTATATAAGTTGTATATGTTATATAAATGGTATATCTGGCGTCTGAAAAAGATGACAGGAGCTGATGTGATTGTCCAGTATTGAAGCCTACCTCCTCAGACGTCTCCCCGTTTGATGTGAACGTCCTCGTAGCTGGATTGTAAAATCCTGGTTGACAGAGTCAGAGGACAGTTTGGTGACCCTGGTTGTGTGGAATCACCAGTGTTTGGTTTGGTGAAGAGAAGGCCACTAACTGAGTCTGATCATTTTAACTGTGTTCATCAGAGATAACTGCTGGATGTGTGTTTCTGTCTACAGGCTGGATGACAGAGAAAACAGAGCTACAGCTGATGGACATGAAGGACGTGAGTAAAAGTCCTCTGGAACATCTTAAAGACACATAAACTGTTATTAAAGCATATCTGGGAGATCGTCTGCTGTGTGCTTCATGGAACAGGTTCATCCCAGAAACCACAGAGGATCTTCTGCTTTGTTCTCGTCTGTTCTGAGTGTTGATGATGAAAGATGAAGTCTTACAGCTGAGCTGTCTCACTGCAAGAATTTCCTGAATCTCAGTCTTTGTTATTTGGTCTAAACTTGGTCTCAACTCTCTCTGGACCTGCTCTCCACTTAAACATGTCTGTTCTTGGTGTTGAACGTTTCACATCATGTTTTCTACATTCTGACTTCATTGGAGGGTTTTGAAGACCTGCTTCAAAGAGCCCTGACCAGTCTTGAACTGGGGACGTTGCTGTTACAGGTTTATGAATGTTGTGTCACCAGGATGTCCAAAAGTGAGTTTGACATCTGCTGTGTGTGTCCTTCTCCCCATGTGATGCCTCTAATCACCCACCAGATGTGTCCACATCAAACCCAAACCTGGATGTGTGTGAGGATGAAGAGGATCAGCTGTGTCCTGATGATCCACAGAGGATGAAGCAGCAGCAGCAGCAGCTTGTGTGTCCAGAGGCTCTCGACTCAAATGTCAGTTTTTCACTTGAACATTTTGATCCATCTGTCAGTGATCAGACTCTGGTTCCTCCAGCGTTTAATATTTCTGACCTTCTAAATTCTACTAATATGAAACTACGAGCTGCTGTCCAACACAGTCCTGCAGGCTTCAGCATCATTTCACTGAATAATAACAATAATAATTGAGTCATTTTGATGAGAGATAATGAAGTGATGAATAAATAATAAAGAGTGAACATAGAGTAGAAAGTGAAGCAGTGAGGATCCTGTCACCTGAACATAACTGGGAGAGTTCAGTGGACAGTGGAGTTTCTGTTCTCATCTCAATGTGTTCTAATGAACTCTTCAGTCCACTTTAATTCACTAATAATTTTGAGCCTTGTTTCAATTTTAGGAGAAGTTAAGTTTCACACCTGAACTGCTGACTGAAGCTGGAAAGACTTCATACAGGTAACAAAACATCAAACAACAAAATACTTCAACCGAGTCCACTCCTTTCAGTTGTTACACTTCAACCTGCACTTCAGCTCCTTTCAGCACTCAAAGGGATAGTTCACCCAAAAATGAAAATTCAGTCATTATCTCCTCACTCTCATGCTGATTGAAGGTCAGGTTTAGTTTTTTAGTCCATAAAACAGTGTTCTCCAAATCTCCTGAACAATGGAAGTGAATGGTGACCAGTTTTCAAACGTAAAAAAAACAACAGAATAAAAACATAAAATGTCTCCATGCTGCTCGTCTGCTGTAATCCAAGTCTCCTAAAGCCCCAACATGTCAAGTTGTTTAAAAAATGTTATTTTCACCATGTTTTTATCCTGAATCTTCACTGTAGATCTTTAACTTGGAGCCATGCGCACTGTCTGAACTGAACTCCCAGGTAGCATGTAAACATGGCGTCGATGTATCGCGAGACTTCGTATATCTCTTAATGGACACACATGTGAAAATATCACGAGATTGACGCCATGTTTACATGCTACCTGCTACATGCTACAGTTGACATTTCGGCTAAAAACATGGTGTAAATGGCGTCTTTTGTGGTTAAATTTTAATGTCGCAGCTCGCGGACACTTGGATTACACCACACGAGCAGGATGGAGACATTTTGTGTTTGTTTTGTGTTCTTTTTTTAACATTTTATCCGTGGTCTCCATTCACTGCCATTGTACTGGATTTGGCTGCAACCCTGTTTTCTGCTGAAACTCCAGGATTGTTTAGTGAACTGAAGATCTTCACCCATCATCACATCAGCATAGAGGTGAGGACATACTGAGTGGATTATGATTCTGGGGTGGAATATCGCTTTAACATTCATACTCTTCATATTCCTGCATGAAGCCTGATTTTAGCCTCAAATCCATTACCTCCTAACAAATATTGATAATTGTGATAAAACCCCAATTCCACAAATGTTGAAATGTTGTGTAAAACATAAATACAAACAGAATTCAGTAATCTTAACAACTTTTTGATTTATATTCAATTGAATACAGAACAAAGACAAGATATTTAATGTTCAAACTGATAAACTTTGTGTTTTTTGTAAATATAAACTCTTTCTCAAACTGATGTCTGCAACATGTTTCAGTAAAGTTGGTTCAGGAGCAACAAAAGACTGTGAAAGTAGTGGAACGCTCCAAAAACAGCTGTTTGGAACATTCCACAGGTAAACAGGTGAGTTGGTAACAGGTGACAGTATCATGATGGTGAGGTTCAACACTTTGTGAAAAACAGTTTAAGAACATTTGTCAACACAAACTGCAGGAATTTATAGATTTCACCATCTACAATCCACAATATCATGAAAAGATTCAGAGAATCCAGAGAAATCTCTGCACGTAAGGAACAAGACTGAAAACCAACACTGAATGTCTGTGACCTTTGACCCCTCAGGCAGCACTGTATTAAAAACTGCATTAAAAACCCACAGTACAGGAGGATTCACAGACGGAGCTGAAGCTTCTTAATTACTGTCATTCATCTGGAGGATCAAACCCCCAATCACAGGAAAACAGGATGCAGGTTGTGACTGTGCAGAGAAGAAGATTAAAACACGACGTACGAGCTGAATAAAAACTCAGAGCGTCTGCTCGTCTTAACTCAACAGATCATGTGACCAGCAGGCTGAAAGCTTGTTGTAATCAGCCCGTCTGTGTCCTGCAGGTTCAGGTGTCCTGGTCCAGGTGTGTTCCAGTGTGCTTTGACTGGACTGGTGTTTGTTGTGGCTCGGGAGGCGGAGCTGCTCTACAGGACTGTCCAATGGGACGAGAGGCTCCTCCAATCAGCTGGGAAGATGCCTGCAGGGCTGCTGTTTGATATCAAGTGTTCAGAGGAAGCTGCTGTCTGTCAGCTCCACTTCCCACACTGTGAAATTATGGATGGTGAGGACTTTATTGTGCTTTGAGAGTGTTTGAGAGTTTTGTTTGAACAGTGATAAAAGTCTGAAGTCCTGTTAGCGCCCCCGACAGGCCTCAGTGGACATTTCAGGGAAACATGACTCTTAAATAATATGTTGTTTACTCATTCCAAAAAAATCTGTGAACTTTCCTTTGCATCAGTAATTTTTCCCTGAAAAGTAACTTTTTAATTGTACAATGTCACTGAAGTCGTCAGGACATTTCATCTGTTGATCATAGAAATGTTTTTTATCTTTAGTTTTTTATTATTTTTTAAATTATTTTATAATTATCTTTATTTTTCTTATTTATTTATTAAGTTTTTACTTATTTTTCCACTTCGTTTTTAATTTGGACTCATAGTTCCCTCAGGCAGTCGATCCCCTCTCATCAGGGTCCAGAGCACAATCCCTCACTGGCTTCCCATCCACCTACACTGACCATTTTGTTCAATAAATTGCTGAACTTGGGCAACAGTTTAATTGTTCAGTGACTAGACTTGGTGTCCTGTAAATACACTAAAGTTTGGACTAACTTTGAACTGAGGTTGTTTCAGTAAAACAAAAGTTTAACCTCTCTGTTTTCACAGAGCCGCTGCCTGATGGTCTGCTGTCTGTCGTCCACATCACTGATGATGGAATGAGCATCCTCGAGCCGCTGGAGATTACAGACACTCATGTGGTTGTCAAAGTCCCTCACCTGTCTCTCTTAGGCCTGGTCTGGGACATTGTTAAGAGGTTGTGGACAAAACCAGTTTGGGGACAAGTTCTGCTGTTCCTCGGACAACCAAATCCTAACACACAGAGGCAAAAACTAAATGTGTTTCTCCTGCCGAGGAGCATCCCTCCAGAAAAGGTAAAACTTGATGTTCATGCTGTCATGTGTCTCTCACCTGTCTGATCTTTCTTAAAGGATAAGATCACAATTGTTGAAGGCTGTCTTTAAATCCCAGCCAGCTGTCCATAAGAGCTGTAATCATTCTGTTCATACTGGGCATCAAAAGATCTCTTCCTATTGTCCTTTGAAAAGTTATAGAGGACAACATCCACAGTCGTCCTCCTGTGCTAAAATGTACACTGTAAATTATTTCCAGGATTTCACAATATGTAACTGTGATATTTCACAGTAAATTACATTATTATCACTTCACAGGATCTAACTGTGATTTTTCACAATATAATACCATTTTCAGAATTTTATTGTGAAATTACAGTAGGTGTGGCCATCACAGGAAGCTACTGTAAATTTTTCGCGCTGCGTCACTCTCCTGGAGCTGTCACTCATTTGTCTCATCGACGGACCAAGTAACGGTAAGTGTTTAAATGTCCACTTTTGTCAACTTTTTCGATATAATAGTGAATGTTATTAATGTTATGAACTAAACAGCGTTATTTATAGGTTCTGTTGTCATCTAAATATTTTTATATCCAGCCGGAGTGAGGGGCTGGCGTACAGACGTTTGAACCGTTTTGAGCGCGCGAATCATTTAAACTGTCTCCTAACTGTCGGTGGTTCAAGTGTAAGCTAACGTTAGTTAGCTAACGTTAGTAACTATGAGACATTAGCTAACAGTTAGCTACCATGTCGGTACATTTTTGGAGCCTTATTTGTGAAGTTTTGGTCATCATCTCTAGCTGTGCTGAGTGCTAACGACGTTTTCTCTTTCCTCACTTTTCATACAGCATCTGCTGCTGTGCTTAATATGAAGATGGACGGAAAATGAAGATCGGCAGAAAATATAGTGAAAAGGTGAGTTGTGGCTTAAACGTCAACATAATAACTGTTTGTATATACCAGAGAAATTGAAAGTGTCATAGATTAGGACAAAGGCAGAGAATATTAAAACACCGTGTGTTGGTGTGTATGTGATAAAGAGAGACACCAGTCTGTGTGCCTCCTGAACTGAAAAATGAAGTGAGCGCGTCAACATATGATGTCGTTATTTTTTAAAAATAAAGGCCAAAACGCACTAAAGATGCCTGGCGCTCGTGTTTTGAGGTAAACCCGTTGGTCTCAGTTAAATGGCAGAAAACGCACTGAAAGCATTCGGACGCACGTCAAACTGCCTTGACGCGCGTCAAACTGCCTTGATGCCACACTCCGAACGGTTTTTCTGCAGCTGCAGTTCATGTTTGTGGAGAGTTAAATGGTATAAAAAGGCCTGGACGTTAGGAGCAAGTGCTGAATGAGCTGCAGCTCACCTGAAACCAGGTAAAAGAAAAACACACAACCTGCAGCCGCGAGGGAGGGAGGGAGGGGGAGAGAGAGAGTGTGTGTGAATATGGACGGATGTGTGAGACTTTATATTAAAACTTTTTATGATCACGAATCATAATATTACCGTAGACTTGTGTGGCACGAGATTTTTACTCCAAGCCCGTTTTGTGTCCACGCTGATTAATCTGAACTACGAGGGGGAGAGACAAGCGGGGGGTAATGTGTCGACTAATATGAAACTTTTTTGATGATAAATCCTGATGTTACTGAACAGTTCTGTGGACAAAATATCTGTCTGTGTAACAAACAGACACTTGTCTCCTCCATGAAACATCTGTCACTGTGCTGCATTATTGTAAACCATGATGAAGAGTCCAGACTCTGTCTCTCCTCTTCATCTCCTCAGTGTGATGGTGTTCAGTTTGCTGTCTGCTGTGGTCTGAAACATCCTCACTATGTAAATTATCCAAGCAGCCTCAATACAAGAACATGAATATGTGCATTATTTACTCATTATATAGACTGACCTGAAAAAATTAGAGGATTTTTCCATGAGAGGACAATATTTTATTAAATAAATTAAATATTATTAACAATAGTAATACTAAAGAAATAAATAGATGCATATAAATAGCAACCTTTTCCTAAAATACTGCTGGTTCTGTGGTGTTGGAATTTTCTGTTGACGCCAAATATGTAATGTCTAATCTACGATAAATCTGTGGGGCCAGGTGATGATTAGTGCACAAATTTGACTCTGTGCTGCCATGGGAACACAATGTTAACAGTTGAGTCTTATTAAAATATCATGTTTTTGCAGCTGTGTGCCAGTGATGCTGAGAGGACAGTGACACTGCCAAGCACCCCTCGCTTGATTGTCCAAGGTAATGTTGATATGATCCTAATTTTTGATGTATTTAATAGCATCAAGTTGTGCTTTTGGTACTGATATAGTGAGTGTCTCTTTGAGGTTGCACACCCACCTGGTAGAAATAAACTTTCGCCTTTAACCTCCAACTTCCTCAGACACAACGGTGTGTAACCCAACAGTATAACAACTCTGTAGATACAGTCTGTGAGGGGAGAGGGAGGGGTTTCATTTCATGTGGTGTTTAAAATCCCTAAATAAAAAACATCATAATCAAAAAATAAGAACAAGTTTAAACTATTTTTTTACCGAAGAAATTACATTTTGTTTATTACAGAGAGTAAAATACCAAAAAGAAAGGTATCATTGGGTTCCAACACTGAAATCCAGGTACTGGTATCAGAACCATGTCGGTTCAAACGTGAATGGTACGCAGCCCGAGTGGCTCTGTAGGGTCAGACAGACTGAGCAATAAAAAAGGCACACTGACTCCCATCACAGTAACATGACAGTGTCCACAGTGAACATGATGCCCCTGAATAAAAACATGGTTTCTGTCTTGCTGGAGTAATGTTCTAGTGCAGATGTTCTGTTGGTAAATCATGATTTGTAGTTTTGGAACAACTAATAGAATAAAACATGTGCAGAGCTGTACAGTATAATACATCATATAATAAATGTTGACCCAATAAATATAACAATTAGCCCTCATGTACATGAAATTAATATGAAATAGTTCAGATTTAATTGTAAATGTACTTTATACATGCTGAAATGAAATGAAATAAACTGTGAAACTAAATAAGATAAACCGATATATAGGGATGGCTTCTTCTTCCTGTTCTCACACTGCAGGAGCAGAGACCCACTGACAGCAGTGGTGACTGCTTTCAAACTGAAACACCTTTTTCATCTTACTTGAATGAAACTAACAGTTTTCTTTGGTCCTTTTGTTTTTAGGTGCTTCGTGGACAGTAACCCAGAGACAGGCAGAGAGTCAGAGATGCACCGAGGACAAATCAACCAGCAAGTGTGAACACTCATCAGAAAACTCATTCACTTTGAAGGATTTCACTGTAGACATGTGACAGGCAAGAACACAGCATGAGTCTGAATGTTTATAGAATGTGAATAATTTATCTGCTAAATAAATGTGTAAAATGGATCATGTTTTTGTCTTTATTTTACTAAACTGATTTTGCAGTGTTTTTAGGTTACTGGTGGGTTAACAGATAAAAATGGTGAAAACATTAAATTTACAGTATTTTATAATGGTTTAAGTGTAACATGTACAGGTTACTGTGAAGTTACAGTTAATACAGCAATTCTGTGATTACGTACTGCTAATTTACAGTAAACTAGTGATATTAACTGTGAAGTTACAGTTAAATACAGTAATTTTACAATAAAATACTGCTAATTTACAGTAAACAGTGATATTAACTGTGAAGCTACAGTTAAATACTGTAATTTTACAATAAAATACCGCTAATTTACAGTAATATATAATAACTGTGAAGTTACAGTTAAATACTGTAATTTTACAATAAAATACCGCTAATTTACAGTAATATATGAATAATAACTGTGAAGTTACAGTTAAATACTGTAATTTTACAATAAAATACCGCTAATTTACAGTAATATCTAGCATAACTACTGTAAGGTCACAGTATATAGCTGTTGTTTCACAATACTTTACTGTAAAAATGACACAGTAACTTACTGTGAAAATAATGTAAATGGTTGCCAGTAATTTACTGTAAATTTACATACAGTACCTTACTGTGAAAGTCATGCAACTAGTAGCCAGTAATTTACTGTGAATTTACAGTCAAATAATTTACAGTGTATTCAAAAGTTCATCTGAAGTGAAAAGAAATAGGTTTATTGACCGATAGACAGAAAATTAAAAAAATAAAACTGACAAACCTTTTCTAGCATCTCAAACTGTGAATATTTGTTGCTTTTCTTTGTATTATATGACAGTAACCTGAATCTGTCTGGGTCGTGGACTGTTGGTCAAACAGAACAAGACATTTAAAAACTTCCAGTTTGGCTTCAGGAATTTGTGATGGACATTTTTTCGTGTTTTTTGACAATGAATTAATGGAGAAAGTAACCAGCAGACCATGAAGTCAGTGAAGTAAATGATGGAAGATGATAGTTTGTTGCAGCCCCATTGTACTGATATTCTTCTTACTTAATGTTACAAGTCTGCAGCTTTCTAAGAATAACAGAAACAACAACTGACTGAAATAAGAACCCACCTGGCTGACCTGTCAAAATCAAACACACTCATGCAGCCACCTATAAAACTTAGAGCTGAACTAGACAGTCAGATTACCTTGGTGTGGTGCAGAAATCATGGATGTATGAAAATACTTGAACCGCCACCTTATCGTGGTGGAGGAGTTTGAGTACTTGAATGATCCTAGGAGCTATGTTGTCTGGGGCTTATTGCCCCTGGTAGGGTCTCCCAAGGCAAACAGGTCCTAGGTGACGGGTCAGACTAAGAGCGGTTCCAAAGCCCCTGATGACTGACAAACAAATGAGGAAGCTTACGTCGCCTGGATTGGCGTCACCGGGGCCCCACCCTGGAGCCAGGCCTGGGGTTGGGGCTCACAGGTGAGCACCTGGTGGCTGGGTATGTGCCCACGGGACCTGGCCGGGCACAGCCCAAAGGAGTGACGTGGGCCCGCCTTCCCGTAGACCCATCACCCGGGGGAGGGTTCAGAAGGGGCCGATGCGTTGTGGTTTGGGTTGCGGTCGTGGCTATGGGGACATGGAATATCACCTGGGGGGGGGGGGGGGGGGGGGGGGGGGCTGGAGGAACCCAACTCCTTGAGAGAGGTTGAACTCTCTTCTACTCTGGAGTTGCCCGCGGTGAAAGGCGGCGGGCTGGTTTGGGCTTGCTTATAGGTCCCCACCTTAGCTGCCATGTGTTGGAGTTTTCCCTGGTGAACGAGAGGGTCGCCGCCCTACGCCTTCGGGTTGGGGGCAGGTGCCTCACTGTTGTTTCGGCTTATGGGCCGAACGGCAGTGCAGAGTACCCGGCCTTCTTGGAGTCCCCAGTCGGGGCGCTTTCCAGCGCCCTCCCAAGGACTCCATCGTTCTACTGGGGGACTTCAACGCTCACGTGGGCAATGACAGTGTTACCTGGAGGGGCGTGATTGGGAGGAACGGCCTCCCCGATCTGAACCCGAGTGGTGTTCTGTTATTGGACTTCTGTGCTAGTCACGGTTTGTCCATAACGAACACCATGTTCAAGCATAAGGGTGTCCATCAGTGCACGTGGCACGAGGACACCCGAGGCCGGAGATCAACGATCGACTTTGTGGTCGTGTCATCTGATCTTCGGCCATATGTCTTGGACACTCGGGTGAAGAGAGGGGCTGAGCTGTCAACTGATCACCACCTGGTGGTGAGTTGGATCCCCTGGCGGAGGAGGAAGCTGGACAGACTTGGCAGGCCCAAACGTGTTGTGAGGGTCTGCTGGGAACGTCTGGCGGAACCCTCTGTCAGAGGGGTTTTCAACTCTCACCTCCGGGAGAGCTTTGACCAGATCCCGAGGGAGGCTGGAGACATTGAGTCCGAATGGACCATGTTCTCCGCCTCCATTGTTGATGCAGCCGTTCGGAGCTGTGGCCGTAAAGTCTCCGGTGCCTGCCGCGGCGGCAATCCCCGAACCCGGTGGTGGACACTGGAAGTAAGGGATGCCGTCAAGCTGAAGAAGGAGTCCTATCGAGCTTGGTTAGCTTGTGGGACTCCTGAGGCAGCTGACGGGTACTGGCAGGCCAAGCGTGCTGCAGCCCGGGCGGTTGCAGAAGCAAAAACTCAGGTATGGGAAAAGTTCGGGGAGGCCATGGAGGAGGATTACCGGTCGGCCTCGAAGAGATTCTGGCAAACTGTCCGGCACCTCAGGAGGGGGAAACAGTACCCTGCCAACACTATTTACAGTGAGGGTGGGGAGCTGTTGACTTCAACTGCGGATATTGTCGGGCGGTGGAAGGAATACTTCGAGGATCTCCTCAATCCCACTGACACGCCTTCCGTAGAGGAAGCAGGGGCTGGGGACCCAGAGGTTGATTCATCCATCAATCAGGCTGAAGTCACCGAGGTAGTTCAGCAGCTCCTCAGTGGCAAGGCACTGGGGGTGGATGAGATCCGCCCTGAGTACCTCAAGTCTCTGGATGTTGTAGGGCTGTCTTGGTTGACACGCCTCTGCAACATCGCGTGGCAGTTGGGTACAGTGCCTCTGGACTGGCAGACCGGGGTGGTGGTCCCTCTATTTAACCGGAGCGGAGGTTGTGCTCCAACTATAGGGGGGTCACACTCCTCAGCCTCCCTGGTAAAGTCTATTCCAGGGTACTGGAGAGGAGAATTCGGCCGATAGTCGAACCTCGGATTCAGGAGGAACAATGCAGTTTTTGTCCTGGTCGTGGAACACTGGACCAGCTGTATACCCTCCGCAGGGTGCTTGAGGGTTCATGGGAGTTTGCCCAACCAGTTCACATGTGCTTTGTGGACTTGGAGAAGGCATTCGACCATGTCCCTCGTGGCATTCTATGGGAGGTGCTTCGGGAGTATGGAGTCCGGGGCCCTCTACTAAGGGCTGTATGGTCTCTGTATGACTGGAGCAGGAGCTTGGTTCGCATTGCCGGCAGTAAGTCAGACCTGTTCCCAGTGTATGTTGGACTCCAGCAGGGCTGCCCTTTGTCACCGGTTCTGTTCATTATTTTTATGGACAGAATTTCTAGGCGCAGCCGGGGGCCGGAGGGAGTCCAGTTTGGGGACGACGGGATCTCATCTCTGCTTTTTGCAGATGATGTTGTCCTGTTGGCTCTTTCAGGCCAGGACCTTCAGAATGTGCTGGGGCGGTTTGCAGCCGAGTGCGAAGCGGCTGGGATGAGAATTAGCACCTTCAAGTCCGAGGCCATGGTCCTCAACCGGAAAAAGGTGGCTTGCTCCCTCTGGGTTGGAGGAGAGCTCCTGCCTCAAGTGGAGGAGTTCAAGTATCTTGGGGTCTTGTTCACGAGTGAGGGAAGGATGGAGCGAGAGATTGACGGCAGCAGTAATCATTGTACTGGTCTGTCATGGTGAAGAAGGAGCTGAGCCGAAAGGCGAAGCTCTCGATTTACCGGTCAATCTACGTTCCTACCCTTACCTATGGTCATGAACTCTGGGTCATGACCGAAAGAACGAGATCTCGGATACAAGCGGCCAAAATGAGTTTCCTCCGCAGGGTGGCGGGGCGTTCCCTTAGAGATAGGGTGAGGAGCTCTGTCACCCGGGAGGAGCTCAGAGTAGAGCCGCTGCTCCTCCACATCGAGAGGAGCCAGCTGAGGTGGCTCGGGCTTCTATGCCGGATGCCTCCTGGACGCCTTCCTGGGAGGGTGTTCAGGGCATGTCCCACTGGGAGGAGGCCCCGGGGAAGACCCAGGACATGCTGGAGGGACTATGTCGCTCGGCTGGCCTGGGAACGCCTCTGGATCCCCGAGAGCTGGAGGAAGTGTCTGGGGAGAGGGAAGTCTGGGCATCCCTGCTTAGACTGCTGTCCCCGCGACCCGGCCCCGGATAAGCGGAAGAAGATGGATGGATGGATGGATGGATGAAAATAACAAAGTAAACCTACTGCCCAAATCCTCTAAGCTAGTTCCTTAATGAGTTAAAGTTCCCATGAAACGGCCACAGGAGAGCTTAGTTATTGGTTACATGTTTTCTGTAAAACAGGCAGACAGGGTGGGACTTGTTTCAGAGGTTTACTGTTAATTACAGTAGCCAGTAGTGCTGTATTTTACATCCACTCCCCATGTAGCTAAAGTGGTCCTGGACTGAGAGCTCCCAGTGAACACAGCTGGACCTCTGAGACAAGCCGAGGCCACTTTGACAACAGGGAACAGATTACAGTACTGATGTGGTGTTCTTACTGGGCTCAGCTCCCAGCAGCCTGAGGCTGAGTCAGTGATAACTGAGCCAACAGCACTTCACCAGGACAACTGAGCTAAAGCTCAACCAGCTCAGTGACCAGTCAAGTTCACTGAGAGGCTGCTGAGCCCAGTTCTGTCTCCCATTAATCGCAGCTAACAGTTGTGGTTTGCCACTTTACCAACAAGTAAGCTAAAGCTATCTGTCCATCAGGAAACTGTGTAATTAAATCAGTGAGCAATGAAGCTGAGCAGCTGGAGGGATCAGAAGGGAAACATTGTGTTTCGTACAGTGAGGCTCATACTCATAGAAACTCCACAGTCCACTCACTTTTGGTGTATTTGTCCTCCACGATCCACTGAGTCATAAGTTAGAAAGTACTGAAAGTTTAGTAATGCCTTCGAGTGGAGGATGTGTCAACAACCATTTTAATTCTTTTGGAAATAAAAGAAAAAATCTGAAATATTAGAAATGACAGAATATCTACAAAACAACTTTTTTGAACGAGGAATCCCTCTGGAGGAACAGATGATGTTCTGACCAGCCCTGATTAACAGAGGAAAAGACTGCTCCACAGTAAAACATCATATAAAGAGCCGTCACCTGAAGATCTGAACACTAAACACAAATATTCTGATACTGACACATCTGTGACGAGAACAAATTAACCTGTGGATTCATCAGTCAGGTTCTACTGAGTGCAAACCCTCTAATGTGAAAATGTTCTGATCTCTTTTAAGATCAGAAAACAACAGCGACATTCTGTGAACATCGAGGTTCCTTCATCATGCAAACTCATCAAAGATCAGAGTTACAGTCTTGAGTGTCCTCAGGCCATCAAAATACAACCTAAGGTGAGTATTTTAAATAAAAGTCTTTGTTGGTGCTGTAAGATGCTGACATGATTCATCAAACTGCTGTCGGTTACCTTTAAGCTTCATCTCTGCTGCATGGTACGACTCGACTCGACTCACTGTTTCAAAATGTTCCATTAGTGATAATACCTGGCAGGGGCGGGAGTGAGACACACGTGTGTTAGTCATGGTTAGTTACTGTGGCAAGAATCAAGCAAGACAAGTCAAGTCCCTGCTGTGAGTGGAGCAGGTCACCCCACCCCAGATTTACCCCAGTTTCCACATTTAAATCAGTTCAAAGACAGCAGTGAAGAAAAGTTTTATTTTCAGTAGCTAAAGAAAACTATTGCAGCCTGCTCACACCGTATATGAAGAACATCATCCGTTCATATCGTCTGTTATAAGAGCCGCGTAGCTCCTTTTTGTGGTGTTATGAGTCAGAGAGATTCAAGATTCAAGATGTTTATTGTCACACTGGTTACACAAGTACAGTCATGTGAAAAAACTTTGTCCTGAATCCTCCAATATAAAAACAGCAGTGAGTAAGTATTGCACTTGTGTTTGGGTCTGAGTGTCTGTGTGTGTATGTGCATTGAATATGGCATATTGTTATTGTTAAAATATTTCACAGGGGTCAGATTGCATTGTTGGAGGCATGCTGGTGATGATTTATTTAAGAGTCTTATGTTCCTGCGGAAAGAAACTGTTCCTCAGCCTGCTGCTGCAGGTTCTGGGAGTCCTGTATCACCTACCAGAGGGCAGGAGAGAGAACAGACTGTGTGGGGGTGTGTAGTGTCCTTTCTGACCCTCAGGGACCTGAGGGTCAGAAAGGACTGAGGCACCACTGGGTGTACAGCTGGGTGGGAGGAAGCATGGGGCAGATGGGAGATTAAACCGGCCTCTCAAAGCCCTTGCTGGCTGTGGGGTGAGGGCTATGGGGCACCAGTCATTTAGACTGGTGACTTCCTGTTGTTTGGGGATGAGGATGATGGTGGTGGATTTGGAGCAGGTGGGGACAGTCTGGAGGGAGAGTAATAGGTTGAAAATCGCTGTGAAAAACCCTGCCAACTGGTGGGCGCAGGCCTTCAGGACACACCATGCAGTGATTACTTTGAATACTAAAGAGACACTTTGGTTTTCAGAGAGCAGATGTTTTCCTGGAGTTCGATGAAAATTTCTCACCAACGTTTGAGATCCGCCTGCCTACAAACACAGAAGAAGCGACTTTAACGGTCCACGACCAAACACAGATGGAGGTCTGGGAGCACGACATTGATCTGACAGGTAAAATCTTCATCCACCTGCTGCATCACTTCACCTGATAGAACAACAGAAAAGAGCAGAATAGATCAACAGTTATTGATTGATCAATGGTGTCTTTATTCTTCAGGGCCGTCTACACCAAGAAAGATAACTAGTCCACTTATAGACTTATTACAGAACTAGACAGGACACTGTCGCTCAGCCTTGCTGCCAGTTTTTCTCACTGGCCACTTGTGGTGTTGCAGTGAAATTTCCTGCCTCAGGCCACCATTATAAAAGAGATGTGTAAAACTGTTGACCGGACTCCTCAACCTCAGTTATGATTCTGTTTCATACTGAGGTTTCAGACATATTAATAAATCCCACACACTGCTTTACTGTCCTAAGCATCATGTTGGTGGCTGAGTGTTGGCTAATGCTAGTAAAAATGCTAAGCTAACACCTGAGGATGTTGATGAATTTGTTTGATTCCTCACTTAAATTCTTTTTTGTCCATCCAGGGTTAAGTTACAATATTTAGACGTTAGCTGCAGGCGTGCTAATGCTGGCTGCAGGAAATTTGAAAATTTGGCACCGACTGATTTAACACGAACTGAGACGCAAAATTACTGACGTCTGTCTGTCTGTACACTTAAAAATACATGTGTATGTTCATGAAGCTTCAGGATAAACGTGATGTTTTTTCTGCTCAGGCCTGAAACATTTTCACACCAGTCTGAGCAGTCAGAGGTCTGTGTTACTGAACTCTTTGTTCTGCTCGTCCTTTAGATCCGGCTCTACGTCAAGAACATCCACCGAGGCCTCCCATTGGCTCACCACAGAGCATGTTGTCATCAGCTCGGACACAGTTTGTCTCTTCAGTGTCTGACCCGATTCTAAACCAGCTGCTGGACCGACTTCTAGAACGGGGCATTATAGATAGAGAAGAAATGGACTCAGCCAGAACCAGAACCAGGGCTGACAAGGCTCGAGCTGTGATCGACATGGTGAGAAACAAAGGAACACGAGCCAGTTCCTCCCTGATTGAGGACTTCAGCAGGTTGGATCCACACCTTTCTGAAACACTGCAGTGGAGCTGAAGGAGAAATGAGACTCTGGGGACCTGGTCAGGTGGTAGAAACGTGTGTCCCAGGTACCGAGGCTGTTCCACTGCTGCCTGTGGCCCTTTGATGTCCACTTCCTGTCATGCCTTCAACTGTCCTTTCTGAATAAAGGCATGAAAATGCCAAAACATACTTTGAAAAAGAAGAAATGAGACTCTGCAAATGAAACAAGATGAAAGAGACACAGACACAGAGATGGTAGATTTTTATTCACACAACAGAAAACTTCCTGGCTCCAGTTTGAGAAAACAGCTTCAGTAAAAACTTTGTTAAGCCTGAGATGAGGGAAACTCTGACTGTTCTGTTTCAGAAGGAGAGATCACTTTAAACTGTGGATCAGTTACCATGGTAACCGACTGCTGTCTGACTCGTCCCCTCCTGTGGAGCCTGAAGCAGCTGTCTGACACACCATCTCATTTCCTCATTCATACAGTCGATATCAAAGCTCAGAGCAGAACACATTCATCTGCACAAGTTTACGTCTTTAACAGCAGCAGTATTAGTTCATTACCAGAGGACTGTCTTTAACATGAACGCTTTCATGATCCATCTGTCATCAATGTCAGACAAAGATAGATGTTTAAAACTGTACAGTCTGAACAGAGACACCTGCAGAATCAGTTATCACTGTGTCGCTCCACTGGATTAAAATGGATGCTCTGGCTTTTATTTACCTGTTGCCATGGTGACTCACAGTGAAAACATCTCAGGCTCAGTCAAGTCAGAGTTGAGGATCAGAGTCAGAGTTTGTTAAACCTGCTTTGTGAATCAGAGTCCTGGACTGGATCAGGTTGATCTGATAACAGTTCTGATCCCAGGAAAGATACAATCAAAAGCAACTGGACTTGTTTAAATGTTTTTTTTGAAGACGAGCTAGCTCAGACTAGTCTGACAGCATGAACTGATGAAGCTTCATGGATGAGAAGCGAAACGTCTTCAAAAAAGACATTTAAACAAGTCCAGTTGCTTTTGATTGAATCTTTCCTGAGATTACAATGACCTGGACGAATGAAAACATTCACTGACAACGGTTCTGATGTTCTGAACAAACTGAAAGACCTTTGTGTGGAGTCTGTCACCTGAGCTGAGGACCACGTTAAATGTTCATATGAAAACTTAATTTGTCTCATCAGTCTGTGTCTGCTGTTAATTCTCTCTGTGTTGTTTTAGTCTGATTGTTCTCTTTTGTTCTCTTGTTGGTTTTTCTACAGTTTTTAAGATAATAAATACTGTAAAAGTCCAAAGTTGAGGAAACTTGATTCAACTGATTTTTTAAAGTTTAGGTTTTGAGTTTATGCAACATAGAATTTTTATTTCCGTTAACTTGCTCTCAGTTAAAGTTACTCAAATCTCTTTGTTGTTCACAATGAAAACTTTTGTTCTAAAAAAAAGATCCATTAGACATTTAGTCAATTGAACTCTTGATTATAAGTTCAAACCAGCTGTTCTGAATACATTGAGTCCATAATAAAAGAAAAGTTGATTTAACCCTTTGAGCATCCTGGGCTCATTTTTGGGGCCGTTTGTGTTTTCATTGTACAACTATCGAGGCTGTGCTCTTTCATACAGCATCATTCTTGACAAGAACCAATGTTTTATGACCAATTTTGGGAATTTCAACCCCCACAGCGGTCAGAATACGCCATCACACAGCTCCAAGGCTCTGCAGCATGACTTCAGCAACATGAGCACTAAAGGAGCTTTAAAGGTGGTGAAAACTCCCAAACACAGTCCATCAACATGGACTGACACACAACTTTTCATCACTAAACTGAACTTCAGTTCAGCCTCATGTCACCTGAAACATAATATAATAATAATATTCAGAAGAAGAACAAAGAGCTCTGGTATCACCATGATCTCACTATCAGCAGGGATCCAAATACATCCATCACAATCTAATCAGAACTGAAAAAAAAAAAAAAAAAAAAAAAAAAAGATCGGTGCATTTCTGTTCATTATCTTTTTATTTTTTAAGCTGTAAGTTTTACTGGTACTGACAGATTTGAACCTGAAAACACAACAATGAGGCCGTCAGAGTCAAAAGGAAAGTTCAGTTTACTTCAAAAGACACTTCACCCCAAAATCAAAACTACATATTTCTCCTCTCACCTGTAGTTCTGTTTGTCATCCTGATAGTTTTGTTTCTGAGCTGCAGAGTTTTGGAGACTTCAGCTGTAGAGACGTCTGACTGCTCTACAATATAATGAAACTACAAAATACATTTGAAAGAAATCATGAGCAGGTTCACATAATCACACACTTTGTTGTGAGCAGCTTCATGTAGGAACTACTTTCTTTCTCTGGTAGGATCTACAGGAACTACTTTCTCTCTGCAGTATAAATTATTTCTAGTTTTTCTAAAATGTATGTTCAAGAATATATATGAATATGTGAATATATTTCACTTTGCTGAATATGATTTTTAAACGTCACTGTAACCAGTTTGTCCTGCAGTTTTTACTTTGAGCTGATTGTTTTATCTCATTTCAATATTTCATTCATGTTCTGATTATGTGGTTGTAACATTAACACAACGTACTTTTACTCCAGTAAAGTTCTGACTGCAGGACTTTTACTGCAGGACCAATGACTAGAACTGAGGTTCTAGTCATTGGTCCTGAAGGCCAGAGAGAGAAACTTTTACCTAAATTACGAAATTTTAAACCATCACAATCTGTAAAAAATCTGGGCGTGATTTTTGACTCTGAGCTCAGTTTTATTCCACATATTAAAAACATAACAAAGGTAGGTTTTTACCACCTAAAGAATATAGCCAGAGTCCGCCCGTTTCTCTCTCAGGCCAGCACGGAGGTGCTGATGCATGCTTTTATCTCATGTAGGTTAGACTATTGTAATGCCCTGCTCTCTGGTCTTCCTAAAAAGAGTATCCATAACCTTCAATTGTTACAGAATTCAGCAGCACGAGTGCTGACAAGGACCAGAGGGCGGGAGCACATCACACCAGTTTTAAAATCGCTGCATTGGCTCCCCGTCTGTTTCAGGATCGATTTTAAGGTTCTTTTATTAATTTTTAAATGTCTTAACGGTCTCGGTCCCTCTTATTTATCTGACCTGCTTTTATTATATCAACCCTCATGGACCCTGAGGTCCTCTGGCACTGGCCTTTTAAGCATGCCACAAATTAGATCTAGAACACACGGGGAGGCGGCTTTTAGTTATTATGGTCCCCGACTGCAGGACAGCCTGCCGCAGAACCTCAGGGCCGCAGGAGACTGTTGATGTTTTTAAGAAGAGGCTTAAGACTCACCTTTTTAATCTGGCTTTTAACTGATCTTCTACTATTTTAGTTTATCTTATTTTTTTTACTTTAGCAAGCTTTTAATTAATCTCTTTTATTCATTTATTTAATTTTTGAGTATTTAAGATTAACTTTGGAATATTTTATCAATTTTACTGATTTTGTATACTTCTTACGTTATTTTACCATATCCTTGTTTTTATGTGTTTTCTTCAGTTTTAGCTCCAGTGTCTCCTCGTGGGGGTCTTCGACACCGGGAGCGATGTCTGGCCTGCCGGTGGGGGTGCTGTCCCGTGGAGGGCACTGGCCCGGGTGGCTGGTGGGCTCCGCACCTTGATGTGGGGCCTCCTGTCTGCCCTGGCCAGAGTGGTCTCTGCGGTGGTGCTCCCAGTGGTCACAGGCCGTGGTCGCTCTCGGTGTGGATGGCCCCCACATGTAGCGTTGACCTCACCTCATGCCTCGGTGCCCAGCCATGTCTCTTAGTGTTGGTCAGTGTGTGTGGGTGTGTGTGTAGGTGTGCGTGTGCCCATGTATGTGTGTGCTTGTGTGTGTGGGTATGTATATATATGCTTTGTGTGTTTTGTGTATTTATGTTAGGGTGGAGGGGGGGGTTTTTGGTCTCGGGATTTTTCTTTGCTGTTTTAGCCTCTGTGAGGCACTTTGTGTTACCATTGAGTATGAAAAGTGCCATATAAATAAATTTGAATTTGAATTTGTAGTGGAGTATTTTCATTGTGTATTAGTGTGTTACTGAAGTATGTGAATACTTTATCCAGCACAACAATTAAATGAAAAGGAACATTATGTTTCAGAAAAATGGACCCTAAGATGGACCCTCAAGAGGGGCCCCATGTCCTGTTTTATTTTGGTGGTCCTGGTCCTCCCTCATGTGTCTTGTCTTTACTTCCTGTCTTTGTCATTTTCCCGCCCTTTTGATGGTCATTTCTTTCACGTGTTTGTCCACCCGTGGCTGATTAGTTCTCTGTCTATTTAGTCCCTGTGTTTCTCTGTTTCTGTGTCAGTTCGTCGTTGTCTTCCTGTATGTGTTGGACCTGTTCTCGTTTTCTTGGACTTTTGGCCCTTGTGGATTCTTTTGTTTTTTCTGGACTCTGGTTTAGACCTGCAGCATTTACATAAGCTTTGGTTCTTTCATTTTCTTTATTAAATACACTTGAACTGTTGTCTGCTTCCCTGTCTACATTTTTCTGGGTCCACCATCTAGTTTTATTTTGACACATATAACAGCAACTCAGAGTGCTTTACAGCGTGGCATTAAAAACAACAACATGGGTTTAAAAAACAGACAAAAATACATAAATTCATTAAAAAAAAACAAACAAAAAAAAAAACATCAGATCAGAATGAAAAATGAAAAGCAGCAGTATGGCTTAAAAAAGACAATATATTATAGTAAAAGTGACAGAAGGAGGTAGAAATGTATTCCATGAAGTAAAAGCTTGCCTGAACAAGTAGGTGTTGAGTTGAGTTTTCAAAGTGCCAACAGAGCTGCAGGTCTAATAGAAGTGGGCAGATTGTTCCAGAGTCTTGGAGCAGAGGAGCTAAAGTTTCCCTGCTTGTTCTGTGGGCGACTTTAGGAACAGTTCAAATAGCAGCATCAGCAGATCTCAGTGCTCTTGTTGGTTGATACGGGGTTAAAAAGTCCCAAATAGGTGCTAGAACATTAAGAACTTTGTATGTGAGGAAAAGAACCTTCAAATCAGTTCTACAAGAACTGGGGAGCCAGTGCAGGGCAGCTAAAACAGGAGTCATGTGATCTTTTCCTCTTCAAAGTCTGGCAGCAGAGTTTTGGACCAGCTAAAGTTTCCCAGCAGCCTCTTTGGTCAGCCAGTGAACAGTGCATTACAGTAGTCCATTACAGTAGTCCATTACATAGTCAACTGCTGCTGATAAAAGCACCGACCAATTTCTCAGCATCCTGCTCTGCTAGGAAAGGCCTTACTTTAGCCACATCTCTCAACTGGAAGAATGCGGTCTTGCTCACTTTGCTAATGTGGACCTCAAAGCTTCAATCAGAGTCCAAGATGGCAGCCAGACTTTGGTTTGGTGAACCAGGTTCCCAAGTCTGTGAAAAACTGCCTCTCTTGACTTGACAAAACTCCAAGAATATCACTGCAGGTCAAGTCACCTGTAGAAATGTTTCCTGCTGTCTGAGTTTCAGCCACAGACCATGCAGGCATTTACTGTATGAAACGCTGCTCACTGCTGGGAAATACTGCTAAATAAAGCTCTGCATGGTGATCGGCGTCACTTTCTGAAGGAACACAAAAGATTTGACTGTAATTTTGAATGTTGTCTCTCTGTAGAAAACTGTAGTGCAGAAATTGTGTTGCAGAGTTGCAGGCTTGGTTTAGGTTTAGGTTTAGCTAACCCTAACCCTAACCCTAACCCTAGTCTCCCAATCCAACACGAGTTTCAGATTTCAGTGCATTTAAAATTCCAGTTTTACTGTGTCAACAACTGTGGAAAACTGTAATTGACTTCATTAGAAACAAGTGTGAAGAGTGTGCTGGAGTTGTGTTCAGCTTCTGTCGTCTGTGTTCAACATTTTGCAGCAGAAGTGCATCACAGTGCAAAATGTGTCTTAGCAAGTAAAAACATGTTTAGAGTTTTGTCAAAAGACTGAATGATTCCACAGATGGTTTATGGATCTGAGCGTTTGGTTCACAGAAGGAGGTTTGGTGTTTTATCAACTGTGAGAAACTGTAACAGAACAACTGTGTCACTTATTAATTTCCATCACACAGAGTTAATGTAATACTGCAGTGTGACCAGCAGGTGGCAGCAACATTACATGACTGATTTCTGGAGGTACTCAACAACTTCAGCCTGTTCAGTCTGTAACACAGAATAAGATCCGTGTACTCAGTTTTTATTTCATGCTGCCTTATACTTCTGCTGAACTGCATCTGTATGAAGTGAAGTTATTTTTTCTATATTAACATTTAACAAACAAAACATGAGGTCACTTTATAAAATATTGATGCATATTTAAAGATTAAATGACCAAACAGGAGTTTATTCTAATTACAATGAGCACCAACCAACAACATTAAAAACTTGAAAACTGTTCAAACACTCAACCAAAAACAATAAATCATTGCAGAAAAACAACTGAAGTGACATTTTTCATCATACAGGGTGAACAACTGCAGATTCTTGCTCATGTGCATGAATCTTATAGATGCTGTGAGACTGTGTTTATTTTTTCAGTCTGGACCAAACTGGTGGGTTTTTATTTTCATTTATTTGACTTTTATTTAACCAGGTACAGGTTCTTATTGACACACAAACACGGGAGCCTGTCCTCCAACAGAAAACGACCAGAGAGGTCGTTTTTGAAAGCAGCTTTATACGACCTATACGTACGTTTACCCTAAACCTAACCCCCAAAAACAGAAGCGCCGTCGGGCTCGGCCTTGCCAGGATTCGTACTGGGGTCTCCTATTATGGGGGGCAAGCGCCCTCCCTGATACGCCACACCACTGTTCTATTGTCTTTTGCTTTTCTTAATGCAGCCTGTTCTCCAACAGAAAACAACCAGAAACGCGACCAGAAACACTCTACTGGGTCGTATGTCCACGTACGACCTATCTGGGCATATGATTTGGAGGATATGTTGAAACACGGCTGAAACCCTGAACTTGAACTCGCGGCGTCCACTTCCTGTACGATTTCTCCCTCCTGAACCTTCATCACAGAGCTGAAATGTTGATTTTAGACGTCGAGCTTCAGTCAAACATGAAACTGCTGAGTCGTCTCTCTGCTGACATGATCAAACACGTTTCTGTCATCTTTCCTTCAACTGTTTGATCGTCAATATTTGTCCTCTGGATCAATATTGTCTTTAGTTTTTAGGAACATCTGTGTGAATAATGTGAGAACAGATGAGAATAATTCATCCACATTAACTTCAGCTACAGAGTTGATTTCACTCATTTAATTGATTTTATGACTTCAGTGATATTTTCACATCATTTTCATTCTTTTTATGATTACGGGTCAATGAACGACGTTCAGCTCCTCTTTATGTTTGTATTTAATCTCATTTTCTCACCACAAACTCTCAGTCTCATCCTGATTAATGCTCTTTTTCTTGATGTTTTTTCTTTATAAACTCTCGTTAAATTTGTCTAATTTTACTGCCGTGTGGGAATGAAGTTTAAAGTTTGTCCAGAACATCTGTTGGTTAAATTATTTTGTTTTTTCAAATTAAAAGCCTCTCAGACTTGTCGGTTTGGGGAGAAACAGACACGAAAGAGAAAAGAAAGAAATATTTGATGTGAATAAAGAGTTCTCTGTGTTTCTGCGATGTCTCCACACAGCCAGGGCCAGTGTGTGTGTGTGTGTGTGTGTGTGTGTGTGTTACAGGGACAAAGGCCTTTTGTCCTCAGTATTTCCTTCCATCAGTGTAAACACACTGCGTTAATCCTCGTCTGTTCACGCTTATAAAACACTTTTATTTCTGTTTTTCTTCATATTAATCAGGAGTCAGAAACACTTAAAGGGATAGTTCCAATTATTTGAAACGTGGTTGGAGGTTCTTCTCCACAGTCAGTGTTTAATCTACAGTAGATGGAGGTCGACATGCCCCCAGTTTGGAGAGGCAGCAGGAGTCCTGGTGATGAGCTGCAGCACCGCCACGCTTCTTGTTGTTTTGTCAGGTGTTTTTACAAACATGTTCAATCAAAATTGGTCTAAAAAGCCACAAATTCCACATATTTGGTATCAAATGACTTGTTGTGTTGTTTTTTCAAATGAAAACCTGTTTCTGTTTTTTGAGACAGAGCTGTTTGTTTGGGTCGAGGAGGAAAATGATCATTTACGTGAAGATTCTCCGTGAAATGCAGCAACATACTAGAATCCTGCCGGGGTCAAGAGGGTTAATATGCAAAATAACTTTAGGTGTCAAATAAATGTCTTCTAAAGTAAAACACACAATATTTCCCTCTGACAAGTTGCACAAAAAGAAAAGAAAAAGTTCTTCAATTTGTCTGAGCTGTTCATAAACACACCAGGACGTCAAATACTGATGTCTTTGGTTGGTGAAACGTCCCAAGGAGAAAAACAATGAGACAAAATAAGGAAATGGCTGCAGGATCTGTGCAGATTCAGACTCCAGCAAACAGTGACAGTGGGTCACAAGTGATGATTTAAAGGAATTATGTTTATGTGGGTCAATACACGAAGCTTTTCAATACACTGTTGCATGTTATGCCTTCAAGTACTGTGAGTAAATGTACTTAGTTACTTTCCACAACTGCTTTGAGACAGAGAATCAATGAAGACTTCATCATGGAGACGTCACACACACACACACACACACACACACACACACAAACACACACAAACACACACAAACAGTAACACACTGTGTGTCTCACCCCCTGAACAGCTCCGTCACAGAGTCACACTGTGTTGTCGTCCAACTGGACAATGAACACACACACACACACACACTCACAGAGACTCACAGGATGGCCGCCGTCTCGCCTCGCCGCTGTCGAACGCCTCAGACCTTCATCATCGTCCTCATCGTCCTGTCAGGTGAGACACAAACTGCTGACATCACAACACTAACAAAGTAAAAGTACCACAGTAATAAAATACTCAGTGACTCTTTAGATTATGGTGCCTGAAATAAGTCTCAGTCAACAGGTAATAAGAGCCTCATAAGATGTCTTTTAACATTAATATGTGTTAATCAGACTACATACTATATGTTAATAATAACACAATAAACATGTTAGATTATAAGACATTTATAAGCATTTATCAGAAACATGCTAACAGTATGTAGAGTGTTAAAATGTTAATAAAAGTCTTATGAGTTTCTTATAATTGCTTATAACAGCTATAATAATTTACAAACACATTTATTGTGTTTAACTAACATCCCTATTATGTCATTAAACCTTTTATTAAGATTTATACATACTTTATTATGCATCTATTAACAGCTCACTAATGCCTTTTGGGGTACTGGATCTTAAGAGTGAAGAGTGCTTATTAAGGTTAATTAATCCTTTATTATTCACTTGTTAACAGTTGATTATGACTTTGTATAATCAATAATATTTTGCCCTTATTGGCCCTTATTGACTCTGGTACCCCCAAAATGCATAGTTAACCATTAATAATTGCATAACAAAGGTTTAATTAACCTTGATAAGCATTGTTCACACTTAAGATCCTGTAGCCCTAAAATGCTGCTAATAAATGCATAATAAAGTATGAAGAAATCTTATAAAGCAACAAAAGCTTAGTAAAGGTTTAACAATGACATAATAGTTCAGTTAGTTAAACTCAATGAATGCGTTTGTAATGTTGTTATTAACAGTTATAAGAAACTCTTAAGGTTTTTATTAACTTTTTTAAGCTGTGCAAAACTGTTAACAAGTTTCTTATAAATGCTCATAAGTGTTTTATAATCTCACAATAAACATGATTATTATGCTATTATTAACATGTACAGTCTTATTAACATATGTTAATGTTAATAAAACAGCCTTATTACCTATAAACTAATGCTTATTATAAGCACCTTGATATAATCTGTTAGTGTTACCAAACATTCTGTTAGAAATAAAAGTCCTGCTTTGAAAATGTGACTTGAGTAAAAGTTTAAAAAGTATTAAAGTATTCACAGTTGTTGTTCTGTCTGATCTCATCAGCTGATTGTGACTCATTAATGTAAAAACAGGATTTTATTGTTGTTGTTGTTGAGGTGAAGCTCATTTTGAACTGTTTTGTATCAGACTGCAGCTTATGATTACTTTCATTATTATTTTCTCCATTAATCAGTTATTGTTTGGTTTGTAAAAAAATCTATTTTTCTATTACAGATACATGTGAACCACAGGACAGCTGCAACAATTAATTGACTATTGATCAACTTTTAAATGAATCGCCAAATATATTGATAACTGATTGATCATTTTAAGTCTATTTTTTATTGAAAATGTCCAAATTCTCTGATTCCAGCTTCTTAAATGTGAATATTTTCTGTTTTTTTGTTGTTTTTTTTTACTCCTCTCTGACAGTAAACTGAATATTTATGAGTTGTGGACAAGACATTTGAGGACACTGATCAATATTTTTCACCATTTTCTGACATTCTATGGACCAAACAACTAATGATTGACCGAGAAAATAATGGACAGATTAATCAATGATGAAATTCATGGTTATCTGCAGCCCTAAACCACAGTGTGCCCTCAGACCAGCGTACAGGTGTGGAGGTGTTTCAGACGTGTCTCTGTGCTGCAGGTGGACACTTTGCATCTGTTTCCTGTTTTAAAGTGGTGGAGGGGGGCGTGGCCTCTCTGTCCTGTCAGTACTCTGTGAAGCGTTTCGGTCTGAGTCGGGTCTGCTGGGGTCGCGGCTGCGGGACCTTCTGGTGCAACAACGTCCTGGTGCAGACGGACGAGCACGGCGTCATCTCCAAGGTCAGGTTGTCTCATTAAAACTTAAGTATGAGGATGTTTGTCTTACTGGTGAAGATCAGTGAGGCAATGTTACACAAGAGGGTGAACTTTTTTATATTCCAGGGATTTTATGTAGAACACACTCAGGGGGTTCTAAGGAGAACCTTTTTATATTCCAGGGGTTTTATCTAGAACCCAGCCAGAGAATTCTATATCAAGCACCCTTTTATATTACAAAAGTTTTATCTAAAACCCACCCAGGGGGTTCTACCGAGAACCCTTTTGTATCATGGTACAAAGAACACTTCATGAACCTTTGTAGAAATGAGTTCTTTAAGGATTTCAACAATTCTCCAGGAACTCTTTCTTTCAAAAAGGGTTCTTTGAATGAAAAGTGTTTTTAACGGAACTCAGAGTCTTACAAAGAACCCTCAACAAACCCACTGGTTTTGGCTAGAACCTCAGCGCTTCAGTAAAAACCTTGTTGGAACCCTTATTTCTAAGAGCGTAGCCTTCTACTCTGTGACGCAAACTTTTCCAGGACGCAATATTTTTTTTTCCCAGGATGACGAAGGCATGACCTCCCCTACTCTGCTTCTGATTGGCTTACCCTGATATCCTTACCCCAGTCCTGACCAATCACACTCCTCATGGCAAATCCTAACCAATCCTAGGAACCAAAACAAATGAAGACAAGGCATACTAACCAATCACAGTGAGAGCAGGGCGGGTCATGACAGCATATTTGATCCCGTCCTGTAACGAGCTCCAGCCTCTCCTCCATGAGTAGGTTCACACTTCCCTCTGTGCGATGATACATTTGGCAGATGTAGTTTGGTAGAAAGAAAATCAAACTGTGGATTATGTTCAGTAACCGTCTCATGATTTCAAATGAGATAAATGTTTTTTTGGTGGCAAAAAATACATTAAACACCAAAATGTGACTGTGATGTGACCCTGAATGCGGTGCTGCAGGTGGCGGACCGGTACCAGCTGACGGGGGACGTCCTGGATGGGCAGATGGACCTTGACATCCTGAATGTGCATCGGACGGACAGTGGGCCGTACTGCTGCAGGGTGGACATCGATGGGATCTTCAACGACAAGAAGGTGATCATGAACCTGAGAGTGGTCAAAGGTGAGCGACACTTTACCACCGCACACACAATTAAAGGACACATTCAGTTTTCCTTTAGATCAAATCTGGAAAATATTTTTACACAGAATGTGGATCTCTGAGGGCTTTTCACACCTGTCTCATTTGGTCCAGACTTTCCAGTTTGATCTGGACTAAAATTACAGGTGTGAAACCTCCCGGTCCGTCGCACCTGAAAGTCTGAACCGAGGTCGATGTTTTGTTGGGCTGTACACTTGATCTGGTTAGCTTACACTGCAGAAACCCCGACTAGAAAGAAACCAAATATTCTCTAATAAAATATGTATGTAGGAAAAAAACAAACAATAAATAATAGACTTTCAGTGAGAAACATAAAGTAACATTTGATGATTTCATGCTCGTCCAGCTGAGGGCTAATCTATACTAATCAATCAATAATCAATCTATTACAGAAATCCACTCTTGTGCCCATCAATTCTTAATACCTGATCAACATCACCTCATATAATGAAAAATTCTTAAACTATTTTATAAATCTAGACACTTAGAGATGGTAACAGGCCTTAAAACAAGAAAAAAAAAGAGCCAAATATTTGTCTCTTCATTGAGCTGGGTTTAAAAATTTCTATCTTAATTTAAGATTAACACTTAGCAAAAAAAAAAAAAAAAAAAAAAAAGGCTTACAATAAGACACTTTTTCTTAAAACAGAATATATATATTTATATTTTTGGATTAAGCTGATCTTAAGAATCTTTACCTTTAACTGAGATGGACAAACAGCAAAAAAGGTTCAAAGGAGGCACAATTTCTTCAAAAAGCCTGATAAAAACAAGGGACTTTGTCTTTCATCAGGGCGCCAGAAACATTCATATTTTTAGCAGTTTTTATTAAACCAGTGTGAGAAAAAAATAGCTGCTTCAATGAAAAATACTGACAACAGTGAGTCCATCATTCAGGGAGGGAGTGAATGTCTGAACCTCTAATTGAGGGTTCTGGGTAAAATCAAAGATGGTTCTAGATACAACTCTTTACGTTAGGTTCTAAATAGAACTCTCTGAAAGGGTTCCATGTGGAACTTCTGTGAAAGGTTGTTGATCTGACTGTTGTTTCATCTGGTTTGTTCTTCTCAGCTCCAGTCACCATTTCTCCTCCAACAACAACCATGACAGCAACAACCAATCGAGCCACGGAGCCGTCGACCTCCACAGGTGAGACGATGTTCAGATTCACCTGCTCTTTCATCAGACAAGTCACATGACTCACTGATACACACAAGCACCTTATTTTAACCCCCCAAAAGGTCCCTGCTTGGTGGGGTAGTGCTGTCAAAAAGTACAGGAACTTTGGGGGTGGGGCTTGCAGCCGTTGTTTCAACAGGTCAACATGGCGTTACAGAGGAAAACACGCGACAGGTGTGCAGACGACGAAGTTCAGGCCTTCGGATGCTTTTTGATACATCAGCTGACTAATTTGCCTATCTTTATGGGTCTTCAGGGGGTGGTGGAGACGCTGACAACTATAGGCTGAAGGACGCTTTTGGTTCCTTGAAAAGTAGTTCCTGTGACTAAATGTTCCAGGTACTTTGGGTGGAAACATTGCACTAGTCTGGCTCTATCTAACAGTTAACGTTGAATCTGGTTCTGTTAAAGGTGGGATGAAACATTTTTGACAAAGACAGTTGATGTTTGAACATAACAGCCAAACAAACCACCCCAACCCTTCAGTGCTCCTCCAGAAGCTCCACCCCTCAAAACTGTGAATGTGCGTTGCCAAGGAAACGACAGTAACAACTGAGCAATATGACAGAATCCAGTACATCTGCAGTAGTCTCAGTGAGGGAAAGTGATATCTTATTGCTTGGAAAATACAATTATGGAGAGGTGTAGGGCAGAGCTGAGGCACAGGGCCGACAGACAATTGGTGAGAGCTGGGAGGTTTGGGGGAGAGAGCCGGGGACGGACCTGATGTGGACTCCTTTACTGGCAGGAGGTGGAGCTCAGAGTTTATGTTTCTTTTTGGATTAAAAATCAGATTTATCTTCACTCCTGCTTCTCAAACTGTCTGCAGCAGCAACCCACGGAGAAGTAGCGGACCCATTTACGAGTGAGAGAAAAACAGATTTATTCTCACTACAGCTGAACCACACAAGTCAGTCTTGCTCCCCTCATCGTCACCTGATGCCACTTTGTTTATATTCCAAACATCAGGGTTTTTTTCAGCACACACACAGAACAGGGAGCGAGAGAACCCTGAGAAGGTATTTGCTGAATTTGATTTTTAAAAGTGTATTGTTCTGTGTTGTCTGTCTCCGTGTAGTGAACTGGAAATCCCTGCTGTCGTCTCAGCTGGAGCTTCTGAGGAAGAACTCCACCCTGCTGCGCTCCGACACCGTCACTGTGAGTAACCTCCAGGTACTGGTTTGTGCACTACCCTTTTCAAGCCAAGAGCTTTGCAGTATGGGGGCCGCCATCTTGTTTTTTATAACCAGAGCATGCTCAGTCCCGATGAGACCGTGGAGAAGGTGGGTGACGTACTGTGAGTTGGGCAGAGCAGGGTGGATGTCTGGTCATGAAGTATCTTGTATTCCAACTAAAAAGTCACTAAAATGTTTGTTCTGAAAACATTTAAGTGAGAAACAGAATATTGATCCATATTTGATCAGTTTGATGTGAGTTTGGTGAGCCATGTGTTGCACTGGACAGACTGAGAATGACCTGTCAATCAGACAGGAGATCTGCCATCAATCATCCGCTGCCTCATGGTCTGTTTAAGTCTAAATGGGTCCTTAGTTTACTAAATGAATATCCTGTTGCGTTGAAGAAGACTTTAAACGAGAGACTGACAACATAAAGTGAGGCTGGCGTCAGCGACAGATTCCAAGAACAGGATGAAGAGAAGTCAGACAGTCGACAAGGAGACGGAGCAGCCGAGCAGCTGACGGTGTCGCAGCTCTTCAGGCTGATGTTAGCCAGCAGCAGACTGACAGTTAAAGTCTCACCTCCTGTTCTGCCTGAAGAATAATAAATCTGTGTTGATGTGTCTCCTCAAACATTTTCTCATCCAGACTCGTTTAACTTCTTCTTCTTTTTTTCTCACTGCAACGTTTTACTACAGCAAACTGTTGCACACGCGTCTCTGGTTTATTTACATCTGCTTCCATGAAATCACATGAAAGTACGACCTGCAAGATCCCATGAGATCGTGCTCCCTCTAAAACACAACATTAATATAATAATATAATAAGGCCTGGCTGTAACCTGGAGCACTTTTGGAAAAAATGTTAAAGTTCATTGTCAGTGTTTTATTGTGAACGTCCAATTTAACTTTACAAGAAAAGTTGCAAAAACGTTTGTGAATTTTGTCAATTATAGTTCTTAGAGAGACTAGAAATCAAAATCATCCCAGACTGGAATCAGCGGTCAGAAAAAATCTGAAATCAGAACAGCTGAGCTTTGCAGTGGATGCTGAGGTGTGTGAGAATCAGCAGGGATTTCTCTTATAAATAAATAAATCATGGTCAAAAACACTCAGGCTTCCGATCTTAAAATCTCACCTCCATCTAGGCCTCATTTCCTTTTCAGTATCCTGTGGGAATCTACCATGAAGCCTAACCAGCAGGGCACGAAGAAATAAAAATAAATATACTAAACAGGCGCTAACATAGTTTTTTTGTTGTCTTGTCTTTGTCATAATTATGATTTGATTTTGTTTGTTTTGTTGTTTGATGTTCTCCAGGCTGTGTTATAAGCTGTAGCTTCAGCCTGAACCTTTTTCAGACAGCATACGTGTCTAAGTTATGTTAAATTACTTTACTGTGATATTTCTGACTGCATTATTTAAATATCTGACATTTCTTCTGAGGGGTTATGTATTTGTATATATGAATTTGAAGATTTATACATAATAAACAGATTTCTATTTGCTGATTGAAAATAAATTGGACCATAAAACATGGACCATAAATAAAATTGCACATTAAGTCTGACAGTAAGAACATTTAAGGATTGTCTTTCTCTCTCTGTATGTCAGGTGGAGGACTCTCTACCCTCGCTCTCCCTTCAGATCAATGTTCCCATCCTCTCTCTCTCCCTCAGCGTGTTGTTGATCTTGGCGGCAGTTTTTCTCTTCCTGGCCTTCAAACGTACGTTCTCTCTGTTTATCCCTCACATCATAGTTTGGTCAATATATACCAGAACATTTGTGATCATTGTGAAGTTTATCAGCAGAATAAGACTGAAGTTTGAACCTGTAGGTCGAGTTTAAAGTCTTATTTTCATCTCCAGGTGGAATTTACAGAAGAGCCTTAAAGACCGGCTGGTGAGTTTTTATGACTATAGAGTAAAGTTCAGTCTGTATTTTCATATTACTGATTGATACCAGCTGCTAATGTGAGCCACAAAGACCAGCTGCTAATATTCAAGTGTTTTAGTATTTATTTTTCTTTACAAACATTTGGGGAGGGTCAAGGAGAAATAGATTGTTATTTCAGAGCACTCTAAAATCCTCCTGTGACGCCCCATTCTAAATACCGTACAGTCCCTAACCAACAGAAAAGTGCTCTGTGAGCGTTGCTATGAATATTAATATGATTTTGAAAGTTTTCTGACTCATGGAACAGAACCTGGAGCCTCAGCGCTGCAGCTGTTTGATGAGTTCTTGTTACCTTTTATTCTTCTCCTCCAGTTTCTCGTCTGAAGAACCTCCTCACATCATCTATGAGATTCGGATGAGGAGACCAGTACAGGAGAACATCTACACTCTGGACTAGAGAACCTTGTTCACACCTGGACAACAGATGAACAGAAAGAATTTAAAACTCCACAACGTTTAAATCTCAACCAGACTTCTGATAAGTGGATGAAGATGGATGGATGGAACATTTAAATTACATGAAATAAATCAAACACACCCTTATCCATAAAGCTTCATGTGTTTGGCTGGCTTACAGTTCGTTTATTCGGTGTGCAGTATAATACAGTGGAAATCTCCTGTAGCGATCACGTTTTTTATTGTAACTGAACTGGCCCTTCGCTAAGCCCCGCCTCTAAACAACAACTGTCCAATCATAGGTTAGCAACCATAACTAGGGCTGTCAAGCTTTCCATTTCTCTACATGTTGAAGGTGTGCAGGAGGCTCTGCTCTAACATAAGCTGTGAGCATTAGCATGTCTGGCTAACTAATGCTAGCTTACCAGCTGCAGTAACTTCACCTCCAGACAAACTTGTTAGATCCCACTGCATCTGCATTTGTTCTGTAGGCGATGCATCTCTCTCTGGCTCGCTGTCTCAGGTCTAAGCCGGGTTAGCTTAGCTCTTATCCTGACTCTCTTCCTGTGGTGCTCGTGGTCCGGCTGGTCTGGCTGGGTGACCCGTCTCAAGGTCCGCTGCACTAATCGAGTCCCTGTGCTTCCTTTTCCCACGTTAATGAGTGTATTTCTGTCATCTATCATGTAGATATACCTGCTGTATTTCACCATCTGACCAGTGTTTGCTGAGATGTAAGCTAGCTTTAGCCTCTGTTAGCATTAATGTTATATCAAATACGCAGCTGTTAGCTAACTTTACATAAACACTTTCACAGGGTTCTTGTTTTAAAACATGTCAGACGGAAACATTAAAACATCAGCTGGAGACTCTCAGCTGACTCAAGTCCAGTTAGCATTAGCATTAGCTTACATCAGCCAGCTACATTTATGAAATCTGCTTGTGAGTCATTATTTTAGTGACAAAATCCAACGTCATCAGCTAGAAATGAGAATCTGCTTTTGTTTAGGTCTCTAAGGAATCACAGACCTCGTGTTTCAACAATTACTCCCAGTTTCAATGTTAAATCTATCGCCGTTATCACTGTAAACTGCATAAATCAGTGAGAGAAAGGAAGGCTTGATAGGCATAGCAACAGTAACTAAGGTGGATGGAGCTTAGCGAAGGGTCAATCGACATGTTAAATTATATTTAAAATTGATAGACAACATACGTGTAATTTGTGGCAAAATTCAAACTGAATCAAAAAATAACTGGTCTCTCACCATAGACTACCATTCATAGTTTTTCCCAAGTTAGGTCCCATGGGGCCCACAGGAAGGGGCATGACTTTGGCTCTATTTTCTTGGAAAAGCTGCAGTGAAATCAGACATTTTTAGCTGCAACAGTCCCCACAAAAACACCACAAAATCCTGAAGGGACTGATTAATACATACGTTTTTATCCGATATATGCAGAGGGAAAAAAGTCTTCATATCAAATCAGTTTCACAAACTTGCCACACAGCTGCTGGGGGGTCAAAGTTGTTCGTATTTTGCACAACTGTTTTAATTCTACATGCAGCCGCGTGTGTTGAGATGCTTTCTGGGCTGGACTCTGCTGCTGCTGCTGCTGTAGTTTGTGATTTATTTGTGTTTTGTGGTTATAACCTGCTGAACTCTCAAAACAAGCTGAATAAAAACCAATCAAAACATCTGTGTGTGAAACAAATCCTTCAAACTCCAGGACACAACACATCATCAATCAATCATTCAGTTTACAGCAGCTCTGGACAACAAACATGTCCTCAAACTAACACAGAGTTGATCCTGACTCCAAATACAACATATATGTCCTCTTAGAAAAGAAGGTTCCAAAATAGTTCCTCCTAAAGGGCTGTGGTTCTACCCAGAACCATTTCTGGAAGAAAGACTTCTTTATCAGGTTGAAGAGTTGGGTGTTAAAAGATTCTAACCCTCAAATATTCAGAACTGTAGATGTATCTGGAACCCTCTTAATCAGTTCATTTTACTAGTGTTCTCTCATTTATAGAATACAATATGGTTCTTTGTAGGGTTATGGTAACCTTCATTTTAGACCCCATTTGTTGGTCCTAGATGAAACCCTTGAAATACAGTGGTGGCAAAAAGTTTTCAGGACACCCCATGCATTTGTGAAATATTACATTAAGAATCACTCTTAGGTCTTCAAGAGCAATTTCTTTTAGTACAGTCACAGCCAAAATACTAAACAAATCCTAAAAAAAAGCCATTAAAAACTTAAAATTGATTGGTTCCATAAAAATACATAAGAAATTTTGAATATTGGGTCATTTTGGTACCAGCGATCCACTAATGAAGGTCGTGCTTTTTATTAAAAGACACAATTTTTGTTGCCGTTCTTCGTGTCTATATAAAGCCAGCACATTTGAAAGTTCTTCAGAGACAAAAATGGCTAAAACAAGGAACCTAACGCAGAAAACACACCTGAAGATACAGATTCTCAGCCAGGAAGGATACAACTGCCGCCAGATAACCAGGAAGTGCAGATGCAGTCCTTCAGCAGTTGGATACACTCTGCAGAAATACAGACGAACCAGCAGCTTGGAAGACAAACCAAGATCTGGGCATCCAAGGATTTCTTCAGCAAGAAATGACCGCATCCTAATCTGCATGTGCAGGGAAAACCGCCGAATGACATCACAGGAGCTTCAGCAGCAGTGGTCAAACCAAACTGATGTCCAGTGTTCCACCCACACTGTACGTGGCGACTTTTAGATCATGGCTTAAGGTCCTACAAGGCTGTCAAGAAGCCCCTGATCAATGAGAGACAGAGGTTAGCCCGGCGTCGTTGGGCCCAAGCACACAAGAACTGGACAGCCAGGAATTGGAAGAAGATTCTGTGGTCAGATGAGTCCAGTTTCCAGCTTTATCTTCCTCCTGCTAATGTGAGGGTACGCAGAAGGCCAGGCGAAGCATTATCTCCAGCATGTACAGTACCTACTGTCAAGCATGGTGGAGGCAGTATCATGGTTTGGGGATGCATGAGTGCTGCTGGTGTTGGTCATCTCACTGTCTGTGATGGCACATTGAACTCTGACAAGTATTGTGCCATTCTCGAAACCCACATGCTCCCTTCTGCACGTGCACTGTTCTGTCGAGGTCAAAACTGGATGTTTCAACAAGATAATGCCCCTTGCCACACATCCAGGGCCAGTAGAACTTGGCTGCAGGAGCACAGTATCCAGGTTTTAGAGTGGCCAGCTCAATCCCCGGACATGAGCCCCATTGAAAATCTGTGGTGGATTATCAAAAGGTCTGTTTCAAAGCGTAAACCAAAGAATTTAGAAGAATTAAAAGCAGTAATTCAAGAAGAATGGGACAAGATTACCCCTCAACAGTGTGAAAGGCTCGTGGGGAGCATGTCAGCCAGGATTAGAGCTCTACTGCGTGCTAATGGCAGGACTACTAAATTCATTTGATGATGTGATGGTTTATTTATTTTTTGTTCAGTTTTGAACACATTCTCTGTTATTTGTTGACTTTGATACCAACAATGTTGAGAGCTGACATATTGAAACTGTCAAGAATTTAGTTTTGTTAGTTTTTCTTGTAAACAATAAACAAAAAAAATATCATTTGTATTTGTTTGTGTCTGTCTAATGCAGCCACACCTTTTGAAACACAAAAAAGATTTTTCCACAAATATTTCATGATAATATTTGAGATTGTGTAAAATTTTAAGGGTGTCCGAAAACTTTTTTCCACCACTGTATGAAAAGGTTTGTTTTAGAACCCCTTGAGTGAATTTGAGATGAAACCCTAAGAATATAAGAAGGTTCTCAGCAAAACCTCCTGGGTGGGTTCTAGATGAAATCTTTTTATAAAAAGAACATAAAAGGCTTTGTGGGAAAAAAAACAAAAGAACGATGTCGATCTCGCGAGACTTCGTATATCTCTTAATGGACGCACATGTGAAAATATCGCGAGATCGACGCCATGTTTACATGCTACCCGCTACATGCTACAGTTGACATTTCTGTTAAAAACATGGTGTAAATGGCGTCTTTTGTGGTTAAATTTTAATGTCGCAGCTCACGGACACTTGGATTACACCACACGAGGAGGATGGAGACATTTTGTGTTTGTTTTGTGTTCTTTTTTTAACATTTTATCCTTGGTCTCCATTCACTGACATTGTACTGGATTTGGCTGCAACCCTGTTTTCTGCTGAAACTCCAGGATTGTTTAGTGAACTGAAGATCTTCACCATCATCACATCAGCATAGAGGTGAGGACATACTGAGTGGACTATCATGTAGGAGTGGGATATTGCTTTAAAGTTCTAGCTAACACCTTTATTTCTGAGAGTGTGGGGAGTGATTGATGACATTTCTTTGTGTTTTGAGGACGGCAGCTGATTGGAGGCTGCTGAGTCTTACTGGACTCAAACTGGGCTGATTATGTTTTCTGTAACTTCTGCCACAGTGACAAACTTCTCTTTAACTCATTACATACAAATATATTCAGTTTTCACACTTGTATGCGTGCATGTGCTCACAACTTGTTTGACATCTATTTTTACTTGATTCTTTGTCCCTTTATTTAGGAGCTGGTGAAGGTTGAGCTGATTAATCAGTTTAATCTATAATAATACATCATAGTTTATTAGTTGATCATATTTCTTTTAATCATCTGAATCTGCAAAGTAAAGTTATGAAAGTGAAATAAAACTTTTGTACTGGAGTAGAAAGAGTAGAAATCAAAATTACAAAAGCAACCTACAAGTACTTCAGAATCGTTCTTTAGCACAGTACTTCAGGAATATCACTGTAAAAACCAAATGCTCACATTAATTACATTATCACATTAATCTTGTTTTGAATCAAACTTGTACTCTCAAAATTCTGAAAAAGTTTTGAAACTTTGAAAGCTTTGAAATAAAGGTTTTGCTGAACTAAAATCTTTTGTTGACATACTTTTCAACCACCCAAAAAAACACGTTTTAAAACTTGGTCATAGTGAGCTATGAACCTGATTGAATTAAAAATTATGTCAAAACTTAAATCTATTAAATTCACTTGCCTTGAAATTTGAAGTTTTCTCAACTTTTTTGTTTTTACAGTGTTAACGTGATAATTCTGAGTTGCATTTACTGAAAACATTTGAGTTGGCTTAATCAAACATTTTAATTTACTTTTAATCAAAGAGTGCCTGTAACACTAACTATATTTAAGCTCTGATAACCTCCAACTTTTAAGTTTATCAACTCAAAATTGTAGCAACAGATTGCAAACCAACAACGAAACAAAACTGAGCAGTCTGCTTTGGTGAGTCTTTGATATAAAGAACCCTGAGGATCCCCGTCAGGCTGATTTTAGTAAAGTTTCATGTGGAAATCCAGTCTTCTAAATTTAGGATGTGGACACATCTGTAAACCTGTCAATCACAAACACTACCTGCAAACTGTCTGCAGGGTAGAAACACATCCTCCCTGACTCTGACTCGCACTACGAGCTGCTGTTAATCACATGTTGGCTGTGAGCAGCTGCTTAGTTTGTCTAAGACAATCACAGCCCCGAGTGTGTGTTCACGTCCATGTGGACAGACGCCTGAGGGGAGGGAGTTACTGCAACACACACAGATACTGTGTCATGTTGATCTTCATCTTGATGTTGAACTCTGAGTGGAGGTCAAACTAAAGACACACAACATGAGGCTGATTCAGAAATGATCCACAATCAATAAGGGGTAACACTTTAATAATAGGCTTTGCTAGCCTATAACAGATTACTGAACTACCTTGACAAAAATGAAATATTATACAAACATCAATATGGTTTTAGGAAATCCCGTTCTACCTACATGGCTATCACCCATCTTACTAATGAATTACACAGAGCCAATGATAACAAAGAACTCACTATTGGAATTTTTTTAGATTTGTCCAAAGCTTTTGACACCGTAGATCACCTTATTTTGTTGCAAAAACTGAAATATTTGGGACTGCGTGAGCAAGCATTGTCTTGGTTTACCAGTTATTTGGACCACAGGAAACAATTTGTAACTTTCAAAGGAGTGAACTCTCCTCCTCTCACTATAAAATGTGGTGTTCCCCAGGGATCAATCCTCGGGCCATTGTTATTTCTTATTTATATTAATGATTTGTCCAATGTATCAATTCTATTATCCAAAATTTTATTTGCTGATGATACTAGTTTGTTTTTTTCCCACAGAAATCCTAATATAATTGCGAAAATTGTCAATGAAGAATTAGATAAAATCTCTAAATGGTTCAAAATCAACAAACTGTCACTAAACACTAAGAAAACAAATTTTATTCTGTTTAGTAACAATCACAAGAAACGAGAATATAACAGTGTTGATTGATAATGTTTCAATAACTAATGTTGATTCGACTCGTTTTCTTGGTGTACTAATTGATAAAAACCTATCTTGGAAACCTCATATTTCACTTATTTCATCTAAAATTGCAAAAAATATTGGGATAATTGGAAAAATTCGTTATCTTTTAAACACAAAAGTCTCCCTCAACCTATATTATTCTATGATTTATCCCTTTATCAGTTACTGCAACATTGCCTGGGCCAGTACTCACCAAACAAAACTGCAACCAATTTTTAAGTTACAAAAACGAGCAATGAGGATCATTGCCCTTTCAGCCCCTAGAAGTCATTCGTTACCTTTGTTTCGTAAATTTGGCATTCTCAATATTTATCAGATTGATAGTCTCCAAATTACTCAATTTGTATATGGTTCTTTAAATAAAACACTTCCCACTTTCTTTCACAATTTCTTTTCTCTAAACAATCAATTTCACAATTATTTAACCCGAAAAGCATCCCAGCTCCGGCCACCACAATCACGAACTACATCATCCCAATTTAAGATCTCTTACAGAGGATCCAAGTTATGGAATTCACTTCCTCCCCACTTTGTTAAACTTTCTTATGAATTGTTTAAAAAATCTGTGAAAAATTTCTTGCTGTATCAATAATACCCACCTGATCTGTGTGTGTGGTTGAGTGTGTGTATGTGTGTGTGTGTGTGTGTGTGCGCACACGCTCGTGTGTGAGAGTCCGAGTGATTTTATACCTTTATGCATGTGACAATATCCAATTTAATGTTTATCTAGGGAAGTCCTTTTGTCAAGCCCCTTGAGGGTTTTTAGGACCTCCTTGCATGTTTCCCTTTGTTTTTTTTTCCTTTTTAAAAAGAAGTTCTTATATCAGTGATTGTTAATTTTTATGGTATTTGTAATGTTGACTTTTTAACATGTGCTAAATAAACAAATCAAATCAATAACCATCATTAAGAAATGTAACTTTATATTTAATTAAAGTTTAGTTAAGTATTGTTAATGTTGACCAAATGTTTTGCAAACCTTTAAGAAGTCGTCACACGAGTGCAGGTGGTAACACAAGGGAGGGTGTTACAAGTCGAGTGATCAATAGGGCTGATAATTGGAAACTGCCTCAGGCAACGGATGACATCCTACCCTGTGATCTCTGCAGGTCCATCAATGCCCCCCTCCAGCACAGTCTGTCTAGTTCAGATGGAAACACAAACTAGTGCTCAGGAAACTGGCAGAATTGGTCAAGGAAAGAAGGCAAGAGGCAACCAAAGAGAGTCCAGCAGGGAGCAGAGAGCAGGTCCACTTCCTCAGGCAAGGGGAGCCAGGAGCCAAGACCAACAGGAGATCAGCAACCAAGCTCCTGGTGCTGTGGACCTCAGATGGAAAATCAGCACTGCTGGTTGAGCTGACAGTGCCATGAGAGGAGGTGCTGCAGGCAGCCCATGAAAGGAAGAGGGCAAAATACGTTGACCTGGTCGCAAGTGACTCTAAGTAGTCCAGGGCTGAGCATGTACGAAGTTCTGACTCAGGAGTTTGGTTTAATATTGGTTATTTGTAAATAATAAATAATTTTGTGAATATTTTTATTAAGGCATATTTCAAATTAAATCAATTTATCCATCCATTCAAATAAAATCACTCTTCACTCTTAAGTTAAATCAAATATTCCCCTGGACTTAAAATAGTTGCTTTATTTGACAGTCTTGGCATTTGGTCTTCCAAAGAACAACATGTTGCCTTGCCCCTAAAATGACCATGACACACTGCTGAAAGATTGTGGTCACATCTGTCCTCTGACTGTGATTGGATCTCAAATGTGACCTGGTGCGTTCACACCTGCAGACGACCTCAGAGGTGTCCACTTGGGATCGGATCACCCAGGATGCATGTTAATACCAGGTGTGAACAGGGCCTAACGTCTGTCTTAGAGCCACTCCAGTTCAGCTGGAAGGGGGGATTAGGGTGGAAGCCATCCACCTTTGTAGCAGAATGACCTAAATTCATCCCATTCCCTTTTTGATAAAAGTTTGAAAGGAAAGGGGCATGCATTTAGAAAAATCTTGCTTCAGTTTTCTTTTAGGGGCAAAAAAGAATGAAGAAAAAACGATGAATATTAGTTTGTACTCGAGATTTACACAAGTTCATGCCAGAGGAGTGACTTCTTCTTAGTTCACTTATTATTTTGTTATTTTTATTCTTTAAAAGTCACCAAAATGCAGGAAACAAAGCCGCACACTCCCGTCATTTCAATGGTTTGGTGTCAGGTGGTCCTAAAACTCAGTATCTCACAATATCTACTGAAAGTTTGAAAAAAAAAAAGATGCTCAGTCAAATCCATCATAAACTTTGTATTGTTTTGTCTCTTGAGTGTAGGGAGATGGAGAAGGGCAGTTGACATTGTTCTATTAAATGCTCAACCACTTGGAAAGTTCCTTCCTTAGTGCAATATGTAGATTGAGTAACTAACTGAGTTAAATAACGATCTTGGAGTCTGTGGCTTGTCTTTATTTGTGTAAACTGTAGGGAGACACCTTTACACATGCACTTTAAAAGTTGTGCACTTTAAATATCATGCACTTCAACTCAGGTTCTGCCTGCTTTAATTTGCCTTAACTGTCCTTTGTGTGTCCCATATGCATGTTATAGCTGGACACTTTAAAAAATGGTTTATGTGTGGACACTTTGACTACACTGTTATTTGTGCACTTTATTCTTGAGCTGGGTTGTTTGTTGGACCTGTACATATATGGCATTTGTTTTTTTTTTCCTTTTTATCCTGAGTTTTATCATGTATTGGTTTTTATTATTTTATATGCTGTGTGATTTATATATATATATATATATATATATATATATATATATATATATAAGAGAGAGAGAGGAGAGAGAGAGAGTGTCTGTAACTATACCTGTACAAAAAATACAAAAAGCAGTGAATGGAAAGTGAAGAAGCAAACAGATGAACCAATAAAAAAAAAAGAAAAGAAATGGAAATTATTCAAGAGCATACCGTATGTTTAAGAGGTGCTGGATTACATGATATTATTATCAGTTTGACCTCAAGTCAAAATTAAGATTGAAATTCAAATTTATATTTTCCAGTTTGTACATAGTGTGATATGTGTGACAGAGTATATACACACCTTGAAGCAGAATGATTAATTCATTTCTACTAATGATTCATCCACCATTATTGACTCCAACACTTTAGGAGTCTTAATATGATAAATATAGTCTAATATGATGTGAGTGTTGGGTGCTTGAGGCTGACTTCATCATGTGAGTGTCATGTGATCTCTTTCAGCCACAGAGGTGAGTTCTTAACCAAACAGCCTGAGTCAGTGACAGCTGAAAGTCTATAAATATTTTCGTTGATTTTGAGGAGACGGTACTTTCTTTGAGATCTTTGGAGGTTTCAGTTTTCAGTTGTCCGACGAGCCGAGAGTCACGTCGAGCAGCCTGCAGAACCGACTGCAGACCTGCACACATGGTTTCACTGAAGTTCAGCCTGTTGGCCTGTGAGTACTCTGATCTGTTCACCTGCAGCATTGATAAGAAATTATATTTCTGTTTAGCAGAATTAAATGTTAAACCAGGTTGAAAACTTTAAATTCTGGACAATATGACGCATTCTCTCCCACAAAAACAGACTTCAGGCAAAATAATCTCGAACCAGAATTATTTTCTAAACTATTTTTATGAAGTTTGCTTCGAGTGTGACCGCACCTCTCAATTAAATCTGATGATTTGAAGATGTTGTCTTTACAGGGACTGTTCGATTTTTAAAACATGTTAAAATGGATTTCTGTGATGTTTTTCAAGGCTGAAACTAACAATTATTATCATTATCAATTACCAATAATTTTCTTGGTTATTCAATTAATTGTTACATCTGTATATGCCAGCAAATTTTAAAAATATTCCCACAAAGGAATTCAAGGAAAACCAGAAAATCCTCACCAACCAGTGGCATTTGTGCTTTTCCTGTCGATCAACAAATCAATTAATGGACTCATCTTTTATCAGGGTCAGTGACGAGAACAAACCACGTGAATTTCCAGACAATAATGTTCTAATCCACAGTCTCATCTGGTATTAATTATTTTTCCATTGAGGTGTGTGTTGATCTGAGTGAACAGGTGTAGAAATACTGTATCAGTGTCACATTCATTAAAAGTGTGTTAAACTGTCTGTGTGTGTGTTTCAGTGCTGGCCATCGGACTCATAGCTTCAGGTAAGAACACGCTGTGTGGTTCTACATTACGGACATTGTAGGAACATATGTATGTACAGTCACATGACAGAGACTCACAGTCCCCACAACCACAAGGTAAACCATTAGAGAGCAACTTACCACCCTCATCATCATACAGGTTGTGACTGATGGCATGTTGTGTACTCCGAAGGGTGGAAGCAGCTGAGGTGATAAATAAAGTAGAGCTGCAACGATTAATTGAATAATTGATTATTGGTCACCAACAATTTCGATAACCGATTAATCAGTTTGAAGACAAAAAAGTCAAAATGATCAGATTCTAGCTTCTTAAATGTGAATATTTCCTGTTTTTGTTCTGGCTCCTAAGGATATCATCCTGGGCTTTCAGAAACACTGATCAATATTTTCACCATTTTCTGACATTTTAAGGACCCAACAACTGATTGATTATCAAGAAAATTATCAATAATGAAAATAATCATTATAGGAAAGACCTGAAAAACATGTTTGGTCCTGTTTTCAAAGACAATAATTGATACCTGCAGGCCTAAAATTAAGTTTGTTTTATTATCGCTGGGTGATATAGACAAAATCAAATATCACATTATTTTTGACCTCAGTATCAATATTACAACAATATTGCAGATACAATCTATCAATCAGTAATAATTGATAAGATAAATAACAAACTTTGTTCCTCATTTTCATTATTTTTCTCTTTTTCTTCCTGTTTCATTATTTAACAAATGACTTGGCCAGACAAAACAATGTCAAATTATGCACAATCACTGGCATTTCTTGACTATTGATTAATTATCGATTTATAAATTTTTAATCAGTGAAATTTTTAACATTGGTTGATCAATCAATAATTAACATCCCTAATTAACACAATGAGAATTTTGTTCAGAAAATAACATCAGTTCACTGTAATGACCGGGAAAAGAAAAGGATGACACATCCTGATGTAACAAAATCCAAAATCGAAGACGATGTTTAGTCTCATAGCACAATATGATGTAATAACAAATATATTACCCAGTCCTATGATACACTGCATCGATTTTTCTTCATCATCGTCGATTTTTTTCATGCGTCATTGAGGTGTTCTGTTACCTGTGTGTGTGGTTGTGTGGATTGTGTCCAGTGTTTTTGGAGAAAAGGAGCCCTGCTTTTGAAATGCTTGAGAAAGTGTTAAAAAATAAATAAATAAATAAAGTCTGCAACAGCCTCATCAGTTGCTTCATTTCTAGTGATTTCAATGCTTGTATAACATTTAAATTTTAGGGCTGTTAGATTTCCATGCGATATTTAAATAACTTAAAAAGAAAAAAAAATGCTGATGAATGCTGATGTTCCTGTCAACTGTCAACTTGTGCTGTGCAGTCGCTTCAGACTCGTCTTCGTCAGAGGAAGACTCAGATCATAGATGTGGAAAAGACAAACATGGAGAAGAAGAAGAGGATGACAAAAACGGCAGTGGCGAGAGGTCAGAAATCATTTTTAACCACCAAAATCTCATCAGTTCATTCCTAAGTCCAAATGGACATTTGGACATTAATAATGTGATAATTTTATAGTACGTCTCACTGGGTGCAAAGAAGCTAAAGACATCACAGAAATGAATTGTCACTTGTAGGTCAGTGTACTTGGCAACCAATGGATTTAAAATCAAAGAACCAAAATTGGGAAACAAGCTGTTTGCTGATTCCCATTTTTTTAATAAAAAAGAAAAAAAGAAAAAAGAAATGGAAAAGCGCAGTGACTCTTGTAGTGGAATCCTCTGGACTGTGTATCAAAGACAGTTTTGGGTAAATAATACGATGCACCTGTATAGTTGCACTGACAATAAATTGATCAGATGAATAAGTGATTCTCTCTCTCTGCTTCCCTTTTCAGTTTTAGAAGAGGACCACCTCCTCACATAATACAAACTGATCCAACAGGACATCGAGTGGCACCTAGAACACACAGCGTTCCTTTACTAAGTGCAGTACACATAAGACCACTAACTTATACACTACCTCCTAGATTTCCTCCAGGAATAAGACCAGTAACTTATACCCTACCGCCTAGATTTCCTCCAGGATTAAGACCAGTAACTTATCCACTACCGCCTAGATTTCCTCCAGGATTAAGACCAGTAACTTATACCCTACCTCCTAGATTTCCTCCAGGAATAAGACCAGTAACTTATACCCTACCGCCTAGATTTCCTCCAGGATTAAGACCAGTAACTTATCCACTACCGCCTAGATTTCCTCCAGGAATAAGACCAGTAACTTATCCACTACCGCCTAGATTTCCTCCAGGAATAAGACCAGTAACTTATACCCTACCGCCTAGATTTCCTCCAGGATTAAGACCAGTAACTTATCCACTACCGCCTAGATTTCCTCCAGGATTAAGACCAGTAACTTATCCACTACCGCCTAGATTTCCTCCAGGAATAAGACCAGTAACTCGTCCACTACCGCCTAGATTTCCTCCAGGAATAAGACCAGTAACTTATACCTACCGCCTAGATTTCCTCCAGGAATAAGACCAGTAACTTATACGCTACCGCCTAGATTTCCTCCAGGAATAAGACCAGTAACTTATCACGCTACCGCCTAGATTTCCTCCAGGAATAAGACCAGTAACTTATCCACTACCACCTAGTTTTCCTTCATATATTTATATAGCTGAAAGACCAGTAATCTGTGTAACAGCTAAACCAATTACACTTCCTTCAGGAATTACAGTACCCTGGAAAGTCCCTGGAAAATCTAAACTTCCCTCAAAACCTGAAGCACCGGCAAAATCTAAACCTACCGGAAAACCCAAAGGTCCTGGAAAACCCAAGGGTCCTAGCAAACCCAAGGATCCTGAAAAACCCAAGGTACCTAGCAAACCCAAGGGTCCTGAAAAACCCAAGGGTCCTAGCAAACCCAAGGGTCCTGAAAAACCAAAAGGTCCTGGAAAACCCAAGGGTCCTGAAAAACCCAAGGGTCCTAGCAAACCCAAGGGTCCTGAAAAACCAAAAGGTCCTGGAAAACCCAAGGGTCCTAGCAAACCCAAGGGTCCTGAAAAACCCAAGGGTCCTAGCAAACCCAAGGTCCTGAAAAACCAAGGTCCTGGAAAACCCAAGGGTCCTGAAAAACCCAAGGGTCCTAGCAAACCCAAGGGTCCTGAAAAACCAAAAGGTCCTGGAAAACCCAAGGGTCCTGCAAACCCAAGGTCCTGAAAAACCCAAGGGTCCTAGCAAACCCAAAGGTCCTGGAAACCCAAGGGTCCTGAAAACCAAAGGTCCTGGAAACCCAAGGGTCCTGGCAAACCCAAAGGTCCTGGAAAACCAAAGGTCCTGAAAAACCCAAGGGTCCTAGCAAACCCAAGGTCCTGAAAAACCCAAGGGTCCTAGCAAACCCAAAGGTCCTGGAAAACCCAAGGGTCCTGCAAACCCAAGTCCTGCAAACCAAGGGTCCTGGAAACCCAAGGTCCTGGCAAACCCAAAGGTCCTGGAAAACCCCAAAGGTCCTGAAAAACCCAAGGGTCCTGCAACCAAGGTCCTGGAAACCCAAGGGTCCTAGCAAACCCAAGGTCCTGGCAAAACCCAAGGTCCTGGCAAACCCAAGGTCCTGCAACCAAGGGTCCTGGCAAACCCACAGGTCCTGAAAACCCAAGGGTCCTGGCAAACCCAAGGGTCCTGAAAACCCAAGTAAGTCCTGCAAAAACCCAAGGTCCTAGCAAACCCAAGGGTCCCCTGGCAAAACCCAAGGGTCCTGGCAAACCCAAAGGTCCTGAAAACCCAAAGGTCCTGAAAACCCAAGGGTCCTGCAAACCAAGGTCCTGGCAAACCCAAGGGTCCTGGCAAACCCACTGGTCCTGGCAAACCCACAGGTCCTGGCAAACCCACTGGTCCTGGCAAACCCAGGTCCTGGCAACCAAGTCCTGCAAACCACTGGTCCTGGCAAACCCACATGGTCCTGGCCAGCCCAAATGTCCCTGCAAACAAAAATGTCCGGCAAACAAAATGTCCGCAAACCTAAATGCTCCTGCAAAAACGCAAACCTAAATGCCCCTGCAAAACCAAAATGTCCTTGCAAACCAAAATGTCCTTGCAAAACTAAATGTTCCTGCAAAACTAATGTCTTCACTCAATCTGGATCTGTGAGGGACAGAGCAAGACACTACAGTGTAGTAAGTTGTAATTTCCTGTACACGCTTTTGGTCATGTGCGAAAGCGTACATGAATGTACCTAACTGTCTCTTACCATCCCACATACATAAATTGTGCTTTGTCTCTCCACAGGTACGGGGAAAAGGATCCAGGTAGAGTCAGCCACTTATGGTCGTCAAAGTAAAGCATTTTGTTGGAACAAAAAGTTGGAGGGTAAAAACCAAAGCTTGACCTGTAAAAGAAATATCACCAGTATTTTGGCCAAAAGGTAAGACATAGGTAAACAATGAAGAAGGGAAATCTGGCAGATTGATGAAAAGTTTTTCAAATTCCATCTTTTCTTTCTAGCTGTAACAATAAGTCCAGATGTACAATCAAGTCATCCAATGCACTGGCAGGAGACCCCTGCTGGGGCACCTACAAATACCTGTCTGCTATCTACATATGCATCTGAGGGGTAAGACACAAATACACTCATATGTTCAATGTAAAACCTTTGTACTTCAAACTTGTAATACTTTCGGTATATATCATACAATTTACAATGGTCTTCAATTGAACTTGCTAAAAAGATAAATTACAATAAAGTCTTGAATCTGAATCCTGGATCAACTCTGGGCTAAACTGTGCCGTTAGGCCTATCTTTAAAATGTGACAGTTTTCAGAGGTGCCACTTACATCACATTAAGCTGAAACTAGAGATGCACAGATTGACTGGCCGGAGATCGGAACCGGACGGTTTCCAGCGTGACTGGCAGGTCAGCATTAAATAATCAATTCTGTACCAGTCAAATTCACACATATGCTCCACACGATGGTCATGTCATGCATGCAAGCACACAGACTAACATCACAGCCAGACACATGCTGGCATGAAGTTAGCGTTAGTAACTGATTCCAAGAACAGGATAAAGACAAGACAGTCTACAAGAAGACAGAGCAGCTGATGGTGTCACTGAACAGTAAACTGTCTAGCTCTTCAGGCTAATGCTAGCCAGCAGCAGACTGTGGTTCGCAGACAGACAGCTAAAATTTCACCTCCTGTTCTGTCAGTTATAGTTCTTAGAAAGCTTGAAAATTAGAATCCACCAAAATCGAACTCTTACAAAATCGGAAATTAGAATCGCCCAAGAAAATTGAAATCGGTGCATCTCTAGCTGAATAGTTGTAATCACACTTTTACCCAGTGATGCCAAAAATAAACTGCCTACCCAAACATCAGTGGTGTCAGTTCATTTCACTACTTCACATCATTGTTACATAGCTCATGTTAATATGTAACTGTACTCGCTACTGCTACAGTTTAATCGAGTTGTCACTATAATGGTGCATTTCCCACTGGCTGCCAGTTGCAATTACTTTTAGAAAAACATGGGAAAGAGGAAAGAGTAAGTGTAAACGATGGATGAGGTATTCATCCATCGTTTCTGCATGAGTCATTGCAGATAGATTTTCATCACTAATGGTGGTTGTATATCAGTGAAGATAACTCCCATGATCCCATTTTTAATTTGTGTTGAGATGTTCAGACTTTTCCTTTGGCTCGTTCTAGATGAGCCAGGCCTGCACAGAATCGCTGCACAATGCATGCCAGTTCAAATTCAAATTCAAAGTGGCTTCATTGGCATGACCATAATAAAATACAGTATTGCCAAAGCGCATTGTTCATTGTTCGTTGTTCAGTTCAATCTGTGTCTGAATTGATGTTTTACAGTTACCACTGTTGTGGATGTTTCATAAGTTGTCTCTTGTGAACTGTCTTACTTGTTTTGCAACCAAACAAACTTCCCTTTTGTGGATTGAGTAAGCAATATTTAATCTAATTTAATCTAATCTCGTCTAATCTTATCTTAATGTGTCTGTTTGTGTGTGTTTTACAGATCCCAGTCGTTCCAACATGAAGAAACATTTGGCCTCATTCTACCAATCTTTCTTTTCCCGTGTCCAAACTTCCCATAATATACTAATTTAAAAACTTTTAAGTGCATTTGCATTTGAAAAATCCCAAAATAAGTTAAAAAACAGAGTGCAGATGAAAATTACAGAATATTTGAGTGTGGTGTTGTTGGACACAAGCTAGCTGCTCTGAGCTAAAATACAATTAAAGTGAACTTTGGTGCTGCAGAACATGCACCACAAAAACACTAAAAATCACTTAAGTCAATCTTAGTGGTATTAAACAGTAGCACAAAGATAAAATGATCATTCCACAGGGCTCTATCTATTGTTTTAAACAGTGAAGGTTTTTAAATTACAGTTGTCACTTAAAGTCATACTTATCTTGCCAAATGAATACTCAGCATTAGCACATTCATACATGGAGGTGGAACATGGTACACATGATCTCTTTTCTTTCCTTCGGTCTCCTCATCATCCTAAAACATGGAGAAGCTGCTGAATCATGGACAAACCCAAAACAAATATATGAGATTAAAAACATGAGATGCTTCTCATTATTATTTCTCTTGTTGTTATTGTTGTCATATCAGTTATTTTTGAATTATAACTGGTATTATATACAAATATGAATATATTGGTAGGATTATTACACAAATGACCTGAGTTATATGCTTTGACTTAACCTGCTTCAAGACTTCTAGTATGTTGCCTTGTCCCTTTATTATCTGTACTGTTTTTCTTTCAATCTGATGTATGGGCTTGAAATTGAATTTCTGGATCACCAGACAGCTGAGACCAGTCATTCTTAATTCTCTCTGGCCTAAATATATTTAAATAAACCAGATCTGCAGTTAAAAATAAAGATAATACAGAGGACAGTCATGGCTTCAGTTCAGTAGGATGCAGTGACGTTTCAGATGTCAGTGAAGACCCCAAAATTTGAAGGGTAAATCAACAACATTTGTACACACATTTATGAGTGTTAATTTCAAACCCAGCTGGTGTCTACTGTCTTACAGTATTAATAAGAAACAAAACTAAAGCTAAAGTATGAAGAATAAAGAAATGAGAAACTTCCGTCTCTGGGCTAAATGATATAAAGACACATGGTATCACTCATATTAGAAGCAGACATTCATATGTTTACTATGCCTCTGCTAGCTCAGTATCAGACAAACCAATGAGCTGATATTGGATTACAATGCTTCAAATATGAATGTTGCTGCAGAGAAACTATAAAATTCTAAAACATGGATGCTTCACACACATTTTCAACACAGCTGCAGCACAGATTTCTACCATCAGCACAGTTTCAAGGTGGGCACCAAAGATTAGTGTTCCCAATTCAGTATCCGACCTTCTTCTGTTCCTGAGTTACGCCACTGAATAATGTCCAGAAAGGTGTAGGACAGAACATTATGATGTCACAGTGAATCTTTGACTTCTGACCCCAATTGATATGTGTGTAATTTTGCCATGAGCAGTATAAGAACTCTGCATGGCCAAAAACATGTTTCGTGAGCTCACTTTGACCTTTGGCCACTAAAATCTAATGATTTCATTGTTTAGTCCAAGTGGATGTTTGTGCCAAATTTAGGGAAGTTCCCTAAAGGCGTTCCTGAGAGATTGTGCCCACGAGAATGGGATGGACAACGCAAAAACATAATGCAAAAACATGGTGCAGGGGGATAGAATAATACAGAAACTATAATATATTTAGTAACTACAAGAGCAATTAGATTTAAAAGACATGAATTCAGGCAAAAGGAACAAATATTGTAGCCACAGTGGTGAGATAGCAGCAAGTCAGTAAAGCAAAGTAACAGTAGCCTACCATGATACGGTCAGATATAACAGTGAACACCAGGATGCATCTGAATTTATATTGTACGATTATGTAATTATACTACAGTTGTCTGTATTAATGGTGGGTGACTGTGACTCAGGGCGGGTTCGGTAGTTTGATCCCTGGCTCCTCCAGTCCATATGTTGAAGTGTCCTTGTGCAGAAAACTAACCTCCAAATTGCCCCTGATGGCTGATGCATTAGTGTGTGAATGTGAGTGTTACTGTGTGGTGTGAAAAAGCACTTGAGTAGTCAATGGATGAAAAAATTGGAAATTTCCCTGTTGTGGGACTAAAATAGCAATATCTTATATTTTTTATTTAAAATGCTGTATAAATTCAAGCCTATCCATGATATATATGATCTAGTACAAATATACTATAGATTTACATTTAAAACACATACATATTATTACAACAAAATATAGTATATAGAGATGCACAGATCCACTTTTTTCAGTTCTGATCTGATATCTGAATAATTTATTGATTGATAAAACGATTAGTTGTCGGCTATTAAATTACTTGGCAACTAGTTTGATAATTAATTCATCAGTTTGGATCTTTTTTTTATTTAAGAAAATTGTCCAAATTCTCTGATTTCAGCTTCTTAAATGTGAATATTTTCTGGTTTCTTTACTCCTCTCTGACAGTAAACTGAAGATCTTTGAGTTGTGGACAAAATAAGTAATCTTGGACTTTGGGAAACACTGATCAATATTTAACAACTAATCGATTAGTCGTAAAAATGATTCACAGATTGATTGATAATGAAAATAATCATTAGTTGCAGCCCTACAGACCAACACGTCTCTGCAGCACCACAGTCATTTTAAAACAAAAGTCAAGTTTTATCAAGTCTTGCACCTTCTGCAATTTGAAAATTGCAGAAGACCATATTACAGTTTTCATAAAATTTTGATTAGTGTTTCAGTCCTACTTCATATCTAGTCCAAGTTTTCACTATCTGGAGAGCTGGTTTAAATTCATGCTCTGGCACTTGTGTCATGTCAGCGTCCTCCTGTGGGAATGTGATTCAGCATGTGGGGCCTTTGGGCAGAGAACAGTGTCAACAGCTGGATTCCAGCTCTTCACTGCACATCTGAGACTTGATACTGATAACCAGCATTAACAAAAGACATTTAAGGATTGTAATATAAGGTCAGCATACTCTCCATGTGACTGTGGGAATACTGTTGTTACTGTTGCAGTGGGCACGTTGACTGTGTGTTCACAGTGATACAGGACAAGTGCCAGTTAGTTCATCACTTGGCCAGGCTAATTTCTGAACAGGCTAATTACTACGGCTGGGGCGATTTGTCAACGTAATCTGTCATGGTCAAGAAGCAGCTAAAAAATTTGGCAGTACAGCTCAAAGGATTACAACGCAACTTTTCAATCTGGTGATATTGGCCAGTTTACTTACACAAAAATGAGATTCTGAAACATGAATGAAATGTTCTGTGTGAGTAACTACCCTCTGCAAAAATGCAACAAGATTGTGACGTCCCATGAAACAGTTGTGACAGTTGCACTTACAGTTTTCAGACAGTTAAGACTGCTGAAAAATGAGCCAAAGTGATTGGGAAAAACTAAATAGGGTGACAATCAGACTAATTTTAAAATATGGCACTATTATCATGATTCAAATGTGCTTTATGTGTCTATTTTTCAGTATTATGATTGAATAATATACTGAAATATTAATGAGACAAATTTATATGTATTTTAGATTAATTGTTTAATTATTTATTAATTTGATAATACAAAAAAATCATTATATCAATTGATAAATTAATCAAAAAGTAATTGTTAGATTAATCATTGAAAAAATAATTGTTAGGTGCAGCCCTAATAATTACTGAAATGAGTATTTACCAAAATTACAGCAGTGCAGTTAACACATTTAACATCAGCATGACAGAGCAACAGAGAGAGAACTGAGCTGCTGAGCTACATGAACCTCACAGCACATCATCAGTTACTTCTGCACTGTAGCGACTGCACTGTACAATAAAATAAATTCAAAGTTTTATATAAAACTCTGTTAGACTTCATAAAAACTGTCCAAGAATATGTAGTCACTAGGGCACGTCACATTTTTTTGTTTTATATTTATGGAAAATACCTGTTCCTCATCACATCCCCTCCAGTCATGTAGTTTAGTTCAGCTAGTTTAGTCAAACATCCTCTTATAATGTTTGTTACTTAAGCAAACTCGTCACTAACTGAAGAGTAGGGAGCAGTCGAGGCAGTTGGGGGAAACGCTGACTGTGACTCCAGAGACCGGCGAGATAAAGAACTGTCAAGGAGGTGAACCCTCGATCGGAGATGGTCTGCGTGAGGTCGACCCTGCTGGCCTGTGAGTATGTTCATGTCAGGGAGAGGGAGGCTCAGGTTAGGAAGTTTTCCATTTTCTTAATGTATCTCCTGTATAAAAACAACAATCATTTATACTATGGTGTATCAATATTAAGTTAATAATGTAGTTTCATCTTAAACACAGATTATAGAAACTGATTGCATTTACAGTGGATCTAACAACTAAAAGTAAGTGAAAGTAAAGTATTTTAACACAGAATACTCAAATTTGTACTTGAGTACAGTACTTTGTGGTCCAGTGAGTCCAATTTAGAGGGATTTATTGTCAGGATATGACAGAAATGGAATTTAACATTCATGATTATGTTTTCACCAGAAAAAAAGAATGGTTGTGTTTTTGTTATTTTTGAACGAGCAGCTCCTTTTCATGGAGGCTGCCATGTTGAACCATCTTGTTTCTACAATAGCTCAGAATGGACAAACAAATACTGGCTGTAGAAACGGACTTTAACGTTTTGTACGCACAAAGCGTAAGTTCTCCAACATACCTGGAAGGGGAGAGTGAGATGAGATGTTTGCAACCTGCAAGCTCAGCCAGAGGCAATTAAATCCTACACACTGCTTCTAAAAGTAAATTTACTTATATGCTTTCCAGCACTGGAAATATCAGAATATCAAAATCACCATTTTCATAAAATCCACTGTAACACCTTCAGATGTCTTGTAACAACCAAAAACCCAAAGAGTTCATTTTATGAGGACATAAAATAGACAATAACTAGGGATGTTCCTGAAGACTAATTTCTCTGAGGATTAAACAGAAATTCAAATAGTCAATTAAATGTAAACCAATGTCATAATGGTTTTCCGAGTGTAGCTAATGTTAGCAGTGCTAGCACCAGCAGCCTGCTCTCCCCGCAGGTTAACGTCTGCAGGCCTGCGCTGAATGTTTATTCTGACACAACTTACATACAACCTGATTTTAATTTCCTACGTCAAAATACTGACAAACCAAAGCTGGTTTAGTTGCCATCTGTCCCACTTTCCACTGCTGGTTTACATCCAGGGAGATTTACAATTCATTTTAAAAGAAATGTCATTTCTGTGTATCCCTGGACAGTTGCATTAAGAAGGACAAATAAACTGGGCTATAACTTCATTATAGTAAGTTAACCAGGGTTCGAATTACACAGTGGTTTTCAGGGGAGCCCAGCTTCTAAAACTTTCCAGACATGTGCATGACTCCAAAAATCATGTTACTGTTACTATTACAGACAATTAATACTGTCAATAACATTTCATTGAATCTAAATAACAAGAATATAAGACTACTGGTTCAAAATCAAAGAATGCATCTAATAACCAGCGCAAGAAACTATAAACAAAATCATGAAAGAATAAAGGCCAAAATACACTAAAAGCTTCAAATGACGTGTGTCAGTTTTTACAGCACACTGGAGGCTTCAGACTTAAAATTTCAACACCACAGAACCAGCAGTATTTTAGGAAAAGGGCGCTATTTATGCATCTATTTATTTCTTTAGTAGTATTTAAAAGTGCACAAATCGGACTTGGAGTAAAAAAAAAAAATCACGCACCACATAAGTGTACAGTAATATAACGATTTATGACCATGAAATGTTTTTATATCAAGCTGGCACATGTGTCTGAATTAACTCCCTCCCTCCTACGAGTCATGTTTTTTTCCTTTTTTTTTCTTCTTTTACCTGGTTTCAGGTGTAGCTGCAGCTCCATCAGCACTCCCTCCTCATATACATGCCCTTTTCATTCCATTTAAGTCTCCCCAAACATAGAATAAAAAGCTCTGGTCCTCATTTGATGCTCCAAAATCAAAACAAGTTCAGAGAGGGAGCATCGAGGCAGTTTGATGAGCATCAGGATCCTCTCAGTGCACGTTCTGCCATTTAGAGCAATAGTTGTACTTCAGCATGTGTTAGTCATAATCTGATCTTTGTGAATGTAAACTAATGTGGAGAGTTCTTAAACAAAATAACTCAGATTTCTTTTAACATGGGAGAACTTCATAAGTATCACAGGCACAGAGAAACAGCTGTTCTGTTGCATGCATCTCTCTCTCACACTCTCTCCTCATTGACCGTCCCTTCACTTCCCTTCTATCTGTGGATTGTTATAATCGGGAGAAAGTGGAATTAGGGCCAGAAGTTCAGTTTGCAACAACAAAAAGCAAACAGGAACCAGAGTAAGTGACATGTTAAATCAGCTCTGCTCCGTGTCAGGACCACAGACAGCACAGAGGTCAGGGTGGCACACACAACAGCGCACACAGGTGTTAATAAGTGAAGATACATGTTCAGAAATTATAAAATAATGTTCAAATTAACACACATCATTGGCATATTTTCATTATTATTATTTATTTCAGGCCCATCATGTTTTAGAGCTCCCCTCAAAAGTCCCTTTTCAGGCTTTCAGGGGAGCTCGTGTCCTTTTCAGGTGAGTTGAGCTGCCCTTAGCTCCCCCGTAATTCAATTTAACTCAGGTATTAACTGCTTTGGTGATCAAACAGAAAAACTAAACGTCTGATGATTGCAGCTCCTCTTATCTGAGACATTAGGAGAATTTTTTGTTTGTTTATTTATTTTCAGTTTTATTGATAGATTGCAAAAACATAAGAGAGATTTATCATCCTGAGGCCACCCAGTTACAGTCTCTGTCTGTCTGTCTGTCTGTCTGTCTTTCAGTTCTGGCTGTTATGCTCATCCTGTTTTCAGTAACTGGTGAGTATTAATATTAGTGGCATATTAATTTTCAGTCTTGTTATTTAACGGATTTCAGAATTTAAAGGTACAAATATTTGCTAACTGCTTATGTGGCTTAAGTGCATCAGTTAACTAGGCTACAACTCAGGTTGTATCGGTGAAATGAATGTTAACACCAGCACCACATCAGTCCTGCTTGTTTTCAGTCTGAAGCTCCTCTCTCTTTTAAAATGCTGCATTAACATTAGTTTTATGGAAAGTGAACCAGGTGCAGAATGTCCCATTCCTCATATTCACACAACATCCATTTTCCTCTGATTTCAAACTGTACACTTTGTTCCAAGTTCTAAGTCATATATACTTAGAGAATCAAACAAATTGTCATCATTTCACTGCTTCCCAACTGATCAGCAACTTAAAAGACAGCAGATAGTGAAAATTCTGGGGGACATCAGGCCATATTTCAAAAGAAAACAAGATATTTGATAACCTGTTATTTAGCTAAGCTAACATTAGCATTCACCCACTTCCTAGCTAAAATTACCATTTGATAATGTTACATGGCACAAGAGGTAAGGTGTAAACTAATTCTGAAAAATCAATGCATGTTTGACATTTGACACAAGTGAAGTTTGACAGCTGTACTGCTGTCTCTTCACCAGCCTCAGAAATGTTATGGTTCAGTTATTAACACTATGTGACATTATACTCACTTGAACACATATTTTTGTTTTTGTTCATACAGATTAATCCAACAAAAAAGTTACAAGCACTTTAGCAGCATAGGTTCAGTGTGGCAGTAATGATGTCGATGATGTTAGCTAGAAAGTTGTTTGACTCACTAGGTATACACTGCTGGTGTAAGTCTTGCCATTGGTTGCTTGGTCCAAGTGGAATTGTGCCGTTTGTGTCTACATCTATGCATCTCTGGGACATAGGCGTAGAAACCGGGGGGAATGGGGGAGATATGTCCCCTCCAATATTGGAGACAGGCGCATTTGTCCCACCCAAAAATTATACTGCAGAGGAGAAAAATATTGATTTTGAAATTTTTAACTCACTTGCTTTTATTTTGAAAGCGCAACACAGCATCATGTCACTGGCTCGCCCCCTCCCTCACCGGCTCTGAGAGTGTTTGGGAGGCGGGAGACAGCAGCAGGTGACAGCAGACAGTCTGATGACAGAAACTCTTTTGAACGAGGTGAAACAGTCTGTAGGGAACGTTGCCATGAATATGGCTTGTTTATAACGTCTTGTTAGTTTACATTCATATTTAGAAACCATATCTTTTGAGTTACAGAATAACTTTGGTATTTTTCAACCTGGGTCCTATTTCCCCATGTGTATGTGTGTGTATGATTGATAGGTACAACTCATTTTAAAATTGGTTCAGTATTGAGGGAGGCGGATGCAGCCGGCAGCAGCGAAACGAGTTGTAACGGTAGATTTAAAGGCAAATACGTCCCATAAAAGTTTGTGCATTAAAAGTGCTTTTTTCACCACATCAGGCTCAGATCACCAGTGTAATCTCCATCAACAGCATGCAAAGCGTCTCTCTTACCGTTCACTCTGTGACGACATCTCACAGGATCTTTGCTTGTTGAAGAATGTCTTTGTTGCAGTGGGTGGGACAGCTGTTTTCTTGAGGTGTATTTGGTGAAGTGTTTTGGGATTGGATGTCTTCTCTTCTTGGGCTGGCAGGAGTCATCTTGGGAAAAGTGTGCACTGCAGACCCGGTGGTCTGCAAGGCTCAGTGTCTGGACAGGAGTGTTAGCATCCAGTTATAGCACAATTAGCCACAACTTCATCCGCCTCCCTCAATACTGAACCAATTTTAAAATGAGTTGTACCTATCGATCATACACACACATACACATGGGGAAATAGGGCCCCGGTTGAAAAATACCAGTTATCCTTTAAGTCATCTTAATCCTGGGATGGTCCCTCATCCATTATTTACCTGCTAACTTTGTCAGTGTTCCCAAATAACGTCAACGCTAGCCAAAATGTTTTGTCATCTCATTTCAGCACAGTGCCGCCACCAAAGAAAAGACTGAAACAGCAGCAGGACTTAGTTTGTTTTTTTAAAAAAGAGTAACGTCAGTGTGAGTAATGGTTACACAACACGAGGACAACACCTGATCATACTCAACCATTTATCAACATGTATGATATTATATTAGATATTATGTGCAATAATGTCTTATCAGGAGAATGATAGTACAGAGAGCAGTGAGGCAGCTGAAGCAATGAAAGGTAGAGAGACTGAGGAAGCTCAGGTGAGGTCTTAAATTGATCAGTGATATATGTATTAGCCTGTTATTACTTTTTAAACATAAACAATTTTATTATGAGAAGAAGTGTAATACATTCAGGGAAGAGATGGGAGAGCCAGAGCAGAAATGCAGCAGCACACAGGAGACAGGAAAAGGAGAAGATGGTACAGGGCTTGAGGTGAGATCTTAAAATAAATGAGTGAAAACTTTTACTGTAAGGGTTAGGTAATGCTGTAGACAGAGCTGACAGTGTATGAGCCTACATACATCTGTACATCAGTTGTTAAAAGTCTTCATTCTGTATGATAAAAACCTTAACAGATACTGTTTTAGTTTTTGTAAGTCAAATGCTGATACTGTACATTACTATATGTAATGTTGTCTGTTGTAAATACATTAATGCCATGCAGGGACATCAAGGGCTTGAGGCAAGGAGTCAAAGTGTGGGAGAGACAGAAGCAGACCAACAGGTAGGAGAGAGTAACATACAACAGTAGATATTTTACAAAAGTTCACAGAAAAGTGGAAAAATGGGATTGCTTGCTTTTAGTACGGATCTGTCAGGTTTTCGATACGTGTCCCCCCCAGTGTTAAACTCATTCCTACGCCCTTGCTCCGGGAAACAACAAGAAACCTTCAAGCTGCAACCTACACACTGAAAACTGCAAAATAGCACCTGGAACACTAATGGTACAAATGTAAACAAGCTAATGGCTGTTACCAGTGATGGAGTCATTTCAATACCTGAGTTTGCCTCCTGATGTGCAAATGTTCCACTAAAATAAGTTTCCCCCTCAACACTATTTTGCAGCAGCACCATTGCTGCATCCTGGGCTTAGCATTTGTGATTGGTTTAAAGAAATGCAAACAAGGCAGGGCATTTTTTCCTCTATAGAAGAATATGTATGTGTGTGTGCCTATGTGAGACTAGCCAGGACGTGGATGAATGCTAACGTTAACTGTCTCACAGCAGCTAACTGGTTATCAAATTTGGCATTTTACTTTGAAATATGCCCCAATGTCCCTCCAGACTTTCACTAGTCATTGTCTTTTCAATTGCTGATCAGTTGAGAAGCAGTGAAATTATCACAATTTGTCAGATTCTGTATGTTTTATATGGCTTGTAACCTGGAACACAGGAGTACCACATTTGAGCTTCCCATCCTGAGTGTCTCACCAGAGGAAAATGGCTGCCAGGTGAAAGTGGCATATGGGCAGTTAAGGGCGCCTGGGAGGGCAGAGTGGTGCCATTTGATGCAGCTTTGTTGGGAACATTGTTGGGTAACTTCTTGTGTAACTTGTGTCTCACTGGAGTATTGTAATATAATTAAATTTACAGCTCAAAAACATCTAGAATTGTGCAGTACCTCTTTACTCATAATGACGAAGTTCTTATTCATGTGAACTTAAGGCCAAGCCAACTCTGAATCATCATCAGAGGAGGACGAGGAGAGAAAAAGGTAAGAAAATCTGCTGTTCTGTGTTAAACACTTGGATCTGATGATTGAAACATTTAAACTTACTTCTGTTTTGGAGTCAGTATGAAGTAATTCCTCAAAACACGGCTTTAAGGGGAGCCAAGATCCCTGGAGCTTTCCACCCCTTCTCACCCTTTTTCTGACCTTCCTTTTACAGCTCTGAAGAAAAAGAAGCAGGGCATCCATGCAAAGCAAAAGAAGTGGAAATTGAAGGCAGCAGTGAAGAGTACAAAGACAGGTCAGTAATTTCACCTTCACCTGACTCATCATCTCTTTATTTCCATCCTTTACTATTTTGTCCTATGATTTTTTTCTCCTTCCTAAAGACTATTTCCCGCATGCTGGAAACAAACTATTTGACCAACTTATTTAAATGTAGAAGGTGAATGGTTGTATTTCTGTTTAAAAAGGAAAATAGGTGTGAGAATATTTAATTTCTTGACACTTTGTGAGTTTATTTTGTTTATTGGACGTACTGAATGCATGTAACCAAGGTAACATAGTGAATTCACCGATGGATGGGCTGATGATGATCGGTAGGAAACATTTAACATATTGCCCAACCCTAGAGTCCGCTACTTGTACAGCATGTTTTAGTGTAAATCCCAGAGGCTTAGGTCTGGTGGGGCCTCTCGTGGTTGCAGTAATTTTTAAAAAAATATAACCCATACATAATCTGTGATGACTGTCATTTATGTTATGTTTTACATTATTATCTGCATAACATTTGCGGTTCATTTATTGTGATGGTTTTTGCAGGTGTTCATGTAAAATAAACTATGTACACATGAAGTTGCTTTGGAGATGTGTCTCCATATATTGCGCGCTCTCACGCTTTCACTTCTCGAACCAGGAGATCTGTCTCCTCGCTTTGAAAATCTTTTCTCTTTGTTTCCTCCTTGTAAATCTGCCGTCATGCTGCCACTGCTTGTGCTGCCAGCGCACCTGCCTCTTACACGTGATGAGAGCCGACTTTCTGATTGGTTTATTGCATGTTCGGCCTAAACTCGCCGGTGAATTAATAGGGCACTTGGGCACACCTGATAGGTGTATGCCGCTTTGCGCTGGTGGCGCAGTGGGTGGGGCAGGGCAAAATTTCACTCGCACCCCTGGGGAGCGACGGCAAAGGAGGATTTGGACACACCTTGAATAAATTAAATCCATTGCGCTTCAGACCGGCGTAAGATAGGGCTCTAAGGCCCAAGTGCTTTTTACTCCAGTGCACCAAGCACAAGATGGCAAATGCGCCAGGCCACGCCTTCGTTTTGCCTTCATGTTTAGACCTCCCGCCCACAGCGGAACAGACCAGGCACAAGTGAATTTGCTATCTTGTGGACATGGCAAAAATGGCACTTGCGCTGGGTGTAAGATAGCAAAGTCACTTGCGCTGGCGGTGCAATGGCATTGCGCCGGGTGTAAGATAGGGCCCCACATGTTTATCTAGTAGGACAGTGTACACCCCAAACTCAGAAGTGAGGCTTTCAGGGGAGTTGAGATTCCCATAGGTTTTCTTCTTTCTCACAGTTTTCTTACCCTCCTTCCACAGCTCTGAAAAAACAAAAGCAGGATGTCCACACAAAGAGAAAGCAGTAAAAATTGAAGACTGCAGTGAAGAAGACAAATGCAGGTCAGTAACTTTATCTGTAAATCATGATGGCTTCATGGGTCAGTAACTTCACCTTGATTGATTGAAGTGTTTATTTCGAATTTGAAAACCAAAATAATAAAAAAAGAAAAATAAAAGCAAACATTTAAACATAAGACATAGAAATACATATTCGAAAAGGAGTGAGAAGAAGTATAACTTATAAACTCCCACCCTTTCTCCTTAACTAATGAATAACAATGACAAGCTTCCTTGTAAACCTGTCTAGATACTCATGCCTGATACTTATAGATAAATAAAATGTATTTATGAGTTTGTATTAAGAAAACCTAAATGTAACTTACATATATCCATATATATATATACATAAACACATATACATACACATACATATACATACGTACACACATACATACATATCTAGACACATACACATATACATCCCTATATACACACACACCTCCCCATACATGCATACATACCTACATACATATACCCATATAATATATATCTGATATAACCATACACCTTCACATACAGTACGCACACACACCCATACACACACGAACAGAAACAGAAAAGTATCCTCATAACACGTGCTACCCAACACCTCCCTCATCCCTGTACCTTTTGAAAATAGTGTCTTTGTACCTCATTTTAAACTGTTTCATGTTTGGACACGTTTCAACTCCATGGTGAACCTGTTCCATAGTCTCACCCCGCTAACTGAAACACAAAAACCTTTCCTGTTTGTACGAATTAAAGTTAAATTAATTAAATTAAATTTTCCCCTTAAGTTATAACTCCCTTCATGTGTACTGAATAATTTCTGTATATTTATTGGTAATAGATTATTTTTAGCTTTGAACATTATTTGAGCTGTTTGATAATCCACGATGTCTGTAAATTTTAGTAATTTGGACTGAAGAAATAATGAGTTTGTGTGTTCCTGATAGCCAACGTTGTGAATGATCTATATTGCTCTTTTTTGAATGGTGGTTAGTGGCCGTAGTGATGTTTTGTAGTTGTTGCCCCAAACTTCAGCACAGTATTGAAAGTATGGTGAGACTAGGGAACAGTAGAGAGTGTGGAGTGATTTCTGATCCAAAACCTTTTTTGCTTTGTTTATTATTGCAATGCTTCTCGAGACTTTCATTTGTACACGTTTTATATGTGATTTCCAATTGATTCTGTCATCTATGGTTACCCCCAAAAATTTAATTTCGTGAACTCTTTCTTTTTCAACTCCATCTATTTTTATTAGTACCTGTGTATTCAGTGTACAGTTACCAAATGGCATTATTTTTGTCTTGCTCAGATTTAATGATAACCTGTTTCTGTCAAACTATTTTTTTTAGTTTGTTCATTTCTATAGTGATGTCCTTCTGTAATTTTTGTAAATTATCCCCAGAACAGAAAATATTTGTGTCATCAGCAAACAACACAAAATGCAATACCTTAGTGATTTTACATATATCATTAATGTACAAAATGAAAAACTTAGGGCCCAACACTGACCCCTGGGGGACACCACAAGCAATGTCCAAACATGAAGAAACACAGTCACCCAATTTCACAAACTGCTGTCTTCCACTTAAATAACTTTTCACCCAATCCAGCACTATTCCCCTGATACCATATCACCTTCCTCTGAATGATCATCTCTTGATCTCCCTCTTATGATCACAAACTGAAGAGTTTTCTCCTGTCCAAACAGTATTTCCATAAAAAAACACCTCATACATCTACTGGTGGGTAAACCCTTAATTCAGAAGCAAGGCTTTCTGGGGAACAGTGAAGAGGACAAAGACAGGTCAGTAACTTCACCTTCACCTGAATCACCTTGTCTTTATCTCCAACTTCTTATCCCAAACTCAGATTTCCTCTCACAGACTATGATCTACCTAATACAGCAACTGACAGTTAATACTGGAAATGAACTATCTGACCAACTTATTGGGAAATAATTTGACTGATTTGTTCACAATTACATTTCTAACATGTCAAGTCTGTTTTGCTCAATAAATCAAATCTGGGATGGTGTGGACCCATCCAACATCATATATTCATCATCAGCATCATCAATTTAACCTAGTTCATTTCCTCTTCAAATTGTAGGAGCAAAAATTCTGCCATACATTAGCTGGTCAGAATGTATCCATCCAGCAGTGGCACACACACAGCCATCCTCTCCAAAAATTCAAGAGGTAGCCTAATTTAGAACGCAAACAGGACACACCTTTATGGCTGTCTTGTTTCAATATGCAGTTGGTTCAGTCATAAGGAATACACCACCTGATCTTAAAAAAAACAATGCTACAGGCCATCATAATCATAAAGAGTTGGATTTTAAAATTCCTAATCGACTGATTTGTTTATGATTTTATTTCTAACCTGCAGAAAGTCTGTTCAGCAAATAATAGATTTTTCCCCCACCCCTAAAAAGATGGTGCAAACCCATAGCTCAGAAACAAGGCTTTCAAGCTTAGTAGCTTTTCTTTCATCTCACAGTTTTTCTAACTCTCTTTCCACAGTTCTAGAGAAACAGAAGGACATCCACACAAAGAAAAGAAAGCAAGAATTAAAGAGCACAATAAAAAGGACAAAGACAGTAAAGCAAGGGAAGAACCGGAGCCAAAAATTACAGATGGCAGTGAAGAGTACATAGACAGGTAAGTAACCTTGCCTTCAGTTGAATCATCTTCTTTTTATCTCCATTTTATAATCCCAAACTCAGACTCTGTCCTCTTATCACAGCTCTAGAAAAACAGAAGGGTGTCCACATAAAGCAAAAGCAGCAAAAATTAAAGACTGCAGTGAAAAGGACAAAGACAGGTCAGTAACTTCACCTTCACCTGAATCATCTTTTGATCTCCTTCCTATGATCCTAAACTCAGATTCCCTCTCATATACTGTTTCTAGTATGACCTACATAATGCTGCTACTGAGAAGATTTTTCTGTTCAAAGAATGACAGACCTCATACAACTACAGGGGGGTAAGTACCTGGAAAAAGCAATTTGACCAACTGCTTTGTCATAATTTAACTGATTTCTTTGTGTTTATATCTTTAACATGTTGGGATTCTGACCTGCTCAATAAAATAGGTTCAAGTCAGGGTGTTACTGTGCCGGTGAGCAGTTGCTCACACTCAGTCATCCTCGCCAAAACTCAAGAAGTAGCCTGGTTTAGAACATAAACACCAAACATTTGTTTTTGTTTCGTTTCACCATTCAATTGGTTGAGCGATAACGAAAGTAGAACTCAGTCTAACAAAATAATTACATGCAGTTACGGTTCAGTCAAGAATTCGTTTTGAAATTACTTTTCTGAATCCATGCATAATCTTTCAAAAGAGAATCGCATAACATCTAAAGGCTAAAACACACTGCCGACGGACGCCGCGCATCAAAACAGCCACCCCCATTATTTACTATGGAGAAGCCTGACACCGGCGGCGGCAGGCGCACGCCGGCGCGCCGCCCCGCCACCCGCAGGGCTTTAGGCCACTGACCTCTTCCCAGCGTCGCCGCACCTGAAAAAAACGTGGGTTTACCTCAAGAAACAGCAGTTCAGTGCTTCAATATAATGTTGGCTCAACTACAGTTGTTATTTACTTGTGTGTTTCTTGCTTTTCACTGTAGTTTCAACTGTTCCTCCTGTGCCCCAGCTCCTCTCTCTGCCTGCAGTCTGTCTCCCCTGCAGCTCATCTCTGCCTCTGCTCACATGGCAGATCAGCTTCCTCTGCTTGTCTCTGTCTCTCATGTGTAGAACGATGGCGAGACTAGAACCTCTTTACAGACATTTGTGCTGTTTGTCTTGACTTGTTTTGACTCGGCTAGTCAGGCCTGCATGGCAGGGATTCAAATCTCAGTGCTGCCAAGGTGTGTGTCTGTTAACTGTCTGAATCGCGTTTGTTTTTAGTCAAGTGGCTGACGCTGGACGTTTTACTTCCTATAAATTCTTCAGCATGAAAGCCCATCATTATTTTTTAAATTAAAGGCTTTTATTATGAAGCAGCAAACTCAGGAAGTGTTGTTTTCATCAGCAGTAACTTAACAGGAATCCTATCAGATGAAAGCAACCGTGAAGAAACGGTAAAATAAAGCAGAAACCTGAAAGTACACACAGCGTTACAGGAGAGTAACTAAACTACAAACCACAGAAATCAAGTTAGAAACTAAAAATTACTGAGAGCTCCCTTGTATCCCCTCTTTATCTCTATCCTATGTGCCAGAACTCAGGTTTTCTCCCGTTTTAAGAACATATCTTTAATCATGCTTTCAGGTGAGTAGCTTGTCCCCATCTCACAGTCTTTCTAACCTACCCTCCACAGCTATAGAAGAACAGAAGAAAAAGATACATGGAAAACAGAGGAATCAAGAATCAAAGACCGCGGTGTAAAGGACAAAGACGTTGAAACAACGGAAGAACGGAAACGAAAACTTACAGACCGCAGTCAAGAGTACATAGACAGGTAAATGACCTGGCCCTCAGTTGAATCATCTTCTGTTTATCTCCCTCTGATGATCCCAAACTCAGCCAGAGAAAAACCAGCAGAGCAAGAGCACCCCATTGCTTTTCTTTCCCCCTTCTCCACATTTTTTGAACCTTCACTTCCACAGCTTCTGGAACAGAAAACAGGGCCGTCCCACGCAAAGATGAAAGCAGAAAGAACTGAATACAGCAGTGAAAGGTTCCAAAGACAGGTCAGAGTCCTGCAGCTTCCCTCGTATCCTCTCCTCTTTATCTCTATCCTATGTCCAGAACTCCGGTTTCCTCCCCCGTTTTAAAAAACATATCTTAATCATGCTTTCAGGGTGAGTAGCTTTAACCCCATCCTCACATCTTTCCACTACCGTTCCCTCCCACAGCTATAGAGAACAGAAGAAAAAGATACATGGAAAACAGTAGAATCAAGAATCAAAGACCGCGGTGTAAAGGACAAAGACTTGAAAAAAAAACAACGGAAGAAACGGAAACGAAACTTACAGACCAAGTCAAGAGTACATAGACAGGTAAATGACCGGGCCACTCAGTTGAATCGCTTCTGTTTATCTCCCTCTGATGACCCGAACTCAGACGGAAGAAAACCAGCAGAGCAAGAAGCACCACCATTGCTTTTCCCCCGTCTCAAACATTTTTGAACCTTCACTTCCACAGCTCTGGAACAAAGAAAACAGGGCCGTCACCGCAAAGATGAAGCGAAAGACTGAATACAGCAGTGAAAAGGTCCAAAGACAGGTCTGTGACGCAGCTTCCCTCGTATCCTCTCTCTTTATCTCTATCCTATGGCCCCAAACTCCCGTTTTTTTCCCTGTTCAAAGAACATGTCTTTAATCAATGCTTCCAGGGTGAGTAGCTTTACCCCATCTCACAGTCTTCAACCTTCCCTCCACAGCTATAGAAGAACAGAAGAAAAAGAATACATGGAAAACAGAGGAATCAAGAATCAAAGACCGCGGTGTAAAGGACAAAGACCGTGGAAAAACGAAGAACGAAACGAAAACTTACAGACCGCAGTCAAGGAGTACATAGACAGGTAAATGACCTGGCCCTCAGTTGAATCGGTCTCTGTTTATCTCCCTCTGATGATCCCGAACTCAGACCGCAAGAAAACCAGCAGAGCAAGAGCTCCCCAATTGCTTTTCCCCCTTCTCACATTTTTTGAACCTCACTTCCAACACTCTGTAACGAAGAAAACAGGCCGACCACGCAAAGATGAAGCAGAAAAGAACGAATACAGCAAGTGAAAAGGTCAAAGACACAGGTCTGTAACTGCAGCTTGCCCCGTATCCTCTCCTCTTTATCTCTATCCTATGTGCCAGAACTCCGCTTTTCTCCTGTTCGATCAGAACATGTTCTTTAATCATAGCTTTCAGGGTGATAGCCTTTACCCCATCCACAGTCCTTTCCAACCTTCCCTCCACAGCTATGAAGAACAGAAGAAATAAGACACATGGAAAAAACAAGGGAATCAAGAATCAAAGACCGCGGTGTAAAAGGACAAAGACTTTGAAACAACGGAAGAACGGAAACGAAAACTTAACAGAACCCAGTCAAGAGTACTAACAGGTAAATGCCCTGGCCCTCAGTTTGAATCGACTTCTGTTTATTCCCTCTGATTATTCCGAACTCAGACCAAGAAACCACAGAGCAAGAGCTCCCCATTGCTTTTTTCCCCCTCCTCACATTTTTTGAACCTTCACTTCCACAGCTTCTGGAACAAGAAAACAGGCCGTCCACGCAAAGATGAAGCAGAAAGAACTGAATACAGCAGTGAAAAGGTCCAAAGACAGTTCTGTGACTGCAGCTTCCCTCAGTAACCTACTCCTCTTTATCTCTATCGCTATGTGCCAGAACTCCGGTTTCCCCCCCTCCTGTTCAAAAGAACAGAGTCTTGAATCATCAGCTTTCAGGGTGAGTAGCTTACCCCATCTCACAGTCCTTTCCAACTTCCCTCCACAGCTAATAGAAAAACAGAAGAAAAAGATGCCACATGGAAAACAGAGGATCAAGAATCAAAGACCGGCGTTGTAAAGGACAAAGACTTTGAAACAACGAAGAAACGGAAACCGAAAACTTCCAGACCGCAGTCAAGAGTACATAGACATAAATGACCCTGGCCCCTCAGTTGAATCGCTCTTCTCTGTTTATCTCCCTCTGATGATACCCGAACTCCAGACCAAGAAAACCAGCAGAGCAAGAAGCTCCCCATGCTTTTCCCCCTTCCACATTTTTTGAACCTTCACTTCCATACAGCTCTGGTACAAAGAAAACAGGGCCGTCCACCGCAAAGATGAAGCAGAAAGAACTGAATACAGCAGTGAAAAGGTTCAAAGACAGGTCTGTGACTGCACTTCCCGCGTATCCTCTCCTCTTTATCTCTATCCTATGTGCCAGAACTCCGTGTTTTCACTTCCCCTCCTGTTCAAGAACATGTCTTAATCATAGCTTTCAGGGTGGAGTAGCTGTTACCCCATCTTCACCAGTCCTTTCCAACCTTCCCTACCACAGCTAAATAGAAGAACAGAAGAAAAAACACATGGAAAACAGAGGAATCAAGAATCAAAGACCAGCGGGTGTAAAAGGACAAAGACGTTGAAACACCGGAAGAACGGAAACGAAAACTTACAGACCGCAGTCAAGCAGTACATAGACAGGTAAAAGAACCTGGCCCTCAGTTGAATCGTCTTCTGTTTATCTCCTCTTGATGATCCGAACTCAGAAGACCCAAGAAAACCAGCAGAGCAAGACTCCCCTTTGCGTTTCCCCCTTCTCACAATTTTTTGAACCTTTCACTTCTCACACTCTGGAACACAAAAAACAGGCCGTCCACGCAAAGATGAAGCAGAAACGAACTGAATACAGCAGTGAAAAGGTCAAAGACAGGTTTTTCCCCACCTGGGGTTTGGGGGGGGGGGGACTGCAAGCTTCCCATCTTATCCCTCTCCTCTTTAACTCTAATCCTATGTGCCAGAACTCCGGTTTTTCTCCTGTTCAAAGAACATGTTCTTGTAATCATGCTTTCAGGGTGAGGTAGCTTACACCCCATCTCTGAAAGTCTTTCCAACCTTCCCTCACACAAGCTTAGAAAGAACAGAAGAAAAAGAACACATGGAAAATAACAGAGGAATCAAGAATTCAAAGACCCCGCGGGTGTAAAGGACAAAGACGTTGAAACAACGGACAGAACGGAAACGAAAACTTAACAGACCCGCAGTCAAGAGTACATAGACAGGTAAATGACTGGCCACTCAGTATTAATCGTCTTCTGTTTATCTCCCTCTGATGATCCCTAACTCAGAAACCAAGAAAACCCAGCAAGAGCAAGAGCTCCCCATTTGCTTTTTTCCTCCCCCTTCTCACATTTTTTGAACCTTCACTTCCACAGCTTCTGGAACAAGAAAACAGGGCGCGTCCACTGCAAGATGAAGCAGAAAGAAACTGAAATACAGCAGTGAAAAGGTCAAAGACAGGTTCTGTACTGCAGCTTCCCTCGTATCCTCAACCTCATTATCTCTATCCCTAGTGCCAGAACTCGGTTTTTCCCCTCCTGTTTCCAAAGAACATGTCTTTAATCATGCTTTCAGGGTGATAGCTTTACTCCCCATCTTCACATTCTTTCCACCTTCCCTCCACAGCTATAGAAGAAACAGAAGAAAAAGACACATGGAAAACAGAGATCAAGAATCAAAGACCCGCGTGTAAAGGACAAAAAGACTGTTGAATACAACGGAAGAACTGAAACTAAAACTTACAGACCGCAGTCAAGAGTAACATTAGAGACAGGTAAATGACACTGGCCCTCTGTTGAATCGTCTGCGTCTTCCTGTTTATCTCCCTCTGATGACCCGAACTCAGACCAAGAAAACCAGCAAGCAAGAAGCTCCCCAATTGCTTTTTCCCCCTTCTCACATTTTTTGAACCTTCACTTCCCACAGCTTCTGGAACACAGAAAACAGGGCCGTCCACCTGCAAAGATGAAGCAAAAGAACTTGAATACAGCAGTGAAAAGGTCCAAAGACGATGTCTGAGACTGCATCTTCACCCTCGTATGCCTCTCCTCTTTAACTCTATCCTATGTGCCAGAACTCCGTTTTTTTGTTTGTCTCCTGTTCAAAGAACATGTCTTTAATCATAGCTTTCAGGGTGAGTAGCTTTACCCATCTCACAGTCTTTCCAACCTTCCCTCCACACTATAGAAGAACAGAAGAAAAAGACACATGGAAAACAGAGGAATCAAGAATCAAAGACCGCGGTGTAAAGGACAAAGACGTTTGAAACAACGGAAGAACGGAAACGAGAAACTTAACAAGACCGCAGTCACTGAGATACATAGACTGGTAAATGACCTGGCCCTCAGTTGAATCGTCTTCTGTTTCTCTCCCTCTGAAATGAACCCGAACTCAGACCAAGAAAACCACAAGCAAGAGATCCCCATATGCTTTCCCCCTTCTCCGCACATTTTTTGAACCTTCACTTTCCACAGCTCTGTAACAAGAAAAAGGGCCGTCCACGGCAAAGATGAAGCAGAAAGAACTGAAACAGGCAGTGAAAAGGTCAAGAAAGGTCTGTGACTGCAGCTTCCCTCTATCCTCTCCCTTTATTCCTCTATCCTATTTGCCAGAACTCCGGTTTTCCTCCTGTTCAAAAGAACATGTCTTTAAACATTGCTTTACAGGGTAGTAGCTATTTAAACCCCCATGCTCACCAGCTCTATTTACCAACCTTCCTCCACAGCCTATAGAAGAACAGAAGAAAAAGACACATGGAAAACATAGGAATCAAGAATCAAAGACCCGCGTGTAAAGGACAAAGACCGGTGAAACAACGGAAAACGGAAACGAAAACTTACAGACCGCAGTAAAGAGTACATAGACAGGTAAATGACCTGGCCCCTCGTTGAATCGTCTTCTGTTTTATCTCCCCTCTGGATGATCCCGAACTCAGACCAAGAAAACCAGCAGAGCAAGAGCTCCCCATTGCTTTCCCCCTTCTCACATTTTTTGAACCTTCCCACTTCCAACAGCTCTGGAACAAGAAAACAGGCCGTCCACAGCAAAGATGAAGCAAAAGAACTGAATACAGCAGTGAAAAGGTCAAAGACCAGGTCTTGAATGCAGCTTTCCCTCGTATCCTCTCCTCTTAACCTCTACCTATGTGGCCAGAACTCCGGTTTTCCTCCTGTTCAAAGAACATGTCTTTATCATGCTTCAGGGAGTGAGTAGCTTTACCCCATCTCCACAGTCTTTCAACCTTTCCCTTCACACAGCTATAGAAGAACAGAAGAAAAGACACATGGAAAACAGAGGAATCAAGAATCAAAGACCGCGGTGTAAAGGACCAAGACCGTTGAAACAACGAAGAACGGAAACGAAAACTTACAGAACCCGCAGTCACGAGTAACATAGACAGGTAAAATGGACCTGGCCACTCGAGTTGAATCGTCCTTCTGTTTATCTCCCTCCTGATGATCCTCGAACTCAGACCAAGAAAACCAGCAGAGCAAGAGCTCCCCATTGCTTTTGCCCCCCTTCGTCAACATTTTTTGAACCCTTCACGTTCCACAGCTCTGGAACAAGAAAACGGGCCGTCCCACGCAAAGATGAAGCAAGAAAGAACTGAATACAGCAGTGAAAAAGGTCAAAGACAGTCCTGTGACTGCACCTTCCCTCGTATCCTCTCCTCTTTATCTCTATCCTATGTGCCAGAACTCCGGTTTCACCTGTCAAAGAACAGTGTCTTTAATCATGCTTTCAGGGTGAGTTAGCTTTAACCCCATCCTCACAGTCTTTCCAACCTTCCTCCACAGCTATAGAAGACAGAAGAAAAAGAAACATGGAAAACAGAGGAATCAAGAATCAAAGACCGCGGTGTAAAGGGACAAAGACGTTGAAACAACTGAAGAAAACGGAAACGAAAACCTTACAGACCGCAGTCCAAGAGTTACATATACAGGTAAATGACCTGGCCCTCCGTTTGTATCGTCTTCTGTATTATCTCCCTCTGATGATCCGAACTCAACCAAGAAACCAGCAGAGCAAGAGCACCCATTTGCTTTTCCCCCTTCTCCCCGACAATTTTTTTGAACCTTCACTTCCACAGCTCTGGAACAAGCAAACAGGCCGTCCACCGCAAATATTGAAGCAGAAAGAAACTGAATACAGCAGATGAAAAGGTCAAAAGACAGTCTGTGACTGCAGCTTCCCTCCGTATCCTCTCCTCTTTATCTCTATCCTATGTGCCAGAGAACTCCGTTTTCCCTCCTGTTCAGTTCAAAAGAACATGTCCTTTAATCAATGCTTTCAGGGTGATAGCTTTTACCCCATATCACAGTCTTTCCAACCTTCCCTACCAACAGCTATAGAGGAACAGAAGAAAAAGACACATGGAAAACAGAGGAATCAAGAATCAAAAGACCGCGGTGTAAAGGAACAAGACGTTGAAACTACGGAAGAACGGAAACGAAAACTTACAGACACGCAGTCAAGAGTACATAGACAGGAAATGACCTGGCCCTCATTGAATCGTCTTCTGTTTATCTCCCTCATGATGACCCGAACTCAACCAAGAAAACCACAAGCAAGAGCTCCCCATTGCTTTTCCCCCCTTCTCACATTTTTGAAACCATCACTTCCTCAGCTCTGGAACAAGAAAACAGGGCCGTCCACCCGCACAAGATGAAGCAGAAAGAACTGAATACAGCAGTGAAAAGTCAAAGACAAGGTCAGTGAACAGCAGCTTCCACTCGTATCCTCTCCTCTTTATCTCTATCCCTATGTGCCAGAACTCCGGTTTCCCCCTCCTGTTCAAAGACAATTCTTTAATCATGCTTTCCAAGGGTGAGTAGCCTTAACCCCATCTCACAGTCCTTTCCAACTTCCCTCCACAGCTATAGATGAAAATAAGGAAAAAGACACATGGAAAACAGAGGACTCAAGAATCAAGAGACCCGCGGTTTTAAAGGACAAAGACGTTGAAACTCCGGAAGAACGGAAACGAAAACTTACAGACCGCAGTTCAAGAGTACATAGACCAGGTAAATGACCTGGTCCCCTCAGTTGAATCTTCTTCTGTTTCATCTCCCTCTGATGATCCCGAAACTCAGACCAAGAAACCAGCCAGCAAGAGTCCCCATTGCTTTTCCCCCTTCTCACATTTTTTGAAACCTTCACTTCCACAGCCTGGAACAAGAAAAACAGGCCGTCCACTAGCAAAGATGGAAGCCGAAAGAACTGAAGACAGCAGTGAAAAGGTCAAAGACAGGTCTGTGATCTGCAGCTTCCCTCCCCTCCGTATCCTCTCCTCTTTATCCTCTATCCTATGCCAAACTCCCGGTTTTCTCCTGTTCAAAGAACATGTCTTTAATCATGCTTTCAGGGTGAGTAGCTTTTACCCCATCTCACAGTCTTTCCAACTTCCCTCCACAGCTATAGAAGAACAGAAAGAAAAAGACACATGGAAAACAGAGGAATCAAGAATCAAAGACGCGGTGTAGAAGACAAAGACGTTGAAACACGAAGAACGGAAACAAAACTTACAGAACCGCAGTCAAGAGTACATAAACAGGTAAAGTGACGCCTTGCGCCTCAGTTTGAATCGTCTTCTGTTTATCTCCCTCTGATGAATCCCGAACTCAGTCCAAGAAAAACCAGCAGAGCAAGAGCTCCCCATTTGCTTTTTTCCCTCCCCCCTTCTCCACATTTTTGAACCTTCACATCCACAGCTCTGGAACAAGAAAAACCGGCCGTCCCACGCAACGATGAAAGCAGAAAGAACTGAATACAGCAGTGAAAAGGTCAAAGACAGGTCTGTGACTGCAGCTTCCCTCGTAGCCACCTCCCTCTTTATCTCTACCTATGTGCCAGAAATTCCGTTTGTCTCCTGTTCAAAAGAACATGTCTTTAATCATGCTTTCAGGGTGAGTAGCTTTAACCCCCATCTCAACAGTCATTCCAACCTTCCCTCCCACAGCTATAGAAGAACAGAAGAAAAAGACACATGGAAAACAGAGAATCAAAGAATCAAAGACCGCGGTGTAACGGACAAAGACGTTGAAACAACGGAGAAACGGAAACGGAAAACTTACAGACCGCAGTCAAGAGTACATAAACAGGTGAACTGACCTGGCCTCTCCGATGAATCGTCCCTTCTGTTTATCTCCCTCCTGATGAACCCGAACTCCAGACCAAGAAAACCAGCATAGCAAGAGCTCCCCATTGCTTTCCCCCTTCTCACATTTTTTTGAACCTTCACTTCCACCACAGCACTGGAACAAGAAAAACAGGCCGTCCACAAGCAAAGATGAAGCAGAAAGAAACTGAATACAAGCATGAAAAGGGCCAAAGACAGGTCTGTGACTGCAGCTTTTCCCTCGATCTCTCCTCTTTTAATCTCTAACCTATGTGCCCAGAACTCCGGTTTTCTCCTGTTCAACAGAACAATGTCTTTAATTCATTGCTTTCAGGGTAGTAGCTTTAACCAGCCACTTCTCACAGTCTTTTCCAACCTTCCCTCACACAGCTATAGACGAAAAGCAGAAGAAAAAGACACATTGAAAACAGAGAAACAAGAATCAAGACCGCGGTGGGTAAAGGACAAAGACGTTGAAACAACGGAACAAAGGAAAACGAAAACTTACAGACCCGCCAAAAGTCAAGAGTACATAGACAGGTAAATGACCTGGCCCACAGTTGAATCGTCTTCTTTTTATGCTCCCACTGATGAGCCCGAACTCAGAACCAAGAAAACCAGCAGAGCAATAAGCTCCCCCATTGCTTTTCCCGCCTTCTCACAATTTTTTGAAAAACCTTCACTTCCACAGCTCTGGAACAAGAAAACTGGGCCGTCTTCCCACTATATGCAAAGATGAAAGCAAAAGAACTGAATCCCGCAGTGAAAATGGTCAAAGACAGGTCTGTGACTGCAGCTTCCCATCGTATCCTCCTCCTCTTTATCTCTATCACTATGTGCCAGAACATCCCGGTTTTCTCCTGTTCAAAGAACATGTCTTTAATCATGCTTTCATGGTGAGTAGCTTTACCCCATCTCACAGTCTTTCCCAACTCTCCCTCCACAGCTATAGAAGAACAGAAAGAAAATAAAGCACATGGAAAAACCAGAGGAATTCAAGAATCAAAGACCAAGAACCGCGTGTAAAGGACAAAGCGACGTTTGAAACAACGGAAGAACGGAAACGAAAACTTACAGACCACGCAGTCAAGAGTACAACGACAGGTAAATGACCTGGCCACTTCCCCCCAGTTAATCGTCTTCTGTTTATCTCCCCTCTGATGATCCCGAACTCAGACCAAGAAAACCAGCAGAGCAAGAGCTCCCCATTTCTTATTTCTCCCCCCCTTCTCCACATTTTTTGAACCTTCACTTTTCCACATCTCTTGGAACAAGAAAACAGGGCCGACCACGCAAAGATGAAGCAGAAAGAACTCGAATACAGCAGTGAAAAGTCAAAGACAGGTCTGTGACTGCAGCTTCGCCTCAGTATCCTCCCTCCTCCTCTTAAAATCTCTAATCCTATGTGCCAGAACTCCGGTTTTTCTCCTGTTCAAAGAACATGTCTTAATCATGCTTTCAGGGTGAGTATCTTTACCACCCCATCTCACATCTTTCCAACCTTCCCTCCACAGCTATAGAAAGAACAGAAGAAAAAGACACATGGAAAACCGAGGAATCAAGAATCAAAGACCAAGCGGTGTAAAGGACAAAGACGTTGAAACAACGGAAGAACGGAAACGAAAACTTACAGACCGCAGTCAAGAGTACAATAGACAGGTAAATGACCTGGCCCTCAGTTGAACTCGTCTTCTGTTTATCTCCCTCTGATGGATCCCGAACTCAGACCAAGAAAACCAGCAGAGCAAGAGCTCCCCATTGCTTTTTTTTCCGTTCCCCCTTCTCACATTTTTTTGAACCTTCACTTTCCACCAGCTCTGTGAACAAGAAAAACAGGGCCGTCCACGCAAAGATGAAGCAGAAAGAACTGAATACAGCAGTGAAAAGGAGTCAAAGACCCCAGGTCTGTGACTGCAGCATCCCTCAGTATCCTCTCCTCATTAATCTCTATCCCTATGTGCCATGAACTCCGGTTTTCTCCTGTTCAAAGACATGTCTTTAAATCATCGCTTTTCAGGGTGAAGTAGCTTTAACCCCATCTCACAGTCTTCCAACCTTCCCTCCACAGCTATAGAAAACAGAAGAAAAAGACACATGAAAACATGCAGAATCAAGAATCAAAGACCCGGTGTAAAGGCCAAAGACGTTTGAAGGACAACGGAAGAACGAAACGAAAACTTAACAGACCGCAGTCAAGAGTACATAGACAGGTAAATGACTGGCCCTCAGTTTGAATAGCGTCTTCTGTTTATCTCCCTCTGATGATCCCGAACTCAGACGACACAAAACCAGCAAGCAAGAGCTCGCCCATTGCTTTTTCCCCCGTTACGTCCACTATTTTTTGAACCGTATCACTTCCACAGCGTCTAACAAGAAAACAGGGCCGTCACGCAAAGATGAAGCAGAAAGAACTGTATACAGCAAGTGAAAAGGTCAAAGACAGTCTGTGACAGTGCAGCTTACTCCTCGTATCCTCTCCTCTTATCTCTATCCTATGTGCAAACTCCTGGTTTTCTCTTCTGTTCAAAGAACAACTTCTTTCAATTCATGCTTCAGGGGTGAGTAGCTTACCCCAGCCTCACAGTCCTTTCCCAAACCTTCCCTCCACAGCTATAGAAGAACAGAAGAAAAAGACACATGGAAAACAGAGGAATAAGAATCAAAGACCGCGGTGTAAAGGACAAAGACGTTTGAAACAACGTAAGAAACGGAAACGAAAACTTACAGACCGCATCCAAGAGTAACATAGAACAGTTAAATGACCTTGGCCCTCAGTTTGAATCGTCTCTGTTTAAATCTCCCTCTGATGATCCCGAACTCAGACCAAGAAAAAAAAACCCGCAAGCAAGAGCGTCCCCCATTGCTTTTTTCCCCCTTCCTCACATTTTTTGAACCTTCACTTCCCACAGCTCTGGAACAAAAAACAGGCCGTCCACGCAAAGATGAAGCAGAAAGAACGAATACAGCAGTGGAAAAGGTCAAAGACCGGTCTGTGACTGCAGCTTCCCTCGTAGTCCTCTCCTCTTTATCTCTATCCTATGTGCCAAACTTCCGGTTTTCTCCTGTTTCAAAGGCACATGTCTTTTAATCATAAGCTTTCAGGGTGATAGCATTTACCCCCATCTCACAGTCTTTCAACCTTCCCTTCCACAGCTATAGAAAGAACAGAAGAAAAAGATCACATGGAAAACAGAGGAATCAAGAATCAAAGACCGCGGTGTAAAGGACAAAGACGTTTGAAACAACGGAAGAACTTAAAACGAAAAACTACAGACCGGCAGTCAAGAGTAACATAGACGAGTAAATGACCCTGGGCCCTCAGTTGAATCGTCTTCTGTTTATCTCCCTCTGATGATCCCAACTCAGACCAAGAAAACCAGCAGAGCAAGAGCTCCCCATTGCTTTCCCTCCCCCGTTCTCAAACATTTTTTTGAAACCTTTCACCTTCCCACAGCTCTGGAACAAGAAAACACACGGCCGTCCACGCATAAGATGAAGCAGAAAGAACTGAGATACAGCAGTTGAAAAAGTCAAAGACAGTCTGGTGACTGCAGCTTCCCCTCGTATCGCCTCTCCTCTTTTATCTCTACTCCCTATGTGCCACAACTCCGGTTTTCCCCTCCTGTTTCAAAGAGCCCACATGTCTTTAATCATGGCTTTCAGGTGAGTAGCTTTACCCCATCTCACAGTCTTTCCAACCTTCCCTCCACAGCTATAGAAGAACAGATAGAAAAAGACACATGGAAAAGCAGAGGACTCAAGACATCAAAGACCGCGGTGTAAAGGACAAAAGACGTTGAAAACAACGGAAGAACGGAAAAGAAAACTTACAGACCGCATCAAGATACCTAGACAGGTAAATGACCTGGCCCTCAGTTGAATCGTCACTTCTGTTTACTCCCCCCTCTGATGATCCCGAACTCAGACCAAGAAAACCACCAGAGCAAGACTCCCCATTGCTTTTTCCCCCTCTTCACATTTTTTGAACCTTCACTTCCACAGCTCTGGCACAAGAAAACCAGGGCCGTCCACCCAAAGATGTATGCAGAAAGAACTGAATTACAGCAGTGAAAAGGTCAAAGACAAGTTCTGTGATCTGCAGCTCTCCCTCGTATCCTCCTCCTCGTTATCTCCTATCTCCTATGTGCCAGACTCCGGTTTTCTCCTGGTTCAAAAGAACATGTCTTAATCATCTTTCAGGGTGAGTAGCTTTACCCCATCTCACATTCTTTCCAACATTCCCCCTCCACAGCTATAGAAGAACAGAAGAAAAAGCACACATGGAAAACATAGGAATCAAGAATCAAAGAACCGCGGTGTAAAGGAGCAATACGTTGAAACAACGGAAGAACGGAAACGAAAACTTACAGATCCGCAGTCAAAGTACATAGACAGGTAAATGACCTGGCCCTCAGATGAATCGTCTTCTGTTTACTATCCCTCTGAAGACCCGAACTCAGAACCAAGAAAACCAGCAGAGTCAAGAGCACCCCATTGCTTTTCCCCCTTCTCACATTTTTTGAACCTTCACTTCCACAGCTTCTGAACAAGAAAACATGCCGTCCCCACGCAAAGATGAAGCAGAACAGAACTGAATACAGCAGTGAAAAGGTCAAAGATCAGGTCTGTGACTGCAGCTTCCCCCTCGTACCTCTCCTCTTTATCTCTATCCCTAAGTGCCAGAACTCCGGTTTTCCTCCTGTTCAAGAGAACATGGTCCCTTTAAATCATGCTTTCAGGGTGAGTAGCTTTAACCCCATCTTCACATCTTGTTACCACCCTTCCCTCCACAGCTAATAGAAGAAAAGAAGGAAAAAGACACATGGAAAACAGAGGAATCAAGAATAAAGACCGCGGTGTAAAGGACAAAGACGTTGAAACAACGGAAGAACGGAAAACGAAAAACTTACAGACCGCAGTCAAGAGTAAACATAGACAGGTAAATGACCTGTCCTCAGTTGAATCGTCTTCTGTTTATCTCCCTCTGATGGATCCCGAACTCAGACCAAGAAAACCAGCAGAGCAAGAGCTCCCCATTGCTTTTCCCCCTTCTCACATTTTTTGAACCTTCATTCCCTACAGCTCTGGAACAAGAAAACAGGGCCGACCACAGCAAGATGAAGCAGAAAGAACTGAATACAGCAGTGAAAAAGGTCAAAGACAGGAAGTCTGAGACAGCAAGCTTTCCCTCGTATCCTCTCCTCTTTATCTCTATCCTATGGCCAGTACTACCTCGTTTTCTCCTGATTTGCAAAGAACATGTCTTTAATAAGCTTTCAGGGTGGAGTAGCTTCCCCATCTCACAGTCCTTTCCAACCTTCTTCCCTCCCAGCTATAGAAGAACAGAAGAAAAAGACACAGGAAAACAGAGTAATCAAGAATCAAAGACCGCGGTGTAAAGGACATAAGAACGTTGAAACAACGGAAGATCGGAAACGAAAACTTAACAGACCGCAGTCAAGAGTAACATAGACAGGTAATATGACCGGGCCCACAATGAATCGTCTTCCTTTTATCTCCCTCTGATGAATCGCCGAACTCAGACCAAAAAACCAGCAGAGCAAGAGCTCCCCCAGGCTTTGTCCCCCTTCTCACATTTTTTGAACCTTCACTTCCACATCCCTCTGGAACAAGAAAACAGGTCCGTCCACGCAAAGAAGAAGGCAGAAAGAACCTGAATACAGCAGTGAAAAAGGGTCAAAGACAGGTCGTGACTGCAGCTTCCCTCGTATCCTCTCCTCTTTATCTCTATCCTATGTGGCCATACTCTCCCGTTTTTCTCCTGTTCAAAAGAAGCAAATGTCTTTAATCATGCTTTCAGGGTGAGTAGCTTTAACCCCATCTCAACAGTCTTTCCAACCTTCCCGACCACAGCTAATAGAAGAACAGAAGAAAAAGAACACATGGGAAAACACAGAGAATCAAGAATCAAAGACTCGCTGTGTAAAGGACAAAGACGTTGAAACAACGGAAGAACGGAAACGAAAATTACAGACCCGCAGTCAAGAGTACATAGACAGATAAATGACCTGGCCCTCAGTTTGAATCGTCCTTCTAGTTTTATCTCCCTCTGAGTGATCCCCGAACTCAGACCAAGAAAACCAGCAGAGCAAGAGCTCCCATTGGCTTTTCCCCCCCATCTCACATTTTTTGAACCTTCACTTCCACACTCTGGAGAACAAGGAAAACAGGGCCGTCCACAGCAAAGATGAAGCGAAAGAACTCGAATTACAGCAGTGAAAAGGTCAAAGAACAGGTCTGTGACTGCTCTTTCCCTCGTATTCCTCTCCTCTTTACTCCTCTATCCTATGTGCCAGAACTCCGGGTTTTTCCTCCTGGTTTCCAAAGAACATGTCTTTAATCAAGCTTTCAGGTGAGTACTTGTACCCAATCTCACAGTCTTTCCAATCCTTCCCCGCACAGCTATAGAAGAACAGAAGAAAAAGACACATGGAAAACAGATTATCAAGACTCAAAGAAAGTACCGCGTGTAAAGGACAAAGACTTGAAACAACGGAAGAAGGAAACGAAAACTTACAGAAGACCGGCAGTCAAGAGTACTTAGACAGTAAATGACCTGGCCCTCAGTTGAATCGTCTTCTTTTTATCTCCTCTCCCTCTGATGATCCCGAACTCAGACACCAAGAAAACCAGCAGAGCAAGAGCTCCCATTGCTTTTTCCCGCCTTCTCACATTTTTTGAAACCTTCACTTCCACAGCTCTGAGAACAAGAAAACAGGGCCGTCCACGCAAAGATAAGCAGAAAGAACTGAATACAGCAGTGGAAAAGGACAAAGACAGGTCCGTGACTGCAGCTTCCCTCGTATCCTCTCCTCTTTTATCTCTATCCTATGTGCCCACAACTCGGTTTTCTTTCTCCTGTTTCAAGAGAACATGTCGTTAATCAATGCTTTCAGGGTGAGTAGCTTTACCCCATCTCACAATCTATGCCAACTTTCCCTCCACAGCTATAGAAGAACAGAATAAAAAGACACATGGAAAACAGAGGAATCAAGAATCAAAGACCGCGGTGTAAATGACAAAGACGTTGAAAAACGTAAGAAAACAAAACGAAAACTTACTAGACCGCAGTCAAGAAGAGATACATAGACAGGTAAATGACGCTGGTCCCTCAGGTTTTTTAATCTTCTTCTGTTTATCTCCCTCTATGATCCCGAACTCAGACCAAGAAAACCAGCATAGCAAGAGCTACCCATTGCTTTTCCCCCTTCCACATTTTTTGAACCCTTCACTTACCTCCACAGATCTGGAACAAGAAAACAGGGCCTTCCACCAAAGATGATGCAGAAAGAAACTGAATACAGCAGTGGAAAAGGTCAAAGACAGGTCTGTGACTGCAGCTTCCCCTCGTATCCTCTCCCTTTATGCGCATCCTATGTGCGAACTCCGGTTTTCCTCCTGTTCAAAGAACATGTTCTTTAAATCATGCTTTCAGGGTGATTAGCTTGTACCCCATCGCTCACAGGACTTTTTATAATTTTATTTTTTTTTTTCTTTAATGATTTTTTTTTGTTTTTCTTGTTTTGATTTTCTTTCTTTTTTTGTTTTTTTCTTTCCTTTTTTTGTTTCTTCTTTTTTTTTTTTTCTTGTTTTTTTTTTTCTTTTTTTTTTTTTTTTTTCTTTTGTTTTTTTTTTATTCTGTGTTATTTTTTTCTTGAATTTTTTTTATAGTGGTTATTTCTTTGAATTTTTTTTTTTTATTTTAGTTTTTATTATGATTTATTTTTATTTATTTTTTCTGTTTTTTTCATCTACTTTCAATCTTTTCTTCTTTTTTTTTTTCTTGTTCTTTTTTTGATTTTTTTGTTTTGTCTTTTTTTTTTTTTTTTTCTTTTTCTCTTTTGTTTACTTTCTTTCCGTTTTCTTTATGGTTCGTTTCTTTATCTATTTCTTTTTTTTTTTTGATTTCTTTTTTTTTTTTCATTATTCTATTATTTTCTTTTCGTTTTTTGTCCTTTTTTTTTATTTTTTTTTCTTTCTCCTTTGTTTCTATTTTATTTTTTTATATTCTGGTTCTTTCTTTAATTTTCTATTTTGTTTTTGTTTCTTTATATCTTCTTTTTTTCATTGTCTTTTGGTTTTAATTTTTTTTTTTCTTTTTATGTTTTTTTTTTTTTTTTTTTTTTTTTATCTTTTTTTTTAGTTTTTTTTTATATTTACCTTATATTTTTCTTATCTATTGTTCATTTTTGTTTTATTGTTGATTGTGTCTTTATATATTTTTTTCCTTTGTTTTTTCTTTTATCTTTATTTTTTTGTTTTATCATTTATATTATGTTCTTTATTTTATTTTGTTTTTTTGTTCTTTTTTTTTTTCTTTCTTCCTTTTTTTTTTTTGTTAAATTTTTTTTTGTTTATTTTTTTTCAATCCCAACCTTCCCTACACAGCTAATAGAAAGAACAGAAGAAAAAAGCCACATGGAAAACAGAGGAATCAAGATCAAAGACCAGGCGGTAAAAGGACAAAGACGTTGAAACAACGGAAGAACGAAACGAAAACTTACAGACCGCAGTCCAAGAGTAACATAGACAGGTAAAATGAACCTGGCCCTCAGTTTGAATCGTCTTCTGTTTTATCTGTAACTCCCTCTGATTATCCCGAACTCAGAGACCAAGAAAAACCACAGAGGCAAGACTCCCCATTGCTTTTCCCCCTTCTCACATTTTATTGAACCTTCACTTCCACAGCTCTGAGAACCAGAAAACAGGGCCGTCACACGCCAAGATGAGCAGAAAGAACTGAATACAGCAGTGAAAAGTCAAAGACAGTCTGTGACTGCACTTCCCGCGTATCCCTCTCCTCTTTATCTCTATCCTATGTGGCCAGAACGCCGGTTTTCCTCACTGTTCAAGAACATGTCTTTAATCATGCTTTCAGGGTGAGAAGCTTAACCCCCCATCTCACAGTCTTTCCAACCTTCCCCACCCACAGCTATAGAAAACAGAAGAAAAAAGACACCAGGGAAAACAAGAATCAAGAATCAAAGACCGCGTTTAAAGGACCAAAGACGTTGAAACTACGAAGAGACCGGAAACGAAAACTTACAGACCGCGAGTCAAGAGTACATAGACAGGTAAATGACCTGGCCCCTCCAGTTTGAATCGTCTTCTGATTATCTCCCTCTGATGATCCCGAAACGCAAGTACCAAGAAAACCACAGTGCAAGAGCTCCCCATTGCTTTTTCCCCCTTCTCGACATTTTTTTTTGAACCTTCACTTCCTCAGCTCTGGAACAAGAAAACAGAGGCCGTCCACGCAAAGATGAAGGCAGAAAGAACTGAAACAGCAGTGAAAAAGGTCAAAGAAACCCAGTCCTGTGACTGCAGCTTCCCTCGTATCCTCTCCTCTTTATGCCTATCCAATGTGCCAGAACTCCGTTTTTTCTCCTGTGCAAGGAAGAACATGGTATTAATCATGCTTTCAGGGTGAGTAGCTTTAACAACCCCATCTCACAGTCTTTCCAACCTTCCCTCCACAGCAATAGAAGAAAGGAAGAAAAAGACACATGGAAAAAACATAGGAATCAAGAATCAAAGACCGCGGTGTACAGACAAAGACGTATGAAACAACGGAAGAACGGAAACGAAAACTTACAGACCGCAGTCAAGGAGTACATGAGACCAGGTAAATGACCTGGCCCTCAGTTGAATCCTCTTCTGTTTATCTCGCCTCTGATGATTACCCGAACTCAGACAAGAAAACCAGCCAGAGAAGAGCTCCCAATTGCTTTTCTCCCCCTTCTCACCATTTTTTTGAACCTTCACTTTCCACAGCTTGGAACAAGAAAACAGGCCGATCCACAGCATAGATGAAGCAGAAAGAACTGAATACAGCAGTGGAAAAGGTCAAAGACAGGTCTGTGACTGCAGTTTTTACAGCTTCCCCCTCGTATCCTCTCCTCTTTATCTCTATCCTATGTGCCCAGAACTCCCGGTTTTCCTCTCCTGTCAAAGGGAACATGTCTTTAAATCATGCTTTCAGGTGAGTACTTTAACCCCATCTCACAGTCTTTCCAACCTCCCTCCACAGCTATAGAAGAACAAAGAAAAAGACATCCCAATGGAAAACAGAGGAAATCAAGAATCAAAGACCGCGGTGTAAAGGACAAAGACGTTGAAACAACGGGAAGAACGTAAACGAAAACTTACAGACCGCAGCAAATTACATATACAGGTAAATTACCTGGCCCTCGTTGAATCGTCTTTGTTTATCTCCCTCTGATGATCCCCGAACTCAGACCAAGAAAACCACAGAGCAAGAGCTCCCCATTGCTTTTCCCCCTTCTCACTATTTTTTTGAACCTTACATTTCCACAGCCTGGAACAAGAAAAACAGGGCCTCCCACGCAAAGATGAAGCAGAAAGAACAGAATACAGCAGTGAAAAGGTCAAAGTACAGGTCCTGTGACTGCAGCGTCCCTCGTATCCTCTTCCCGCTCCTCGTTATCTCTATCATATGTGCCGAGAACTACGGTTTTCCTCCTGTTCAAAAGACATGTTTCTTTAATCAAGCTTTCAGGTGAGTAGCTTTACCCTCATCTCACAGTCTTTCCAACTTCCCACTTCCACAGCTATAGAAGAACATAAGAAAAAGACACATGGAAAACAGAGGAATCAAGAATCAAAGACCAGCAGTGGTAAAGGACAAAGAACGTTGAAACAACGGAAAGAACGGAACGAAAACTTACAGACCGCAGTCAAGAGTACATAGACATTTAAATGACCTGGCCCTCCAGTTGAAATCGTCTTCTGTTTATCTCCCTCTGATGATTCCCTACTCAGCCAAGAAACCAGCAGAGCATGAGCTTCCCCATTGCTTTTCCCCCCCTTCTCACATTTTTTATGAACCTTCACTTCACACTCTGGAACAAGAAAACAGGGCCGTCCACGCAAAGATGAAGCAGAAAGAACTGAATACAGCAGTGAAAAGGCAAAGACGAGGTCCTGTGACTGCAAGCTTCCCTCGTATCCACTCCTCTTTATCTCTATCCTATGTGGAAAAACCTCCGGTTTTCTCCTGTTCAAAGAACATGTCTTTAATCAATTGCTTTCAGGTTGAGTAGCTTTACCCCATCTCACAGCTCTTTTTCCAACCTTCCCTCCACAGCTATAGTAGAACAGAAGAAAAAGAGCAACATGGAAAACAGAGGAACAAGAATCAAAGAACCCGAGTGTAAAGGACAAAGAAGAACGTTGAAACAACGGAGAGACCGGAAACGAAAACTTCAGACCGCAGTCAAGAGTACATAGACAGGTAAAAGACCTTACCCTCCAGTTGAATCAGTCTTCTGTTTATCTCCCTCTGATGATCCCGAACTCAGACCAAGAAAACCAGCAGAGCAAGAGCTCCCCCATTGCTTTTCCCCCCTTGCTCACATTTTTTGAACCTTGCCACTTCCACAGCTCGTGGAACAAGAAAACAGGGCCGACCACGCAAAGATAAGCAGAAAGAACTGAATTACAGCAGTGAAAAGGTCAAAGACAGGTCAGTGACTGCAGCTTCCCTCGTATCCTCTCCTCTTTTTCTCTATCCTATGTGCTAGAAACTCCGGTTTCTCTCTCCTGTTCAAAAGAACATGTCTTTAATCATGCTTTCAGGGTGATAAGCTTTTACCCCATTCTCACAGTTTCTTTCCAACCTTCCCTCCACAGCTATAGAAGAACAGAAGAAAAAGACACATGGAAAACAGAGGATCAAGAATCAAGACCGGGTGTAAAGGACAAAGACGTTGAAACAACGGAAGAACGGAACGAAAACTTACAGACCGCAGTCAAGAGTACATAGACAGGTAAAATGACCTGGCCCTCAGTTGAATCGTCTTCTGTTTTATCTCCCTCTATGATCCCCGAACTCCGACCCAAGAAAACCAGCATAGCAAGAGCTCCCCATTGCTTACCCCCTTCTCACATTTTTGGAACCTTTCTCACTCCACAGCTCTGGAACAAGAAACAGGGCCGTCCACGCAAAAGATTGAAGGCAGAAAGAACTGAATACAGCAAGTGAAAAAGTGTCAAACAGGGTCTGTTACTGCCCATCTCTTTCGCTCTCTCCTTCTCCCCCTTCCCCTTCGTAATCCTCTCCTCTTTGATTTAATCTCTAGCTCGTATCCTATGTGCCAGAACTCCGGTTTTCTCCTGTTCAAAGAACATTGTCCCTTTAATCCATGCTTCAGGGTGAGTAAGCTTTAAACAAAACCCCCATCTTCACAGTCTTTCCAACCTTCCCTCCACAGCTATAGAAAAAACAGAAGAAAAAGCCACATGGAAAACAGAGGAATCATCAAGAATCAAAGACCGCGGTGTACAAGGACAAAGACGTTGAAACAACGGAAGAACTGAAACGAAAACGTTTACAGACCGCCAGTCAAGAGTACATAGACAGGTAAATGACCCCTGGCCTCAGTTGAATCTTCTTCTTTTTATCCTCCCTCTGATGAATCCCAGAACTCAGACCAAGTTAACCAGCAGAGCAAGAGCACCCCATTGCTTTATTTTCCCCTCCTTCTCACCTTTTTTTTGAAACCCTTCACACTTCACAGCTCTGGAACAAGAAAACAGGGGCCGTCCACGGCAAAGATTAAGCATAAAGAACTGAATACAGCAGTGAAAAAGTCAAAGACAGGTCTGTGGACTGTCAGCTTCCCTCCGTATCCTCTCCCTCTTTATCTCTATCCTATGTGCCAGAACTCCGTTTTCTCCTGTTCAAAGAACATTGTCTTTAATCAAGCCTTTCAGGGTGAGTAGCTTTAACCCCATCTCACAGTCTTTCCAACCTTCCCTCCAGCAGCTATAGAAGAACAGAAGACAAAAGACACATGGAAAACAGAGGAATCAGAATCAAAGACCGCGGTGTAAAGGACAAGAGTCATGAAAACAACGGAAGAACGACACGAAAACTTACAGACCGCAGTCAAGAGTCATAGACAGTAAATGACCTGGCCCCTCAGTTGAATCGTCTTTGTTTATCTTCCCTCTGATGATCCCAGAACTCAGACCAAGAAAACCACAGAGCAAGAGCTCCCCATTGCTTTTCCCACCTTCTCACATTTTTTGAACCTTCACTTCCACAGACTCTGGAACAAGAAAACAGGGCCGTCCACGCAAAGATGAAGACAGAAAGAACTGAATACAGCAGTGAAAAGGTCAAAGAAAACAGGTCTGTGACGCAGCTTCCCGTATCCTCTCCTCTTTATCTCTACCTATGTGCCAGAACTAACTCCGGTTTTGCTCCTGTTCAAAAGAACATGTCAGTAATCAATGCTTTCAGGGTGAGTAGCTTTACCCCATCTCACAGTCTTCCAACTTCCCTCCACAGCTATAGAAGAACAGAAGAAAAAGACAACATGGAAAACAGAGGAATCAAGAACCAAAGACGCTATGCGGTGTAAAAGACAAAGACGTTGAAACAACGGAAGAACTGAAAAACGAAAACTACAGACCGTCAGTCAAGAGTACATAGACAGGTAAATGACCTGGCCCTCATTGATCGTCTTCTGTTTATCTCCCCTGATGAACCCGAACTCAGACCAAGAAAAACACAGCATGAGCCAGAGCTCACCCCATTGCTTTTACCCCCTCTCGACATTTTTTGAACCTTCACTTCCACAGCTCGGAACAAGAAAAACAGGGCCGTACCACAGGGCAAAGATGAAGCAGAAAAACTGAATAACAGCAGTGAAAAGGTCAAAGACAGGTCTGTGACTGCAGCTTCATCCCTCGTATCCTCTCCTCTTTATCTCTATCCAATGTGCCAGAACTCCGGTTTTCTCCTGTTTCAAAGAACATTTCTTTAATCATGCTGTCAGGTGAGTAGCTTTAACTTACCCCATCACACAGTCATTCCAACTTCCCTCCACAGCTATAAAAGAACAGAAGAAAAAGACACAGTGGAAAACAGAGGAATCAAGAATCAAAAGACCCGCGGTGTAAAGGACAGAAAGACAGTTGAACAACGGAAGAACGGAAACGAAAACTTACAGACCGCAGTCAAGAGTACATAGACAGTAAAATGAACCTGCCCTCAGTTGAATCGTCCGTTCTGTTTATCTTCCCTCTGATGATCCCGAACTCATACCAAGAAAACCAGCAGAGCAAGAGCTCCCCATTTATTGCTTTTCGCCCTTCCTCCACATTTTTTGAACCTCACTTCCACAGCTCGTGGAACAAGAAAACAGGGGCCGTGCCCACCAAAGATGAAGGCAGAAGAACTGAATACCAGCAGTGAAAAGGTCAAAGACAGGTCTGTGACTGCAGCTTCCCCGTATCCTCTCCTCTTTATCCTATCCTATGTGCCAGAAACTCCGGTTTTCTCCTGTTCAAAGAACATGTCTTTAATCATGTGCTTTCAGGGTGAGTAGCTTTACCCCATCTCACAGTTCTTTCCCAACCTTCCCTGCCACATAAAGAAAGAACAGAAGAAAAAGACACATGAAAACAGCAGGAATCAAGATCAAAGAAAAGACCGCGGTGTAAAGGACAAAGACGTTGAAAACAAAGGAAGAAAACGGAACGAAAACTTACAGACCGCATCAAGAGTACAAGACAGGTAAATGACCTGGCCCCTCGTTGAATCGTCTTCATGTTTATCATCCCCCCTCTGATGATCCCGAACTCAGACCCAGAAAACCAGCAGAGCAAGAGCTCCCATTGCTTTTTTCCCCCTTCTCACATTTTTTTGAACCTTCACTTCACAGCCTCTGGAACAAGAAAACAGGGCCGTCGCACGTGCAAAAGATGAAGCAGAAAGAACTGAATACAGCAGTGAAAGGTCAAAGACCAGGTCTGTGACTGCAGCTTCCCTCGTATCCTCTTCCTCTTTATCTCTATCCTATGTGCCAGAACTCCGGTTTTGTCCCGCCCCCCTCCCCCCTCCGCCCCGCCCTCTCGCCGCCCGGCTCGGCCCTGCCCCGTCCCTCGCTGCTTTCGCACCTGTTCAAAGAACATGTCTTTAATCCATGCTTTCAGGGTGAGTAGCTTTACCCCATCCGTCACAGTCTTTCCCAACCCAACCTTCCCTTCCACAGCTATAAAGACAGAAAGAAAAAGACAACATGGAAAACAGAAGGAATCAAGAATCAAAAAGACCGCGGTGTAAAGGACAAAGACGTTGAAACAACGAAGAACGGAAACGAAAACTACAGCCCGCCAGTCAAGAGTACAATATACAGGTAAATGACCTGGCCCTCAGTTGAATCGTCTTCCTGTTTTATCCCCCTCTGATGATCCCGAACTCAGACCAAGAAAAACCAGCAGAGCAAAGAGCTCCCCATTGCTTTTTTTTTTTTCCTCCCCCTTCTCACAATTATTTGTACCTTCACCTTCCACAGCTCTGGAACAAGAAAACAGGCCGTCCCACGCAAAGATGAAGCAGAAAGAACTGAATACACAGTGAAAAAGGTCAAAGACATGGTCTGTGACATGCAGCTTTCCCTCGTATGCCTCTCCTCTTTATCTCTATCCTATGTGCCAGAACTCCGGTTTTCCTCCCCCTCCTGTTCCAAAGAACATGTCTTTAATCATGCTTTCAGGGTGAGTTGCTTTACCCCATCTCCACAGTCTTTCCAAACTTCCCTCCTTCCACAAGCTATAGAAGAACAGAAAAAAAGACACATGAAAACAGAAGAATCAAATAATCAAAGGCAACACTGGCACAGCCGGGGCGGTGTAAAGGACAAAGAACGTTGATGACAACGGAAAGGAACGGAAACGAAAACTTCAGACCGCAGTCAAGAGTACATAGACAGGTAAATGACCTGGCCCTCATTTGAATCGTCTTCTGTTTATATCTCCCTCTGATGATCCCTAACTCATAAGACCAAGAAAAACCAGCAGAGCAAAGAGCTCCCCATTGCTTTTCCTTCCCCCTGTCTCCACATTTTTTTTGAACCTTCACTTCCACAGCTTCTGGAACAAGAAAACAGGGCCTTCCACTGCAAAGATGAAGCAGAAAAGAACTGAATACTAGGCAGTGAAAAGGTCAAAGACAGGTCTGTGACTGCAGCTATCCCTCGTATCCTTCTCCTCTTTATCTCTATCCTATGTGCCAGAACTAGCTCCGGTTTTTTCCTCCTGTTCACAAACTGTCTTTAATCATAGGCTTTCAGGGTGAGTAGCTTAACGCCCAATCTCACAGTCTTTCCAACCTTTCCCGATCCACAGCTATAGAAGAACAGAAGAAAAAGACACATGGGAAAACAGAGGAATCAAGAATCAAAAGACCGCGTGTAAAGGACAAAGACGATGAAACAACGGAAGAAAACGGAAACGAAAACTTACAGACCGCAGTAAGAGGTACATAGACTGGTAATGACCTGGCCCTCAGTTGAATCGTCCCCTTCTGTTATTCTCCCCTCCTGATGATCCCGAACTCAGACCAAGAAAACCAGCAGAGCAAGAGCTCCCCATTGCTTTTCCCCCTTCTCACATTTTTGAACCTCCAACTTCCACAGCTCTGAACAAGAAAACAGGGCCGTCCACGCTAAGATGAAAGCAGAAAAGAACGGAATACAAGCAGGTGAAAAGGTCATAGACAGGTCTGTGACTGCAGCTTCCCTGTATCCCACTCCTCTTTAATCTCTATCCTATTGTGCCAAACTCCGGTTTTTCCTCTCCATTTCAAAGAACGATGTCTTAATCATGCTTTCAGGGTGAGCTACTTTAACCCCAACTCACAGTCGTTTCCCACCTTCCCTGCCACAGCTATAGAAGAACAGAAGAAAGAAGACACATGGAAAACAGAGGAATCAAGAATCAAAGACCAGCAGGTGTAAAGGACAAAGACCGTTGAAAACAACGGAAGAACGGAAAACGAAAACTTACAGACCGCAGTCAAGAGTACATAACAGGTAAATGACCTGGCCCTCAGTGAATCGTCTTCTGTTTATCTCCCTCTGATGATCCCGAACTCATACCAAGAAAACATCAGAGCAAGAAGCTCCCATGTGCTTTCCCACTCCTCAACACTTTTTTTGAACCTTCACTTCCACAGCCTGGAACAAAGAAAACAGGCCCGTCCCACGCAAAAGATGAAGCAAAAGAACTGAATACACAGTGAAAAGGTCAAAGACAGGTCTGTGACTGGCAACTTCCCCGTATCCTCCTCCTCTTTATCTCTATCCCTATGTGCCAGAACTCCGGTTTTCCTCCCCTCCGTTCAAAGAACATGTCTTTAATCTTCGGCTTTCAGGGGTGAGTAGCTTAACCCCATCTCACAGTCTTTCCAACCTTCCCTCCACAGCTATAGAAGAAACAAAGAAAAAGACACATGGAAAACAGAGGAATCAAGAATCAAAGACCGCGGTGTAAAGGACAAAGACGATTGAACACAACGGAAGAACGGGAAACGAAAGACTTACAGAACGCAGTCAAGAGTACATAGACAGGTTAAATGACTGGCCCTCAGATGGAATCGTCCTTCTTGTTTATCTCCCTCCTGATGATCCCGAACTCATACCAAGTAAACCAGCAGAGCAAGAAGCTCCCCATTGCTTTTCCCCTTCTCACATTTTTGAACCTTCCTACATCCACAGCTCTGGAATCAACGAAAACAGGGCCGTCCACGCAAAAGATGAAGCAGAAAGAACTGAAACAGGCAGTGAAAAGGTCCAAAGACAGGTCCTGTGACTGCAGCATCCTCGTATCCTCTCCTCTTTATTCTCTATCCTATGTGCCGAATCCGGTTTTCTCCTGTTCAAAGAACATCTTTTAATCAAAAGCTTTCATCACCATGGTGAGTTAGCTGTACACCCATCTCACAGTCCCTTTCCAACCTTCCTCCACAGCTATAGAAGGAACAGAAGAAAAAGACACATGGAAAACAGAGGAACAAGAATCAAAAGACCGCCGGTGTAAAAAAGGACAAGACGTTGAAAACAACGGAATAACGGAAACGAAAACTTACAGACCGCAGCAAGATACAATAGACAGGTAAATGACCTGGCCCTCATGTGAATCGTCTTCTGTTTATCTCCCTCTGATGATCCCGAACTCATGACCAAGAAAAAACCAGCAGAGCAAGACTCTTCCCCATTGCTTTTCCCCCTTCTCACAGTTTTTGAACCATCACTCCACACAGCTTCTGGACACACCAAGAAAACAGGGCCGTCCCACTGCAAAGAGAAGCAGAAAGGAACCTGAATACAGCAGTGAAAGTAAGGTCAATAGACAGGTTGGACTGCAGCTTCTCCTCGTATTCCCTCCTCTTTATCTCTATCCTATGTGCCAGAACTCCGTTTTTCTCACCTTTACAATAGAAACATGTCGGTTTAATCTATGCGTTCAGGGTGAGTAGCTTTTACCCATCTCACCCACAGTCCTTTCCAACCTTCCCTCCACAGCTATAGAAGAACAGAAGAGAAAAAGACACATGGAAAAACAGAGGAATCAAGAATCAAAGACCGCGTGTAAAGGACAAAGACGTTGAAACACGGAAGAACGAAACGAAAACTTACAGACCGCAGTCAAGAGTACATAGACAGAGGTAATGACCCTGGCCCTCAGTTGAATCGTCCTTCTGTTTATCTCCCTCTGATGATCCCGAACTCAGACCACAAGAAACCAGCAGAGCAAAGCTCCCCATTTCTTTTCCCCCTTCTCAACATTTTTTGAACACTTCACTTCCACAGCTCTGGAACAAGAAAACAGGGCCGTCCACGCAAATATGAAGCAGACAAGAACAGAATACAGCATGAAAAGGGTCAAAGACAGGTCTGATACTGGCAGCTTTCCCTCTAATCCTCTCCTCTTTATCTCTATCCAATGGGGGTGCCAGAACTCCGTTTTTTCTTCCTGTTCATAGACAAGTCTTTAATCATAGCTTTCAGGGTGATTACTTTTACACCCCATCTCAGCTCACAGTTTTCCAACCTTCCCCCACAGCTATAGAATGAAACAGAAGAAAAAGACACATGGAAAACAGAGGAATCAAGAATCAAAGGACCCCGGTGTAAAGGACAAAGACGTTGAAACAACGGAGAACGGAAACGAAAACTTACAGACGCAGTCAAGAGTACATAACGAGGTAAATGAACCTGGCCCTCATTTGAATCGTCCTTCGTGTTTATCTCCCTGTGATGATTCCCGAACTCAAGACCAAGAAAACCAGCAGAGCAAGAAGCTCCCCATTGCTTTTCCCCTTCTCACATTTTTTGAACGCTTCACTATTTCCACAGCTCTGGAACAAGAAAAACAGGGCCGTCCCACGCAAAAGATGAAGCATAAAGAACTGAATACAGCAAGTGAAAAGGGTCAACAGACAGTCTGTGACTGCAGCTTCCCTCGTATCCTCTCCTCTAAATCTCTATCCTATGTGCCAGGAACTTAGCCGGTTTTCTTCCTGTTCAAAGAACATGGTCTTTAATCAGCTTTCAGTGTGATAGCTTAAAACCCCAGCTCACAGTCTTTCCCAACCTTCCCCTCCACCAGCTATAGAGAACATGAAGAAAAAACAAATGTAAAACAGAGGAATCTCAAGAATCAAAGACCGCGGTGTAAAGGACAAAGACGTTGAAACAACGGAAGAACGTAAAACGAAAACTTACAGACCGCAGTCAAGAGTACATAGACAGGTAAATGGACCTGCCCTCAGTTGTATCGACTCTGTTTATCTCCCTCTGATGATACCCGAAACTCAGCAGACCAAGAAACCATCAGAGCAAGAGCTCCCCCTTGCTTTTTCCCCCTTCTCACATTTTTTGAACCTTCACATCCAAACAGCTCTGGAAACAAGAAAAACTGGCCGTCCCGCAAGCAGCATGAAGGCAGAAAGAACTGAATACAGCAGTGAAAAAGGTCAAAGACAGGTCTGTGTGGGACTGCAGCGTTCCCTCGTACACCTCTCCTCTTTATCTCTATCCTATGTGCCCAGAACTCCGTTTTCTCCTGTTCAAAGAACAATGTCTTTAATCATGCTTTCATGGTGAGTAGCTGTTACCCATCTCACAGGTCTCCTCCAACTCCTTCCCACCACGCTATATAAAAACATGATTAAAAAGACCACATGGAAAACAGAGGAATCCAAGAAGCAAAGACCCCCCGGCGGAGTAAAGGACAAAGACGTGAAAACAACGGAAGAACGAAACGAAAACTTACAGACCGCAGTCCAAGAGTACATAGACACGGTAAATGACTCTGTCCCTCATTTGAATCGTCTACTGTTTATCTCCCTCTGATGATCCCGTACTCAGACCCAAGAAACCAGCAGAGCAAGAGCTCCCCATTGCTTTTCCCCCTTCTCACAATTTTTTGAAACCTTCACTTCCACAGCTCTGGACAAAGAAAACAGGGCCGTCCAACGCAAAGATGAAGCAGAAAGAACTGAATACAGCAGTGAAAAGGCAAAGACAGGTCTGTGACTGCAGCTTTCCCTCGTACCCTCTCCTCTTTATCTCTATCCATGTGTCCAGAACTCCGGTTTGTTCTCCTGTTCAAGAGAACATGTCTTTAATCATGCTTTCCAGGGTGGTAGCTTTAAACCCCATCTCAACAGTCTTTTCCAACCATCCCTCCACAGCTATAGAAGATCAGAAGAAAAAGACACATGGAAAACATAGGAATCAAGAATCAAAGACCGCGGTGTAAAGGACAAAGACTTTAAACAACGGAAGAATGGAAACGAAAACTTACAGACCGAGTCAAGAGTAACATAGACACGGTAAATGACCTGGCCCCTCAGTTTGAATCGTCTCTGTTTATCTCGCCTCTGATGATCCCGAACTCAGACCAAGAAACCAGCAGAGCAAGAGCTCCCTCATTGCTTGTTTTTTTTCCCCCCTTTCTCTCACATTTTAAGAACCTCACTTCCACAGCTCTGGAACAAGAAAACAGGCCGTCCACGCAAAGATGAAGCAGAAAGACTGAAATAAGCATGAAAAGGTCAAAGAACAGGTCTGTGACTGCAGCTTCCCTCGTATCCTCTCCTCTTTATCTCTATCCTATGGCCAAGAACACTCCGGTTTTTCCTCTGTTCAACAGAACATGTCTTTAATCATCGCTTTCAGGGTGAGTAGCTTTACCCTTCTTCACAGGTCTTGTCCAACCTTCCCTCCACAGCTATAGAAGAACAGAAGAAAAAGACACATGGAAAACAAGGAATAAGAATCAAAGACCGCGTTGTAAAGACAAAACTTGAAACAACGGAAGAAAACGGAAACGTAAACTTACAGACCTGCAGTCAAGATACATAGACCAGGTAAATGCGACCTGGCCCTCAATGAATCGGCTTCTGTTTTATCTCCACTCTGATGATCCCGAACTCAGGACCAGAAAACCACAGAGGCAAGAGCTCCCCATTGCTTTTCCCCCTTCTCAACATTTTTTGAACCTTTCACTTCCAACAGCTCTGGAACAAGAAAACAGGGCCGTCCACTCAAAGAGAAGCAGAAAGAACTGAATACTGCAGTGAAAAGGTCAAAGACAGGTCTGTGACTGCAGCTGTCCCTCGTATCCTCTCCTCTTAATCTCCTATCCTATGTGCCACGAACTCCGTTTTCTTGTTTTCCTCCCTGTTCAAAGAACATGTCTTTATCATGCTTTCAGGGTGAGTAGCTTTAACACCCCCATCTCACAGTCTTTCCAACCATCCCTCCCCAGTATAGAAGAACAGAAGAAAAAAGACACATTGAAAACAGAGAATCAAGAATCAAAGCAAAGACCGCGGTGTAAAGGACAAAGACGTTGAAACAACGGAAGAACGGAAACGAAAACTTACAGACCGCAGTCAAGAGGACATAGACAGGTAAATGACCTGGCCCTCAGTTGAATGTCATCTGTTTAGCTCCTCTATGATCCCGAACTCAGAACCAAGAAAACCAGCAGGAGCAAGAGCTCCCATTGCTTTTCCCCCTTCTCACATTTTTTGAACCTTCACTTCCACAGCTCTGGAACAGAAAACAGGGCCGTCCACGCAAAGATGAAGCAGAAATAACTGAATACAGCAGTGAAAAGGTCAAAGACAGGTCTGTTGACTGCATCTTCCCGCGTCACCTCTCCTCATTATCTCTATCCTATGTGCTAGAACTCCTGGTTTTCCCTCCTTGTTCAAAGAACATGTCTTTTTAACATGCTTTCAGGGTGAGTAGCTTACACCCATCATCTCACAGTCCTTCCCACCTTCCCTCCACAGCTATAGAAGAACAGAAGAAAAGATACATGGAAAACAGAGGAATCAAGAATCAAAGACCGCGGTGTAAAGGACAAAGACGTTGAAACAACGGAAGAACGGACACGAAAACTTACAGACCGCAGTCAAGAGTACATAGACCAGGTAAATGACCTGCCCTCATTTGAATCTCTTCTGTTTATCTCCTCGATGATCCCCTGAACTCAGACCAAGAAAACCAGCAGAGGCAAGAGCTACCACCATTGCTTTTTCCCCCTTCCTCACATTTTTTGAACCTTCACTTCCAAAGCTCTGGAAGCAAGAAAACAGGGCCGTCCACGCAAAGATGAAGCAGAAAGAACTGAATACAGCAGTGAAAAGGTCCTAAAGACAGTTCCTGTGACTGCAGCTTCCCTCGTATCCTCTCCTCTTTATTATCTCTATCCCTATGTGCCACAACTCACTCCGGTTTTCTCCTTTCCAAGAACATGTCCTTTAATCATGCTTTCAGGGTGATAGCTTACCCCATCTCACAGTCTTTCCAACCTTCCCTCCACAGCTTATAGAAGAACAGAAGAAAAAGACACATGGAAAACAGAGAATCAATAATCAAAGACCAGCGGTGTAAAGGACAAAGACGTTGAAACAACGGAAGAACGAAACGAAAACTTACAAGACCGCAGTCAAGAACATAGAAAGGTAAATGACCTGGCCCTCATTGAATCGTTCTTCTGTTTACTCCCATCTTGATGATCCCGACTCAGACCAAGAAAACCAGCAGAGGGCAAAGCTCCCCCATGTGCTTTTCCCCCTTCTCACATTTTTTGAACCTGCACTTCCACAGCTCTGGAACAAGAAAACAGGGCCGTCCCACGCAAAGATGAAGCTGAAAAGAACAGAATACAGCAGTGAAAAGGTCAAAGACAGGGTCTGTGACGCAGCTTCCCCTCGTTCCTCTCATCTTTATCTCATCCTAATGTGCCAGAACTCCGGTTTTTCTCCTGTTTCAAAAAACATTTCTTTAATCATGCTTTCAAGGTGAGTAGCTTTACCCATCTCCACAGGTCTTTTCCAAACCTTCCCTCCCACAGCTATAAAGAACAGAAGAAAAGACACATGGAAAACAGAGGAATCAAGAATCAAAGACCGCGGTGTAAAGGACAAAGAACGTTGAAACAACGGAAGAACGGAAACGAAAACTTACAGACCCGCAGTCAAGAGTACATAGACAGGTAAATGACCTGGCCCTCAGTTGAAAGTCGACTTCTTGTTTAATCTCCCTCTGAATGATCCCAGAACTCAGACCAAGAAAACCAGCAGAGCAAGAGCTCCCCATTGCTTTTCCCCCATCTCACATTTTTTGAACCTTCACTTCCACAGCTCTGGAACAAGAAAACAGACAGGGCCGTCGCCAACGCAAAGATGAAGCAAAAGAACTGAATACAGCAGTGAAAAGGCAAAGACAGGTCCTGTGACTGCAGCTTCCTCGTATTCCTCTCCTCTTTAATCTCTATCCTATGTGCAGAACTCCGGTTTTCCCTCCGTTCAAAGAACATGTCTTTAATCATAGCTTTCCGGGTGAGTAGCTTTAACCCCCATCTCACAGTCTTTCCAACCTTCCCTTCCACAGCTATAGAAGAACAGAAGAAAAAAGACACATGGAAAACAGAGGAAGTCAAGAATCAAAGACCGCGGTGTAAAGGACAAAGACGTTGAAACAAGGAAGAAACGGAAACTCGAAAACTTTACAGACCGCAGTCAAGAGTACATAGACCAGGTAAATGACCTGGCCCTCAGTTGAATCGTCTTCTGTTTATCTCCCTCTGATGACCCCGAACTCAGACCAAGAAAACGAGCAGAGCAAGAGCTCCCCATTGCTTTTCCCCCTTCTCACATTTTTTGAGCTTTTAAGAATATACTTCGAATGACATGCCTAATAGAAATATTAGACATCATTGTTGTTATCAAAAAATTGAACTTATTTGGTCATAACTGTTTTTTTTTCTTTCTGACAATGTTTACCATGCTCTAAGACTGCAGTCCTGCTCGATAAAGCAGCCTCAGTTTTCAAGCGAGAATCACTATGCATCTCAGATTAAACGCTTTTCTTCCATCCCCATAAGATGGTGTTAACCCATTACTCAGAAACAAGGCCTTCAGGTTTGGTAGATTTTCCCCCATCTCACTTTTTCTCACCATCCTGCAGTAGTAGAAAAATAGAGATAGGACAAAGGAAGTGAGACTTAAAGACTGGAGTCAAGAATACATATACAGGTAAATGACTTTGCCTTCAGTTGAATTATCTTCTTTTTATCTCCATCTTATGATCCCAAACTCAGATTTTGTCCTCACTCCAAGGATTGTTCCCACAGTGACATATTTCATACCAGTCCCTGGTGGTGAATACCAGTAACAAACAATTTTATTTCACTGGGTTATGACTTGAATGATTTTCTTTTTTTTATTATTTATATGATTTAATTTCTAACATACAGAGATTCTGTCCTTGCAAAGAAAACAGGTCCAAGTTAGTTTGGACAGATAAGATGTTATTATTTACTTTTCTGCACGGATTCATAATCTTTCAAGAGAAAAATTGCTCAACATCTAAATTGATTTTGTCTGCCACCTTTCATGGGATGTTTCAAACCTGTAACTCAACACAAGGCTTTCATGGGAATTGAGCTTCCCATTGCCTTGCTCTCCTTTCACATTTTCTCTAACCTTCACTTCCACAGTTCTGGAACAACAAAACTAGGACGTACACACAGAGATGATGCTGAAAGAATTGAAGACGGCAGTGAAAAGGACAAAGACAGGTCAGTGACTGTGATTTCCCTTGAATTATCTTTCCTTTATCTCTATCCTATGTTCCTAAACTCAGGTTAGGTTTTCTTCTTTTCAAAGAAATATATTCTGAAAGACACCTCATAGAACTATGGGGGGTGAAGACCGGTCAGACACGCAGTTGTAGCGGAGTATGCTTGACTAGGGTTGAAGCAAATACTTTATTTTGTTAACAGGAAGAAGAGCAAATACACTCACTTCTGGCTATCAGAAATAGTCAGTAGCTACTTATATTAAATAGCCTAATTGAATTCTAGTTAAATAAACCTCTGGGCGCTACCCTTGAAAAAGGGAAATTGATATCCAGTTCATTAATTGAGACTCAGTCTGTGGGTTGCTACAGAGTTCTTTTCCCTGTGTACAGTGACCGTCATATTTCATACACACAAACTCACATAATCAGTTCTTTATAAATGAAAGACTTATTAAGCACTAACTAGACACAATAACTACCAAACATAAATGAACAAACAAATACGACCACACATAATGTAAAGACAAAATGAGCAAATATAATAAATGCAATGAGAACAACCATGAACGAAAGCATAACTGATTGAATGACTGAAGCATCAATGCAGCATCCTATGTTTGTGAATAAAGACCACCAAATCGGATCAAGCAGATCTTAGTCAGATGCATTATTAAGTCATTACATCATAAGTGGACAACATCTTTAAAACAAAGCAGTGAAATTCACTGTTTAAGGCACCATTCAGCAGTTGAGAGAGATGAGAAGCCAAAAAGAGAATATTTTAAATAGTTAGTTTTCATTATCAATGGGAGATCCTAAGTTTTGATCTGAACCTAGCTCTTACTCTCTATAACCTAGAGCATCAACCCCAAATGTCACAGGAAAAGCATTTGTATCACCTGGTTCTTTTGATGACCAGAAAAGGGGTTGCTCTGGAGAAGGGAGGAGAAGCAGGCTGTGTCTCAGGCTCTTGGGTCTCTCAGAGGGTCCCATGCCGGCAGCTGATCTGTCTTCTCCTCTCATCTGGAGCGCCTTGGAGCGGCAGGCTCGGGCATTCTGGATCTCTTGTCTCTGCAGACAGCAGAGTCGTACCATCTTCACAACACACCTCCACTTGGGTGGAGATGGAAGCGGCTGCCCTGGTTCTTCTAACTTTGGTTTTATTAGAAGATCAGGCATTTCAGAGTTATTGTAGGTTTCTCTAATTTGAAATCTGAGTCTTTGTGTCTCTCGCAGAGGGCATCGTCATGCACCACATTCCTCACGTTTGGTGCTGCTTGTGTTAAATTGTCCTCTCTCTGTCAGGCAGAGAGTTGGCCTCTTGGCAGGACAGACCAGAGGCCTGTCCTGCCCTCAAGCAGAGGGTCAGGCGTTGACCATCATGAGGCTGAAGAAAAGTCCTTTGAACTGAAGGACTGTACTGAAGACTGGTTGGAACTAGACTGGTACTGAGCTGAAAACTAGAGACTGGAGACGCTCCTGGCTTCCCTTGCTTTGTAGTCTTCTGTAGGAAGGGGCGGGGGTCTGGTCTCAGTGGCGCGAATCTTTACCACTCCTCCCTATAAATCTATCTTCCTAACTCTTTCCCTTGTTCCAAATTCTTTCTTAAAGGATTGATAAAATTTATTAAAAGTTTAATGCTTCCGTGTTTAAAGTTTGACCTTTCTCAGTTGCTGAGAAGTACCACATTAATGCACACTTAACTAACACTTTAATAAACCAGATGTTATCAACTAAGAAGTAATATACAAGATTAATCAGGTTTGCAAAGTCATAAATGGTAATCATGTTATGACATCATATTATACAGGGTATAGGTATTCCTATACACAACGTCCACATCTTAGGGTTTCTTAGACTAAAGGAATGTGTCTGCTTATCTCTCCTGAGATGGGTGAAAAGAGGAGGGGCTGACAGACAGACAGACACACACAAACACACACACACAAACACACACACACACACACACACACACACACACACACACACACACACAGACCAAGTGTCATCTGAAGATCAGTCTAAGGCAGAGTGGCATTTCAACTTAAATCTGTCATGTTGCGAGGTATGACCAGTTCTCCAATTAGATGTTGATACTCCATGTCGTCACCTGTTGAAAAAGTCTAAACACATGACATTCATCTGAAATGGAAAGAGGACAGACTAAAGCTATCCTAATATATCAATACAGGTTAATGCCAATATCAAGAAGAAGGAGAAATGAAAAATCAGTTCCCCTAAAATGTATAAAAGGAAGGACCTACACTCATGACTAAAATGATCAAACATACTATCTGAGACTATCAGAGAAAAGTTAATGAGCAAATAGCTTGCTCAAGAGGACTAGGTTTTAGGCAATGTATCATGAAGTGCAGGACATACAAAGCAGAGCTTAATTACTTTATTAGAAAGGATGATGTCTTCATCAATTGTGTGCTTCCTGTTAGTTAGGCTAACGTTTATTAGAAAGAAACTAATACTTTTCAAGTGGTTAGACAAAGCATATTGACAATATACACTTTAATTGTGCATGGCACAATGAGTTTGTTTTTCTCTTGTTCCCAGTCCGGCTGGGCTGAGACCTTCTCTCTCTCACCTTCACACACTTGGCCTGTAAAGTGGGTGTTGTTTTTTTTCAGAAAGTGTCAAAAACCCAAACATGTCACGTCTTTAAATATTAAATGTGTGCTGATGAAAAGGAAAAGATCACTGACCTGTTCTTCAACTTACCTCATGCTGTCATCACTCTGTCATGTATCATCTATCATCTATCTATTAGGGCTGAACAATTAGTTGAAATTTTATCAAAATCACAGTATCGTCTATGTGTGTGTGTGTGTCTGTGTGTGTGTGTGTGTGTGTGTGTGTGTGTGTGTGTACGTACAGTACCAGTCAAAAGTTTGGACACACGTTCTCATTCGATGGTTTTTCTTTATTTTTTATTTTCTACATTGTAGATTAATACTGAAGACATCCAAACTATGAAGAAACACATGGAATTATGAAGTGAACAAAAGTGTTAAACAAACCAGAATGTGTTTTATATTTTAGGTTCTTCAAAGTCAACAGTCTTGAAGGAGTTCCCAGAGGAGCTGAGCACTTGTTGGCTGCTTTGCCTTCGCTCTGCGGTCCAACTCATCCTAAACCATCTCAATTGGGTTTAGGTCAGGTGATTGGCCAGGTCATCTGAAGCAGCACTCCATCATTCTCTTTCTTGGTCAAATAGCCCTCATATAGCCTGGAGGTGTGTTTGGGGGTCATTTTCCTGTTGAAAAACAAATGACAGTCCCACTAAGTGCAAACCAGATGGGATGGCATGTAGCTGCAGAATGCTGTGGTAGCCATGCTGGTTAAGTGTGCCTTGGATTTTGAATAAATCACCAACAGTGTCACCAGCAAAGCACCCCCATACCATCACACCTCCTCCTCCATGCTTCATGGTGGGAACCACACATGTAGAAACCATCCGCTCACCTTTTCTGCAACTCCCAAAGACATGGCGGGTGGAACCTCAAATCTCAAATTTGGACTCATCAGACCAAAGGACAGACTTCCGCTGGTCTAATGTCCGTTCCTTGTGTTTCTTGGCCCAAGCAATTCTCTTCTTCTTCTTCTTGTTTTCCCTCAGAAGTGGCTTCTTGCAGCAATTCGACCATGAAGGCCTGATTCATGCAGTCTCCTCTGAACAGTTGATGTTGAGATGTGTCTGCTACTTGAACTCTGTGAGGCATTTATGCGGGCTCTTATCTTTGGTGCTGTTAATTTGCGGTTACTGAGGCTGGTAATTCTGATGAACTTATCCTCTGCAGCAGAGGTAACTCTTGGTCTTCCTTCCCTGTTGCAGCCCTCATGAGAGCCAGTTTCATCATAGCTTTTGATGGTCTTTGTGACTGCACTTTAGGATATGTTCAAAGTTCTTGAAATTTTCCAGATTGACTGACTTTCATGTCTTAAAGTAATGATGACTGTTGTTTCTCTTTACTTAGTTGAGTAGTTCTTTCCATAATATGGATTAGAAGAGTAGTCAAATAGGGTTATTCACTGTATAGACCTTTGTACCAACCCTACCTCTACACAACACAACTGATGGTCTCAAACACTTTAAGAAGGCAAGAAATTCCAGAAATTAACTCTTGACAAGGCAGACCTGTTAATAGAAAACCATTCCAGGTGACTACCTCATGAAGCTGACTGAGAGAATGCCAAGAGTGTGCAAAGCTGTCATCAAAGCAAAAGGTGGCTACTTTGAAGACATACAAATCATATATATACATGTGTGTATGTATGTATATATATATAAAATATACACACACACACATACAGTATATATATATATATACACACACACACACATACATATATATATATGTATATATATACACACCCACATATATATATATATATATATATGTATATATATATATATATATATGTATGTACTCCCAGAGGCTTGCTGTTTCCTCCTGGATAGTGGCTCTGATGCTCACTAGTCCGCGGTCCCCTGTCTTCCGCTTAGTGTATAGCCTCAGGATGCTGGACTTTGGACAACTATGTTGCCTTCAGATAGTTCAATCCCTTCAGTGGTGATCATCTTCCCTCTTCTGCATACCATCCGTCCACACTTATCCAGTCCGAATGACATCCCAATGTCATTGCTGTATATCCTGGTGAGGTGAATCAGGGAGTCAATGTCACGCTCATTCTTGGCATACAGCTTGATGTCATCCATGTAGAGGAGGTGGCTGATTGTTGTTCCACTTCGGAATCAGTATCCAAAGCCACCCTTGGTGATGATCTGGCTGATGGGGTTCAGGCCTATGCAGAACAGCAGGGGGGACAGTGCACCTCCTTGGTATATACCACATTTGATGCTCACATCTGCAATTGGCTGTGAGTTGTCTTCCACAACCCCATTGAGTTCTTGATGAAGGCACTAAGTGTCCTGTCGATCTTATACAGGTCTAGGCACTCCAGTACCCATGTGTGTGGCATTGAGTCATAGACCTTCTTGTAGTCAATCCAGGCAGTGCACAGGTTGGTACTTCTGGTCTTACAGTCCTGGGTGACTGCCCTGTCAACCAGTAGCTGGTGTTTGGCTCTTCTGGTGCTGTTGCCAATTCCTTTCTGTGCTCTACTCATGTATTGATCCATGTGCCTACTCATCTCAGCTTGGGGCTTGGTACCCAATCTCATTATTCGGGGATGCAGATGACATCCCCGCACTGACCTGTCATCCTGGCTCCCCCTTGCCGTAGCATCTTTGTACCGTGGATGAGGTACATTGTACCTCATCAATCTCTAATTGCGACAGTAGGTTTTCTTATGGACATTCGAGCACTGGGTTACAAGCTGCTTTGCAGTCTTTGTGGATGTGGGGTTTTGAAGCATCCATAGGTCCCACATCCTCTTCATATACCTTCTCTCACTGGGGTTGCTGGTGTAGTAGCATTCCAGCAGTGTCTTGTTCTCTGTCCTGCTCCATGTATGTTGTGTTTCAGTAGCCAACTTCTCGTCAGGGTGTCCTGGTCCCCCAATACCTAACGCGGACCTTGTTGGACCGGGCTACGTCCAAGCCGGTATGGCTTTATCTGTTAGTGTTGCTCTCATCCGAGGTGTAGGCATCTAACTGCAAAGGGTCTTGCCTAAGGACCCACCTGGACATCCCGTTCAGAACGGGATTTGAACCCTCACCTCCTGTACCCAAGTCAGCAGCTTAAACCACTGCACTATAGTGTCTATAGGGCCCGTGCCCCAAGCGGGATTCGAACCCTGCCCCCCTGTGTGGCAGTCCGTAGGGATCGACTGGTATGGATTTTTTAGGGCCAATGACGATTTTTTTTCCATCACCCTTAGCCGATGACCGATTATGGACTGCCAGTTTTCTTGGGCCTATATTTGTGGCCAATACTGCTTTTGCTCCCTCAATTTACATTAAAAAAATGACACAATGATAACAAATATTACAGGTCTCAAGTTTAAACAAACATTTATTGAAAAGTAGAAATTTAATAATTTAACAACTTTACTTTAACTTCAACTTTACCACACATACTTCCAAATAAAAAAGTGTTTGGTGCTTTTAATTATTGAAGTATGTCTATGAAATAAAATAAACAAATATTTTAACTTAAGCATAAATAAAACAACACCTACTGTACACAGTAGGATTCAGCTTTGTTCAGCTTAACCACACATACTTTCAAATAAAAAAGTGTTTGGTGCTTTTAATTATTGAAGTATGTCTATGAAATAAAATAAACAAATATTTTAACTTAAGCCTAAATAAAACAACACCTACTGTACACAGTAGGATTCAGCTTTGTTCAGCTTAACCACACATACTTTCAAATAAAAAAGTGTTGGTGTTTATATGAGTATGTCTATGAAATAAATAAATAATATTTATTAAGCAAATAACACACCTATGTACACAGTAGGATTCGCTTGTTAGCTTAACACATATTCAAATAAAAGTGTTGGTGCTTTTAATTATTGAGATGTCTATGAAATAAATAAAATATTAACATAATTAAAACAATTTAAGTATTGCACACAGTAGTAACAAACAAGCAGCATAGTGTGCACGCTGCACAATGCTTAATTTTAAAGTGCAAATGGCTCTCCTAAGATAAGGAAAGTGTAAACAGCAATACAAAACAAAAACAACAACAACAACAAAAAAACAACATAAAAAGAATTGTGCATAATATGCACTTTGGCCCACTTCTAATACTCTTTAGTTACCCCACACACCCCTCACTGAAAGTTCTTAATAGTCCCAGTTTAGGAGCTGTAGGTTATAATGGAGGAAACAGAGGCACTCTGCATTTTCTCCTGTCAGCCTGGACCTCTTCTTCTCGTATATCTGGCTGACCTCACTGAATACCCTCTCACTGGGAACAGAGGAGGGGGGTGGACTGAGAATTTCTGGCAAGTGGAGCTAGAAGGTACAATCAGGATTCATTCTGCTTCCACCGTTCAAGTGGCTGGCCCGTCTGCCTGTTGATCAGTGGCTCCCTCAAGTACTGATCAAGCTGCTGAATGAACTGCTGCTCCTCTTCATCAGTCTCCTCTGGGGTAGGTTCATGTGCCCCAAGAAGTTTGCATACATCTATTCTAGCATGTCAGATGGACCAGTGACTTCCTCCTCTTGTTCCTCTGCCCTTTTTCGTTTTGGATCTTGGCCTTGACCCTCTGAGGAAGCCGTTTTCTGTTTTTCAGCCTCAGACAGAGTGGCATGCTCTTCCTTTACCCAGTCCTTTGCACTACTTAGGGTGCCAGGAGCCAAGGCATGGCCTTTGTAACAAGGATCTAGCAGTGTTGCAAGGACCAAGCATCTTGTTTTCTCTGCCTTCTCAAATCTGGCCTTGAGGCTGTCCAGCATAGTCGCTCGGAGTGTTCCGATTTCTCTTGCCTTGGCACCTTCAGCTTCCAGCAACATTTTCAGCACTGTGATGCAGGGAATGATGCATGAAATCGTGGAGTCAGATCTACTCATTTCGAGTGTAATCTGTTCGAGTGGGCTCAGTGTGGCAATCAAATTGTCCACAAGAGCCCACTGATCTGCTGTTAAGACAGATATTTTTCCATGTTCCCCTGAATATACATTAAGTGCTCGCTTCTGCTCCAGCATGCTTTCCAGCATGTGAAGAGTGGAATTCCAGCGTGTTGGCACCGACTGGATTATTCTGTGCTGGGGGAGGTCAAGCTCTTTTTGAATCTTCTTCAAACGCTGTTTGGCCAGCACTGAATGGTTAAAATGGGTAGCAGAAGATTTCAATTTGGCAACAATGTCTGCCACTGCTCGCTGGCTGTTGATCCCATCATTAACCACCAGCTGAAGTGTGTGAGCACTGCAGCTGAGATTGGGTACTTCGGCGAGCCTCATCCCTTTGACCATGTTGGCACCACTATCACGAAGCACAAGCACACCTCTCTCTGTGTCGATGTCCCAGTGTTTCAGCAGACTGAGGAACATATCGCTGACGTATTCACCTGTGTGAGAGCCATACACGGCTTTAACATTGAGGACAATTTGTTTCCTTTGCCAATCTTTGTCAATGAAATGACAGGTCAGGCTCATTAGGGATTCTGTCTCCCCAGACCAACAGTCCATTGTAAATGCCAAATAAGGACCTGCGTTGTCCAACGTGACCAACTCCTTGATTTTGTTCTCCACCTTAGTGTGTACATCTTCAAAAAGGTCAGTGCGATAATACTTTTCAGTTTTAAGGGAGTATCTGGTCTCCAGCAATGCCATCAACCTTTTAAAACCAACACCAGACACAACTGTAAATGGCTGATTATCTGTGGCAATCATCTCAACTATGACAAGATCCACTTTTTTTGACCTGGTGTCAGAATTAGGCTATTTCCTTTGGGCATCGAACATCTGTACAACAGTAGGCTGTGTGGAACTGCCTGAAGAAGAAGAAGCTGCTGCTCTTTCGTCCCTTTCTTTTACTGCTTCATTGTAGGCCTCAAGGTGGTGACGTTTCAGGTGGCTCCACATATTTGAAGTATTTTTCGCTTTTCCTTTTTCAGCCCCCATGCTCACCAATGAACTGCAAATGGCACACCGAGCCTTCCCAGAAGTCGGCTCACTAAAATGTTGCCATACCAGGTTCTTGCATCCAGCCATCTGTATAAAGAATAAATAAAAACACAGATTAGTATCAATCGGTATCAATCTTTTGGCATCATCTTACATTCATATCACCCAATATCATCATCCTTTCATCAATATCTACAACACAGCCTTGATGATGCATTGCTTGCTGACATACTATAAGGCAGGTATAATCTACTCATCAGAAAACATCCTTTCTCACACATTTAAATAATTTAAGAGAAAACAATAAACCTGAAAAGCAGCCATTAACATAAAGTGCTTGATTTGTAACTTAAGACTGCCATGGTTTCATTTTTTCTGCACAAAATAAAGTGATCATGTCTTACACTACTATGCTGTCAGGTTTGGCAACACCAGAACATAAATCAGCAGGAAAATAACCGTGATGTCAGAAGCACATTAAGCAACAAATTGTTCAAGTTTAAGTTTTAAATGGCATTATCAACTTTAAAAGAAATAAATATTCAACCATGTACAAAACATTTCTCTCATAGTTTAAGTTTTGTCTCCCATCGATGTGATGGCTGCTCCTCCCCCAGTGAGACCCCCGCCCACCTCCCCACCCCACACATACACACACACACACACATCAGCTGAGCAGACGCTGACTGAAAAACTCCACTACCGCTGGATTGATAACGGCAGCAAACGGCTCTAAACATGTTTTCACAAAACACTGACACAATTTAGTACTACATATAAAACATTTCTCTCATCATTAAAGTTCTTCTAGTGCATGCTAAAGACCTCTCTGATAGCAGACACGGCTGCTCCACTCCGCTCTGAGGGAGAGAGCACACACACACATACACACACGACACGACACGCATTTAACCTCAGCCCAGTGTTCGCTGAATTAAACTCCTACAAACACCATGGAACTGAATTGACAACGTTGACATTACTTAATCCTTAAACCGGTGTTCGTAACAGCTGTACATATTAGCCTACAACTACGTCAACAGCTCCCTAAATACAATGGTCAGCAGTTTTAAAGACAAAGCATTCAGCAGCATTCCCGTTTTTCTGACCCACAAACTTAACTATATTTGTAAACACGTGTATTACATGTGCTTGGCATTCATGTTTCCTATTTCAAAGTGGGTGGCAATATTTCAACTAAGTTTAACAGTTAGAGGCTAATTGAAAGTTTAAAACTTACCGTTGTTCTGAAGCAGCCTCTGGGGGAGGGGTAACGCATCTGCATGTGCTGCAGGGTCTTCCGGCAACACAGAGCTGCCCCTGGATGCCTGTCTGTAAATCATGCCACGGAAAAATACATCGGCGAACTCACGCACGAATCGGCCAATGCCGATTCAAGTAAAAAAACGCAAATATCGGCCTGATATATCGGCCGGCCAATGTATCGGTCGATCCTTAGCAGTCAGCAGCCTAAACCACTGAGCTATCCAGTCAGCTGGAGATATATATATATATATTAATATATATATATATACATATATGTATAGTGGTGGCCAACATTATTAGAACACCTGGCAGATCTGAAAATATTGACCTTTTTTTGCCTCCAAAACATGATTTCATTTCATAATGTTCATGAAATATGCAGATGGTTGCTCTGAGCACAACAAATACCAGATGAAGTGAGTCCTACTGTTTTTATCCACTTTTAACTTTAATATTTGGTATGTCCACTTTTTGCAGCAATCACAGCAGCACATCTCGCTGGCATAATGTCAATATATTTCCTGAGAACTTCAACACTAATGTTATCCCATGCCTTCTGTAACTCAAGCCAAAGGCTTTCCTTTGAATGCACAAGAGATCTGTCCAGTTTATTTTCTAACATTTGCTCAATAGGGTTGAGATCCTGACTTTGAGAGGGCCAGTCCATCATTTTCAATGTTCCAGCAGATTCCTTCTGTCACAGGTAGTTCCAGCAATAGTTAGAAGAATGTTTAGGATCATTGTCCTCTTGGAAAATAAAACCAGGCCCAATAAGATGACTCCCACATGGTACTCCGTGCCTCACCAGAATGTTGTGGTACACTTTCTTATCCATGATGCCCTCAATTTTCACTAAGTCACCTGTACCTGAGGCTGATGTTTAACTGTTGGCAAGAGACACTCATTTTTATATCTCTCCCCCATCTCTGTCAAACATACACTCTTCGTGTGTTGCCAAACTGTTCAAACTTGGACTCATCAGTCCACAACACTTTATACCAATCTTCCTTTGTCCATTTCTTGTGTTCTTCTGCAAATTTCAGGCGTTTCACTCTATTTTTCTCTTTCAGTAATGGTTTCTTTGCTGCTAAGTCCTTCTCCCAGTTTCCGACGTACAGTTCTTGAAGACACTGTTGCACCATTAGTCATTGTGGTGTTGATCTCGTCATGCAGTTCTCGTGAGGTCTTTCTTCGGTCCTTAAGACTGAGAATTTTGAGATGCTTTCCTCGTCTATCTGAAAGTTTCTTTTTTCTACCTCTCCCCTTTCTGTTCTTGGTGGCATCATGGCAGTCTAAAGTGTACTTTACAGTGCTTGGACTGCATCTCAAGTCCTTGGCTATACGGCGGTAACTCCAGCCAGCATCAAAAAGGGCCTTTATTCGAACCTGTTGCTCACTCATTAGCTCCTTCTTCACCTTAGCCATGTTCAAAGAAGAGCAACATTTGCTTTAAGACTACTTCTAGAGGCTCTGAATTTATACCAATTGGTGGTGTGGCCTCAGTGACAAAACCCTGATGTTACCAATCACTTAATGAGCATGATAGGCCTTGTACATTCAAAAGTATCACACTGCTGTGCCCTAAGACTCCTGTATCACCATCAGTTTAATCATGATCACACCTGACAATGATTACACAAGTAATTTGGCTTCTTCTGTGAAGGATTGTGTGACATTGACAGTGAAATAGACCTAGCTTGTTTTTTGTAAGGAAAATGACCTAAATCTCTCTATGATGGCTCTATTCTATGGTTTTATAGAGCATAATGATGAATTTGTAGATATTTCATTTGTTTTATGGGCATTTTAATGGCCAATTCAACAAAAACAACTGAAACCTCTTAAATATGCCAAGTGTTCTAACAATTTTGGCCACCACTACATATATATATGTATATATATATATATATATTATATATATATATATATATACATATATGTGTGTATGTATGTATATGTATGTATATATAAATACATACATACATACATAATATATATAATATATATATATATATATATATATATATATACATAGTATCTAAAAAATGTGCCAAGTGTTCTAACAATTTTGGCCACCACTACATCATCAAAATCAAAAATGAAATTAAAAAAAATCAAAAAAATCATTTATGTTTCTGTAATGGTTAATAAACCAGTACGTAGAGGCTCTTTAACTGAAATATTTTTAATGCTAAAGTATAATTATTATTGTTATCATGAATTTTCAAATTTATTGTTTTCCAAAAAAAACAAGAAAAAAATAGTAAAGCACATTATTTCTTGATTAAGATGTCAAATTATGGTTATTTACTTGCATTCCTGAACAGAAAAAATAGTTTTAGTGGTTGAATGTTATGCTTGATTAATTTCTGACTTCTCAAATTTGAATAGAATAGAATATATTTATTGTCACTGTAACATGTACAACTAAATTAAAATGCCAAACCAGTCAGTGTATCATTCAAAGGCATATAAAACTATAAAAGAGCATTGAAAAATATCTAAAATAAATAAATTGAATAGGTAAAGACAACAAACAACCATACATTCTATCCTCTGTCAATCAATTGCACAATCCCTTATAGCAGCATGTATTAAGTTTTGAATTTATTGAGTATCGTTATTATTGCTGTCGGGCAGAAGCTGTCTCTGAATCTATTTGTCCTTGTTCTGATTGATCTGTACTGTCTGCCTGACGGCAGCAGTTCAAACAGGGAGTGACCAGGATGTGAAGTGTCCTTTATAATGTTCTTGGCTTTTTTGAGACAGCGGGAGCTGTGCAGTTCTTCCAGAGTGAGGAGAGGGCAGACAATCTTCTGGGCCGTGTTGATGACCCTCTGGAGCACTTTCCTCTGAGCCACTGTGCAGCTGGTGTACCACACACACATACAGTATGTCAGTATGCTCTCTATGGAGCACTGATAAAAGGACACCAGCAGTCTCTGTGTGATGTTGGTTTTCCTGAGCACCATGAGAAAGTGCAGTCTCTGCTGGGCCTTTTTCAGCAGCTCAGAGGTGTTCATGCTCAGGTCAAGTTCTCCTCAATGTGGACTCCCAGGAAGCAGAAGTCGGCTACCCTCTCCACACAGTCCCCGCTGATAATTAATGGTGGGATGTCAGCTTTCTTCTTCCTGAAGTCTATTATCAGCTCCTTGGTCTTCGAGATGTTGAGGAGCAGGTTATTCTCCCTGTACCACGCTGTTAGCTGCTCCACCTCGTTCCTGTAGGTGGACTCATCCCAGAGATGGGCCCCACCACCATGGTGTTGTCAGCAAACTTGATGATGGTGTTGCTGTGGCGGGCGGGGGCGCAGTTGTGGGTGTAAAGGGTGTAGAGGAGGGCGCTCAGCGCACATCCCTGTGGGGAGCCGGTGCTGAGGATGAGGTCCGTGACCCACTCTAACCCTTTGGCTGCGACCAGACAGGAAGCTGTTTATCCACATGCAGGTGGAGTGTGGAAGTCCCAGGTCCCCCAGTTTGTGGGGGAGGATGGTGTTAAACGCTGAGCTGTAGTCAACAAAGAGCAGCTGAACATAACTCCCCTGCTGCTCCAGGTGGGACAGTGCAGCATGGAGGGCTGTGGCTACAGCGTCCTCTGTAGATCTGTTTGCTCTGTATGCAAACTGGTACACACACACACACACACACACACACACACACACACACACACACTTGCAGTAAAGAGAAATGACTAATTAATAATATTTTGCTGCAAAAATTAACACACCACCTCCCTGTTTTTCACTCACAGCAGTGGAGAAACCAAACCAGCTTTTCCAGGAAAAAGGCGACCGAATTTTCCCATTAGCAGGAGGCCGGTGTTTCCAATCAGCTGGAGACCAGGAGCAAGAAGCGAGGAACCAACGTGTCCATACGGCAACACGCCACAGTTAAAAATTGGTTACAAGCAAATGTTTCCCTTCGGCTTCATACCTGTGCATTCGTGGAACAGCCACCCAGTATTTCATCCATTTCCTCTCTACACCAAACAACTAACTCCTCCTCAGTACACCCACCCCTCAAAGTTTGAGGGTGTAATCTGTGGTGGACAGTACGGGCAGTTCAGATGTTGTGAGTCTCTCACATCTATGTACATACACCATGTTTTTTTTCTCTGTCTCTATCTCTGTTTTACAGCTGCTGATCTCCGTTTCTCTCACTGTAGTTCACAGGAAGACGATCAAAATCGAGTCAGCTGTTTACGGGCGTCAGAAAAACAACACGTGTTTGAGCTTCAACCAGTACGGGAGAAAACAACACACCAACTGCAGACGGGACGTCACTACAATCCTGCATAATATGTAAGACGTCATGTTACTGTACAGGTCCGACATGAAAAGGGCACTCATTTTAAAAAGGTTCACCTCCAAATAAACAAAGCACTGTAACAAAAAAAAAAAAAAAAAAAGAGTTGAGATGACTTTTAAGAGACAGACTGCAGTAGATTTTGAGTTTTGAGCCCAACTCAAATTCTTAAGATTTGAAAACGTTCCACCAATCCTGATCTTTTGTTGAGATAATTTACTGTTAGCTTTGAATTTTAAAAACTCAAAATGTTTTGTTTAAAAAATGGGATAACTTCATTGAAGTGAAAGTAAATGTGGAAACTTTTAATAATCAATTAAAACTATTTAATTTCTCAGGTTCACAGCTCACTGTGACCAATTTTTCAATATTTTTTTCTAAAACTCAAAGATTCAAGTTTATCTAAAGAAGAAAAGTAAATTATCTCAACTAAAGATTATAGATTAGCAAAACTTAGCAAGTTTATTTTAAAATGTAAAAGTTTGAGTTGGGCTCCAAAATCTACACCATAAACTTATAATCTTTAGTTAAGAAAACTATCAACTACTACTTTTCTTCTTAGATAAACTTGGATCTTTGAGTTTTAGAAACTAAAAAGATTTTTAAAATTGGTCACAAAGAGCCGTGAATCTGATTTGTCTTTAATATTTTCCAATTAAAACTATATAATTTACATCTTCAAATGTCTTTTGGCCACAACTCAGTTATGCAGTTTACTGTCAGAGGAGTAAAGAAACCAGAAAATATTCACATTTAAGAAGCTGAAATATAATATGGCCTTTTTTTTTAATTTTCTGAATGAACATTTGGAGTAACATATGCTGCCATCCCTGTGTTTGGACCTGTTTTTCAAACATTTCCTGTCACTGTAATATCCAGTATCGATCAATCTGTTGATTGACAATGATCAAATGTTGAAAAATAGGTCCAGAATAAGGCCTCTGTCCTCTCCCTCAGGTGTAAAGATAAGAAAGTGTGTTACATCCATGTAACGAACACAATGATGGGAGTAGACCCCTGTCCACACACCCACAAATACCTGTCCGTCATTGCCCAGTGTGTCTAACAGGTGAGACAAACACCATCATCACATACACACCTGCCTCTTTCTGTAAAACAGCTGAGAACTGATGACTAATTCATTACTTTTGTTCCCCTGCTCAATCAGAACCTGTGATCTCTCTGTTCTGGGTCAATCCACTCAGATCAGTGAGGACAGAGACAACAGTAAAGCCATCTTGCTTCACCACCAATGGAAATGTTCAGTTTAATGTGAATTATAACACCAAGTAGGCTCATCTTAACAAGGCGATAGCATTTCTGTTGCTGTGGATGCAGTTCCAACTGTAGAATCTACTGAAGCAGAACAAATAAAATAATTTTAAATCAATGTTTTGTGTCAGATTGTTTTCTTTAGTAAGTAGTTGTGTAATATGCAGGATAATGTACAGCAAGCAGTTCATTTTTGAGAAATAAACCATGACAGGCTGATGCCATGGACGTATTAGGGGAGCACTGGATACAGGGTTGGAGACAAGTCTGTGTTCAGTCCTATGAGAGCAGATCAGTGACATATGAAGCAAGAAACTTCACGGTTGTGTCGTGGTCCTCAAGACCAGTCTCAAGGCCCCTTTTTGAAGGTCTCAGTCTCGTCTCGGTCTCAGCAAAAGAGGACTGGGGGTTTTATTTCAGGACCGGTCAAGAACACAACTACAGGGATCTCACTGAATCACCCATGCAACATTTAGGCCTGTTCAGGATTTCCCTCGGTGTATTAAAGGCCTACATTGATCCCCCACCAGACCTCAACATCAGGGATAATTTTCAAGTGGCAAAATTGAAACTCAACATTCATTCCATCTAATTTAGATAAAACTTCCTGCACATTTATTTCATTTAATTATTTTTTTCTTTACTTTGACATTTTAAAAGGTTGCCTTTGAGATGATTGAGTCAAATTCTCAAGTGGCTCCATTAAATTGTCAAAAATGAAAATTATTCATTGAAAATAAGTTTTTATTTGATAGGGAAGAAATCAGAGCTTTTCTGCTAAGTCATCATGAAAAGGCTAACTAGCTCAAAAATGTTTTTTTAACTTTTAAGCTAATGTTAGCTGACAAACAGTACGTTTTATTTTTATTTTATTTTACTTTTCTTTAACTAGGCAAGTCCTTAAGAACAAGTTCTTATTTACAAAGGCAGTCTATCATATATAAATATAATATTAGTTAGACAACAACATAACTTTTTTAGCTATCATTAGTTTGGAAACTGTCACTTTTTGTTACTTTTCAGCTAATGTTAGCTGGCAAACAATATAACTTTTGGTTCACTTTTTAGTTTATATTGGATAGCAAATAGTAATGTCTTGGTAACTTCTTAGCTAATGTTAGCTACCAAGCAATGTAATGTTTTAACTTTGTAGCTAACGTTTGTGGCAAAGTCTTTCCTGTTTGGTCCCTAAAACAATGACAATTTTTTTTCCCAAATTCCAAGATGACATCCTTAGAAACCAGGAAATATTCACATTTAACGAGCTCAAATCAGATAATTTTGACTTTTTTCTTAAAAAAATTACCCAAATTGATTCATCAATTACCAAAATAATTGGCGAATAATTTAATAATTGATTAATAATCGTATTCAATTCGGCCAAACAGCTACCTGTCATTTTAGTTTACACAAACTAAAATCTGTAACACCAGGTATACAATATGTAAAATATTTCCACCAAACAAGTATTCATCTATGTCTAATTCAATAAAATCCACTCATTGTGCTCATGGTTGATTTTTATATTTTTCCATTTAGGAGAACTCCCCACGTTGAGATAAGATGTTCTGTGAGAACGGCTCCTGTTCTTTCTCATCTCATATTCAGACTGGAAACTTTTCTAATGTTTGTATCAGCTGCTCAGTGTTATGACTGTTCATCAAACAGCCTGCAGACATATGGACATTAAACCAGCTTAAACATCAGAAAACCAAGTCCGACCTGTTCTCGGTCAAATAACAGATCTGATTAAAAATTAAGACTCATCAGGAAAATTCATCATCTCAAGGCAAAGTTAAATATTAATATAAATGTCACACCTGCACCTCTTTGTGTAAATCTTATTTTAACATGTTCTCATGTCTGAATAAATGGATGTCACTTCTATGTCAAAAGTTTCATTAAACTTTTTGCACTGGAGTTCTTATTAAACATAATGTTTTGGAATAAGATTTCTGAAGAGTGACATTCATATTTGCTGAATATTCTTTTAGTTACAGGTTACTAACATTTAATAATAATTATCATATTTATTATTATATCTACTGAAGGGCAGCTCATGTTTTGTACCTAAAGGTGAGCATGGGGCCTTTAAGTAACCCTGGAGCGCCCTCCTGTGGACAAAGAAAAGACGTTACTATGGCTCCAAACACAGCATAGCTCCTTCACAGCAATCAATTTGCTCTTAAAGCTGATTCAGCTGCTTACCTGCTGCACGTTGTTCTCAGAGTGATGTCCATTACACCGATATTTTCTGTTAAACTAATTTGAACATAAAATGAAATTATGATTTGATTACAAATAAAAAGAGAAAAGAATATATGTGTCAAACTAATGGTCCAAAACTCAAGGTATTCAGTTTATTTTCACAGAGAAATTTGAAAAAAGAAAACAAAATGTACATGTCTGAGAAGCTGGAACCAGATTTTTGCTCAGAAAATACTACATATCAAGATAGTTGGTGATAGTTTTTATGTTGGTCGACTTATTGATCAGTCCACTAATCATTACAGCTCCAATAACTATATCCACTTCTACCTAATTAATTTAGAGTTATTTAACATCTACTTCAACACTAGAATGGCCACGTTGATCATTTTGACCGTTTTGAAATGTATATGTGCAACAACTTTGTTGAATAAAAAAAATTAAATCCTGCTGGTTCCTGACTATCCCAAAAGTTTATGTATTTTTATTAGGGCCCGAGGACTGACCTCGGTGCGAGGACCCAACTGAAACTGAACCTTTTTTTTTTTTCTTTTTTTTTTAATTCCTCCAAATGAATCACATTTTTAGGGATTTAAACATACTCAAAAACTCACCAAATTTGGCACATATGTCAGTCATGGTGAAAATTTATGTGTGATAATTGTCAGCAATGGGCAGCCATGCCCTCTTAACAACAGCCCCTGTGGCACCTTTCACCGACATGCATGAAAATCAGTACACACCTGTATCATGCCCAGATGCACAAAAAAAGTCTTGGACCCATCACCTAAACCCAACGGGAAGTCTGCCATTTTGAATTCTGTGGTCATTTTTGGCGTTTTCCACTCGTATTTTAATGAACTCCTCCTACAGGATTGCTATAACTTTTGTGTTAATTGTCCGATCCTCACCAAACTCCACGTTTGATATAGGCCTGCAGCTATCAATTCTTTTAGTAATTGAGTAATCTATCGATTATTCTGGCGATTAATTGAGTAATCGCATAAGAAATAATGCGCGATCTGCAATTTTTTCTATTACATTACTTTTGGTTTATTTAAGAACAATGGTAATAAACAATAGAGAAAATAAGACAGGTCTCTTAAAGGTCCCATATTATACAAAATGCACTTTTTCAAGGTTTTCCAGTGAAAATATGTGTCCCTGGCCTGCCTACAGACTCCCCTGATATGAGAACAGCGCTCTTTCTCTCTCTCTTGCTTGCTCCACCTTTCAGTGAATGCAGGCAAAAACACTCCATTTGGATTTAGCCCCTGTTTATGATGTCATAGAGGGGGACCGCCTACTCTGGGCAGGTAGCACTCCCTGTGCTGCCGCCCACTGAAAACCTGAGAGTCCACCTCCCGGTCGCCATTTTTTTCCTCCGTAAACGCTGCTCCGGTAAACAAATGAAGATGTAGTGTAGAAGGTTTGAGCAAAGCACAACAACTGCTCTGTCGTTGGCTGCAGGAAGGAGCACAAAAGTCTTCATCTATTCTCCTCTTCTGACCCATAGAAGACCCGGTGGATTAATTTTATTTTTGACGGAAATATCCTCACAACACTCGGTAAAGTGGTGCAGCTGTGTGCTATGTATTTAACGTCGGACTGCTTCTTCAACAAGGGCCTGTACAAAGCAGGATTCACTTCGAGACCAAAGCTGGATGGATCAATACTGACTGTCTGTGACCCAACTTCAAATGTGGCAACGGTAAGTTTTATCACGTTTATGCTGCTTTACTGTGTATTTAGCCGGTCGATATGGCGCCAGCATCGCAGCTAATATGGGTAGCATCTACTGTAGGCGCTAACACGCTGGTATATAATATTAGGGAGAGTCGCGATAATCTGTTAAGCCTCATATGAAGCTAATTAACTAAAAAGAGTAATAAGTTGGATGCCGGTATGTATTTTTCATGTCACTTTTTGTGCGATGGACGTCTCCTCTCTACTCTGCCTGGCGATGCTGTGAAACTTAGATTAGCACCAAGCTGCTAAGTTTGTCATTTTAACTAAAACCATAAAAAGTAAACCTAAACCCCTGTGGAGAAATGATGAAATCAAAAAATCAAAAGGAAAATGCAGGAGTGCAGAGAGAAGGTGGAGAAAAAGTAAACTTACAGTTCATTATGAAATACTACGTGAACAACTCAAATCCTACAATAAAACCGTCAAACAGGCAAGAATATCCCATTTCTCAAAACTCATCACAGATAATAAAAACAACCTTAAAATTCTTTTCTCCACCATTGATCTTTTAACCAATACCAATTTTAAAAAACCCTCAGAGGCACCAACAGACGCTCTCTGCGAGGACTTTGCAAACCACTTCGGAAGTAAAATCGATGACATTAGATCTGGTCTTTTAACACATCAAAATGTAATTTTTAACACATCTGGACAGTTGCTTTTATCCGAGGAAACACTGGAGAGTTTTGCCCTGGTTGATGCAAGGACACTTGGTCAAGTTTTCTCCCAAGTAAAGCCCACAACCTGCCTTTTAGATCCAATTCCCGCATCACTTTTAAAGACGTTTTATGGTTTCTTTGAGGAACAGATTTTGAATATAGTAAATTGCTCTCTTCAGACGGGTGTTTTCCCCACCTCCTTTAAAACGGCGGTGGTGAGGCCCCTTCTGAAGAAGAGCAATTTAGACCTCAACATTTTTAATAACTACCGACCTGTATCCAACTTACCATTTTTAAGTAAGATTTTAGAAAAACTGTTTTTTAACCAATTAATTGATTTTTTAAATACAAACAATATTTTAGAGAAATATCAATCTGGTTTTAGAATGAACCACAGTACCGAGACAGCCCTTTTAAAGATTTTAAATGACTTCAGGTGTAACGCAGACTCACAAAAACTCACAGTCTTGGTACTACTGGACTTAAGTGCTGCTTTTGATACAGTAGATCACCACATTTTATTGAAAAGACTGAGGAACCTGGTGGGCCTCTCTGGTGCTGTTTTTAACTGGTTTCGCTCTTATCTCACAGATCGATGTTTCTTTGTAAGTATGGATACATGTTCCTCCAGAACACATGAAATTAGGTGTGAGGTGCCTCAAGGGTCAATTTTAGGTCCAATTCTTTTTAATCTTTACATGCTTCCCCTTGGGGGATGTCATCAGGAGACATGGCATCAGCTTCCATAGCTATGCTGACGATACACAGCTGTACATCGCCGTGTCTCCTGATGACTCAGGGCCAATTGATGCCCTTTTTAACTGTATTTTAGACATCAAGTCATGGATGGCAGAGAATTTCCTTCAGCTCAACCAGGACAAAACTGAGGTTTTAGTCATTGGTCCTGAAGGCCAGAGAGAGAAACTTTTTCCAAAACTACTAGGTTTTAAACCCTCACAATATGTAAAGAACCTGGGCGTTATTTTTGACTCTGAGCTTACTTTTGTTCCACACATAAAAAATATTACAAAGATAGGTTTGGGGGGGGGGGGGGGGGGGGGGGGGGGGGGTTCTATATGTGGGGATGGGAGGGACGGGCTTTCACTTTTTATTGTTGTATGTTTGTCATTTTATTCTGTTTTATCTTGTGAAGCACTTTGGGTTGCATTTTCCAATGTATGAAAAGTGCTATATAAATAAAGTTTGATTGATTGATTGATTGAGCAGTGTATGATGACACATATCGTCTCAGTAGCATTTGACAGACCCTTGGTGTTACCGTTACAGTGTAACGTGATGAGATAATTGATACCAAATACTTACTGGTTTTTGAATTCTACACTGCAACATATCACATTTATCTTTCATTTCTAAGAAGAAATGTTTCCTATGAATTGTAGGAATTAAAAAAAAAGAAAAAAAAAACGGGTAGATCAGTAAGGACTGTGAGAAGTACTGATCAGAATTATTCTGTTAAGATAATCACACTGACAGATTCACTTAATTGGGTTTATAAATTCATCATACATACTGTCACTAGTTATTAGTACTTTATTGTATTGTAAACATTTTTATCTTTTTTTTAGCAGCTGCTGCCTTTACAAGCCGGAGAAGATGCTGACCAACAAGATGGCTGTTGTAAAACTGAGCCCCTCCACCAGACTTCATCTGAGGCTTTCCACAGCATCGTCCTTTGTTTTACACCAAACGATGTTGTTTCCATTTCTTGGAAAGCTGTGCAGGTAAATGGAATTGTAGTTATGTTGAACTTGTTAAAATGTGTACAGTTTGTCATGATTTACATCTTTGATTTTCTCTGTACTGCTGTACTTCCAGACTCTGCCTGGCTGACATGTTTTACAAATGCTGAAAAACCACACATCACATCTGGTGGAGACCAACTCTTCAAAGTGCAAAGTTCAAAAAGGCCATGAGAGGAGCATGCAGAGCAAAACCAGTGAAGACTGAGACAACATTTTGTAAGTGTTACGTTCTTTTATTTGTCACTAAAATTAAGTCATGTACATGTTGTATTTACAGTTGCACTGTCACATTTTTTGTTGTAAAAGTTTCAACAAAAAAATAGAAAACTATTATTAAAATTATATAAATACACACACAACCATAATGCGCTATTTTTTTTAAGTCTAAACAAAATCTTTGTGTAATATTGCACAGGGTATGTGGCTGACTTGATGGACCTCATCTTTGAGAAAGTCCTTCTGGACCCAGCACCAGACATGGATAAAGATCCAGAGGACATGAGTGCGCAGTATGAGGAGCAAGACAAGGAGGAGGTCGTCTCCAGCTGTGTGTCCTGGTTCAACTAAGGGGAGGTCTAAATCCAACATAGCGGCCCTGGGCGCAGGAAACATGGTGCAAATCTGAAGAACCAGACTGACGAGGAGTGACGAGGAAGCACCAGCTCACAACACTCTGATAGGCCGATACCTGTAACGACTGAAACAAGAGGAAAAGATGTCCAGTTAGCATTGTAGCCTCACAAACATCAATAGTGTCAAACATTTTTCATATGGATTCAGTGAATTTCAGTTTTTTACTGTCATGGATAATAGGTACATCATTTGACATGTTATATGTTGTGATATATATGTGATTCAATAAATACTTCATGGTGTAAAAATGATCTCTGTGAATTCATGTTTAATATGCACAGTATCTACTTATTATGGGATGTGTTTCTCCATTCATGGTGTTTTGTGAACCCTGTAATGTTATGAACCACTGAAGTCATGTAAAACAAATGCAAAGAATCTGACATATTAACTTCATAAATACAACAGTTACAATAGATTGTGAATTTTTTTTCTGTCAGTATTGTGAAATAAACCCTGACAGGCTGATGCAGGACCGCAACACAAAGTGGAGTTAATTCATCCTCAAGGAGTTTATTTCACAATACTGATTACTCACTGTACATTATCCTGTTTCATATACAGTAACTTACCATGATAAATACATTTGACACAAAATATTGATTTTAAAATAATTTTGCAGCTCATTCAGAGTCATTCTCATTCTAAGGTCTGTTGTGAGCACATCCAAAAAATTTAGAAAAATGTAAATATTTCAACAAAATGTAAGGCCTATGAAATTCAAACCTGACAGGCATTAGACAAGCTGTGGTGGACGAGCAGGAAGCTTTGACAAATTTCAAATACATAATGTTGGAACTCTGTAACAGGTAAACTGTTGCACATTATATGGAGACATAACAGTGTAGTTTACAAACCACTGCACACAGCCTCGACCTCAGAAAACTGATGATGAAATTATGTTAAATGATGATACTGAAATTTTATGAATACCAAAACAAGTTCAGTATTATATTAAATAACATGGCTACATAAAGGACACTGTTTTGATGGCATCTCTGCTGAGAATATTGCAAAACAAAAAGATAATTTATTTTCAGTAATCATCAAAATATGTTAGTAATAGGGACACGTAACACCTGCACAGGTAAGAGTACTAACGTGTCTCACCGGAGACATGACGGTTAACTACATGCACAAAAGACAATGTCACTTATTCGCCAAAATTTCCCTCAATAATGACCAAGCAGAGTGAGTTACAGTTAGCATTAGCTACCGAGCTCTATTTTAGCACTGTATCAACACACACATTGACTAACTGTAACGTACCAAAACACACCAAATTGTTGACTCACCATCAGAAATGTCCTGCAGCATCCACAGAGTTTGAACTTCTGCAGGAGCTTCTGTCTGGGTCACACTCTGGATCAAAATCAGATGTTTGAATTTCAGCGCGTCTGAGACCAGCCGTATCCGTGTCCAGCATCAGGGTTGGCCCCTCACGCCCACTTCCTGAGAGGGGCGCGACTGGGCGCGACTAGTCACAGCTCATTTGCATTTAAAGCTACAGGCACAGAAACAGCTCGTTTCTAGAGAGGCTGAAATAGAGAGATTTAGAGGCCTGCTGATCTGTATGATCTGAGTGGTGTTTTATGAAAGAAACTTCAAAAGCATGTTTTGAGGACCTCTGAGACCTAAAAAGAACTTATCAGAAAGGGGCATAACATGAGACCTTTAAATGAACAACTATAAATTGCGAAGGTGAAAGTACCAAGTAAAGTAACTCGATTTTTACTGTAGTACCTTGTTTAGTACTTTTTACTGAAGCACAAAAGTAAAAGTAAAGGCATTCATGTCTGCAGAGACCATGAACAGAAGATGTTGGTCACTCTTTTAACCGAAAGTCACCAGAATGCTTTGTTAACATGTTAAAATCTTTTTTTTTTTATGGAGCAGGATGTCCCCAGACCCCCTACAGGTGATGGTTTACCAACATGTCACCTTTTTCTCCTCTTATGAGTTTGCAGGTCTGTATTTAGTAATCAAAAAATACCAATAAGAGAACCATTAAAGTACAACAAAAGCAATAAAAATGTTGATTTTTCAAGAAAGGGAAACAATTACATGCAAGAAAGAAAATTCAAAAAGCCGAGGCACTCAGGAAGTAGAGAAATAAAAAGCCTTTATTAAATCATGGCTTTGTTCTGATTAAAAATGTCGACATGTTTCGGCCATGTGGGCCTTCATCAAGACAAATAAAGAGACTCTCCTTCAGACAACCTCTTAACACTAGTAAACAGACACATGATCAGCATGGCCAGGTGGAATCTCTTCACCTGATTGGGGTGAGCAAGCAGATCAATTAGGAGCAGCAGAGAGAACAAACATAACATCAAAACATCACTAACAGGAGAGAAATATACAATAATAGCAAAAATAAACAATAATATAAAAATACCAAAGATTCTCAAAGATGAAAACATCTCTAAAGTTCTATTTTTTAAGTGTTTCAATTTTAAAGAAATATCTTCAGTGTATAAGGCAGAAAAACACTGCCAAGTAGAAAAATAAAAAAATAAATTAAGTAAATAATTCATTGTTTTAATTTTTTCAAATTTATATAAGCAAGATTATTAAGATAGAAGATCTGACAATTATTTCTCAAGACTATGACTATGTTCTCAAAAACATTTTCGAACCTTTTCTAAATGACCTTAGAGTACTTATGATTTATTTAGTTGCAAAAAAAAAAGGAGTAAAGAAAAAGTACTCTGAAATATGAAGGTGCACTGAGGGAAAACAACCCTCAAAAAATATATACAAAAACAAATAAAACAATATGCCTTATAATACAGGGAGCCCAAACACTTTACAAAAAGGGAGAAAAGTCCAGTTCTCCATTTAAACCTGGATATTGGATCGCTTTCAATGTATATATCCAAAAAGATTCTCTCTGTAAGAGCCTTTTTAATCTGTCTCCACCCCTTATAGAGTTTGCAATGTGGTCAATGCCAGAAATCTGTAAAGAATCACAGCTGCCATGGTTAGCTTCTTTATAATGCAGGGCCATAGGGTACAATGGATTACCAGCTCTTATAGCTTGTTTGTGTTCAGCCAATCTTCTCGTTTAGTTCTTCCAACATAAAAATGACCACATGGACACTCGAGTCTGTAAACTACAAAAGAGGTATTACAGTTAATAAATGACTTGATATTATATTTACGTCCTGATATAACATCTGTGAAAAAGTTAGTTTTTGTCATATTACTGCAGTGATTGCAATTACCACACTTGTGGTTACCTGATCTAGTGCTCAACCAGGTTTTCTGTTGTACAGGGGGGAGATGGCTCTTTACAAGTTTATCGTTAAGTGTTGGAGCTCTCCTGAAACTAATGGTTGGAGAATCTGGAAGTGTCTCTCTGAGTAAACTGTCACATTTCAATATGTCCCAGTTTTTTTCAATAATTTGTTTAATTCCATTTGCTTCACTGCTATACTGTGTCATAAAATACACTTGATTAGAACTCTGTTGTTGCCTCTGTTTTTTAACCAGTAGCTGTTCTCTGGTGACACTTTTTGCTTTATTGTATGCTGTATTTATAGTCTTGTGTTTATATCCTCTTTTCTTAAATCTTTGACTCATCTCATGAGCATTTCTTTCAAAATCATCTTCTGAGTCACAGATACGTTTAAGTCGCTGAAACTGACCAAAAGGTATATTATCTATCAGCAAAGGTGGGTGGAAACTATCCGCTTTAAGAATTGTATTGCGGTCTGTTGGTTTTCTAAATATTGAGGTATGTAAATCCCCATTACCATCTTTAAAGATCTTTAGGTCAAGAAAATGGATTTCAGTCAAAGAATAGTCTAGACTAAGTTTCAAATTGCTATTACTGCTATTTAAATATGCGTGAAACTGAAAAAGTTCTGTCTCTGACCCAGACCACATCAAAAGAATATAGTCTATATATCTACCCCACCATACAGTCTTGTCCAAGTAAGCATTAAGGCTAGGGCTAGAGTACACAAACCTCTCCTCCCAGAGTCCCATGAACAGGTTAGAATAGTTCGGTGCAAAACATGCTCCCATTGCTGTGCCTTTTGTCATTCTGAAACAAAAAAACATCGTTATTCGAAGTCCATTTCAGCAAGTTGTAAAACAAATGCAGCAGGGGGCATCTGTTCTGGTTGTCGCCTTTTCAAAAAGTATGATAGAGCCTCCAATCCCTGATCATGGTCAATATTTGTATAAAGTGATTCTACATCCATGGTGACTAAAAAAGATGATCCAATCTTCTTGATACCTTTAATTTTTTTTAATATATATGTGCTATCTTGAATGAAAGAAGGCAGGTTCCCCACAAATGGCTTAATGTAAAAATCAACAAATTGGGATGCTGGTTCTGTAATTGACTCGTTATCGCTGATTATTGGTCTACCAGGTGGATTCTCTAAATTCTTGTGCACCTTGGGAAGCATGTAGAAAGAAGGGATTCTTGTGCTTGGACAAAAAACAAAGTCATGTTCATTTTGAGAAATCCACTCTTCATTCTTTGCCTTTAGAAGTATTTCTGTCAGCTCAGTCTTAATTTGCTCAATAGGATTAGACAATAAGGGCTCATCGTACTCACGGTTGTCCAGCTGCCGCAGCGCCTCTGTAATGTACTGGTCTCTGCCCCACACTACAACAGCTCCTCCTTTATCAGCTCTCTTGATTATGATGTTTTCATTAGTTGAAAGCCATTTTAGTGCTTCTGTTTCTTCTCTGAGAACATAGTAACAGTTTTGAGAAATAATTGTCAGATCTTCTATCTTAATAATCTTGCTTATATAAATTTGAAAAAATTAAAACAATGAATTATTTACTTAATTTATTTTTTTATTTTTCTACTTGGCAGTGTTTTTCTGCCTTATACACTGAAGATATTTCTTTAAAATTGAAACACTTAAAAAATAGAACTTTAGAGATGTTTTCATCTTTGAGAATCTTTGGTATTTTGTATTATTGTTGTTATTTTTGCTATTATTGTATATTTCTCTCCTGTTAGTGATGTTTTGATGTTATGTTTGTTCTCTCTGCTGCTCCTAATTGATCTGCTTGCTCACCCCAATCAGGTGAAGAGATTCCACCTGGCCATGCTGATCATGTGTCTGTTTACTAGTGTTAAGAGGTTGTCTGAAGGAGAGTCTCTTTATTTGTCTTGATGAAGGCCCACATGGCCGAAACATGTCGACATTTTTAATCAGAACAAAGCCATGATTTAATAAAGGCTTTTTATTTCTCTACTTCCTGAGTGCCTCGGCTTTTTGAATTTTCTTTCTATCACTTTTTTGATCCCCACACCGAAGAGCACCAGAAGCACACTTTTTCTACACCCAGCAGCACTCCATGCACCACATGTTGTACTAATTACATGCAAGAATTTGACTTGTAATTTACGGCAGCCCGCCACTTTAAAAACTTCAGCACCACGACAGGATTTTCTATTTTTGGAGCTGTGCACCTTTCTCTGTTGTGTCTAGAAGGAAACTCTACTAAACTACTCTACTAAAATAATCAAACTCACGCGATCTTTCGCGGGTCTAGGGTTCCCTTCTAGACTCGACCCTCTCTGTGTCTCTGTCAAACTAATGACAGCAGACTGTCTGTGAACACACTGATGTGACACTGCAGTGTTTAACACAGAGACTTTACTTGTGCAGACACTCAGGTATAGTTTGTGACCAATTTTGCCATTTTTATTTTTTTAATCAGTCCGAGAGGACGACAGCATCTGTGATTGATTAGTGATCAATCTGCCCTCCTCCCCCTCCCTCACCTGTTCGCTCTGCTGTGAGAAGGTCTGACAGTTTCTGACAGAGAAACACAGACTCTCCTGTTTAATGTAAAATCCTCCTTATACAGTTGTTTAATCTTACAAGCTCACCTGGTTGGTGTCAATATCATTCACCATCACGTTAGTCTCAATTGTTTTAATAAACTCTGTCATTAACAACAAGTCTCCTCCACATGCAGCTTCTCTGCTGCTGTGAAAACTAGACTTGCACCGATTACAATTTTTTGGGCCAATTCCGATTTCCGATTTGCAGAGTGCTTGGACGGCCGATTCCGATTTCATTTTTTCCAAACCACTTTACAGCACACAAGATATTACAAAACTTTCTAACTTTCCTTTATTATAACATTTTAAGATACAACCAGCTTTTCAGTAATCATGTCTTTGCTAAAACACACTCTACATTAATAAATAATATATAACTTTTTGTCTACTATATCATCATCATATCATAGCATGTGCTATATTATTCTTAAGATTTTATTTTCATTCGGGGTAGTGTGTGTTTTCTGGCTCCTATTTGCTACTGGCTGAGTACACAGGGAGCTTTTATTAATTCGTTAATGATCACAAATCACCATGAATTAAAGCACATCTGATTATGAATGCACTTAATACAATAACTTTTGACTCTACCATCTTAATGAGACACATGACACGCTGTCTGCCACCGGCTTTGTGTGGAAATACTTCAAAATATTAAACAATGAAGATGCAAACTGTGCTGCGCTGGATGGATAAAATCCGCTCGACTTATGTTTGCTGCAACTTTTAGAATCTCAGATAAAATTCCAGGTGAAGCTCGAAGCTTCAAGATCACTGGATTTATACTTTATCCAAAACACGTCGGGTGAAATACTGCATGTGATGGATTTACCCTCAGAGGTTGGTTGTGGCTAAAAGCGCCCCTCACTGAAGAAAGACGCCAAAATCTCCAGGAAATGTATACAAAGCCCTAGACCAAGTGAGTGAGAGCTTTTTTTTTTTTTAGAGTTTTGCTTTTTAACTTTCAGTGATAATTAACTTTATTAAGTCTACGATGTTGAACATCGCAGTGCGCGCGGTGCGAGCCGTCTGCTCCGCTCAGCAGCAGCCTGTGAATGCGAACGAAATCTGGAACCTTCAGCTCAATATCATGACTTTGAAAACACCAACTGACTTTTTTTTTAACAAATTTCGTTAGATTAAAATATGTAGATCTGTAAAATATCACTTCCATGAGGTTGTTCAGTCAGACAGTAACAGATCACAGGCTGAACTTGGCATTTCATCCTCCTGTGCAGCCACAGAGAAGGTCAAGTTGCACGCAGCCTGCACATTTATTTAATGTTCATAATAATGTTGATTAATATTGAAATGGCGTTCTTCTTCCTCAATAACAATTATTAATACCAGCAGAAAATACACTAAAGTGGTCAGGTTGGGAACCTACATACATCAGGATAGAGCTCCTCTGTTTCCAGGATAGAAAATGGCCCAAAAGGCTATTTATGGGCTCTGTCAAACTACAAAGTACGAAATTGTGCAAAAATAACTACAGAGAATAACAGTAAAACAGTACTGAACAAACAAACAAATGAACAAAGTCGGGATCAGCACTTTGGAAAGCGCAGCGGCATCAGCGCCTTGAGAGAGCGCAGCGGTACCAAACACCTGGGCAAAGCATGTTATAGCTGCTATAAATGTAATCATTAATTGTCACATACTGAGCACTACTGAAAACAACATGCAGAATACAGTGTATACTGGTGTCATATGCAGTAAGCAGTATGTACAGTGGGGCAAAAAAGTATTTAGTCAGCCACCAATTGTGCAAGTTCTCCCACTTAAAAAGATGAGAGAGGCCTGTAATTTTTATCATAGGTATAGCTCAACTATGAGAGACAAAATGAGAAAAAAAAAATCCAGAAAATCACATTGTCTGATTTTTAAAGAATTTATTTGCAAATTATGGTGGAAAATAAGTATTTGGTCAATAACAAAAGTTCATCTCAATACTTTGTTATATACCCTGGCAATGACAGAGGTCAAACGTTTTCTGTAAGTCTTCACAAGGTTTTCACACACTGTTGCTGGTATTTTGGCCCATTCCTCCATGCAGATCTCCTCTAGAGCAGTGATGTTTTGGGGCTGTCGCTGGGCAACACGGACTTTCAACTCCCTCCAAAGATTTTCTATGGGGTTGAGATCTGGAGACTGGCTAGGCCACTCCAGGACCTTGAAATGCTTCTTATGAAGCCACTCCTTCGTTGCCCGGGCAGTGTGTTTGGGATCATTGTCATGCTGAAAGACCCAGCCACGTTTCATCTTCAATGCCCTTGCTGATGGAAGGAGGTTTTCACTCAAAATCTCACGATACATGGCCCCATTCATTCTTTCCTTTACACAGATCAGTCGTCCTGGTCCCCTTGCAGAAAAACAGCCCCAAAGCATGATGTTTCCACCCCCATGCTTCACAGTAGGTATGGTGTTCTTTGGATGCAACTCGGCATTCTTTCTCCTCCAAACACGACAAGTTGAGTTTTTACCAAAAAGTTCTATTTTGGTTTCATCTGACCATATCACATTCTCCCAATCCTCTTCTGGATCATCCAAATGCTCTCTAGCAAACTTCAGACGGGCCTGGACATGTACTGGCTTAAGCAGGGGGACATGTCTGGCACTGCAGGATTTGAGTCCCTGGCGGCATAGTGTGTTACTGATGGTAGCCTTTGTTACTTTGGTCCCAGCTCTCTGCAAGTCATTCACTAGGTCCCCCCGTGTGGTTCTGGGATTTTTGTTCACCGTTCTTGTGATCATTTTGACCCCACGGGGTGAGATCTTGCATGGAGCCCCAGATCGAGGGAGATTATCAGTGGTCTTGTATGTCTTCCATTTTCTAGTAATTGCTGAAAAAACAGTGCGCACCAACACAACAAAGCAGCCGTCCATGGCGCCATCTTGGATATTGGATATAAAAAAAACACAAAACAAACACAAAATGTCTCCATCCTGCTCGTGTGGTGTAATCCAAGTGTCCGTGAGCTGCGACATTAAAATTTAACCACAAAAGACGCCATTAACACCATGTTTTTAGCCGAAATGTCAACTGTAGCATGTAGCAGGTAGGATGTAAACATGGCGTCAATCTCGTGATATTTTCACATGTGCGTCCATTAAGAGATATACGAAGTCTCGCGAGATTGACGGCATGTTTACATGCTACCTGCTACATGCCACAGTTGACATTTCAGCTAAAAACATGGTGTAAATGGCATCTTTTGTGGTTAAATTTTAATGTCGCGGCTCACAGACACTTGGATTACACCACACAAGCAGGATGGAGACATTTTGTGTTTGTTTTGTGTTTTTTTTTTTTTTACATTTACATTTGGTCTCCATTCACTGCCATTAGCTGCAACCCTGATTTCAGCTGAAAGTCCAGAATTGTTTTGTGAACTGAAGATCTTCACCCATCCTCACATCGGCATAGAGGTGAGTACATATTGAGTGGATTATTATTCAGTGGTGGAATATCGCTTTAACTTCAGTGTACTTGCTCAAATCTGCCTGAAACTTCATATCTTAGTTTTGGAATTCTGGCCTTTCTAGTGTTAAAGTCGACTGAAATGGGCAGTTTTGGAACATGAGGGCTGGTGTCATGAAGGTGTACTTGACTGTGTAAAGTCAAAGTTATTCCTGCCCTGTGGTGGTCTTCAGGGGTCTTAACACCTATTAATTTAACATCAATAAAGGTGCCCCAAAAATAATGACAACAAGAGTAATAGGATTTGCCTCCCCGTCGGGGAATCGAACCCCGGTCTCCCGCGGCCCGGGCCGAAAATAGTTAAGCTTAACTCCCTTAACTTTTCCCATTCATTCTCTATGGTAGTTCTTATCACTACGGATGTAATATATTTTTGGCCACAAGCGGGATTTTGGTGGCGCTGTTTCACCCTTATGTGTAACAGTAAGGAGACGTATTGGAGTGACAGAGCGGAGGAGCGTCCAAAGCAACAAAGGAATTCAGGTGCAAGTTTTTCGTGATTTGACGAACGGCTTGTCTTCATTTAAGTATGGATCATTTTCAAGTAGTAATTAAGGTTTTTCATCCACATATGATAAAACTGTTTTCATTATAGTTAGCTGGCTCGAGTTGTATTGTCTTTTGATTGACAGGTTGTCACTCGATTGTGAATACGGATTTTTTCATGGCTCTGTCGACCAACCTTTCAATTTTAAGTCTTGTTTATGATTTCGAGTTGTAAATTACCACTTTTTCGTCATATATATGTAAGCAAATTGATTTCATGTTTGTTTGTTGGCTCTAGTTGTGTTGTGATTGACAGGTTGTAACTCAGTTGTAACTACGGATTTTATCATGGCTTTGTCGTCTAATTTTCAGTATTAACTATAGCTCTTTTTTTTCCAGTCGTGAATTGTTTATATGATCAAGCTGTTTTATTATAGTCTGTTGGCTTCAGTGTATTGTTATAGGATTGATTGTAACTTGGTTTGTTGTTAGCTGAAGTAACGTTACTCAGTCCATTACAGTAAGTTAAATGTTTGTAATGCAGCTTTGACAGCAGCTAATTTTATTACTTTGCACATTGTTTATGAACTGTTAATAGGGTTTTGAGTTTCTCTGTTTATGACAATGATCCAAAATCCTGCTTTCTATTACTCTTTCATCAAATTTTTACTGAGCTGGGACGATCTGCTTTTAGTTTCTGTGCCCTATCCAGCAGTGTACAAATATCCTAAAAATCAATATTCTGTTACCCTAAGGTGACTTTAAATCCATGTTTTTTATATTGTATCTTTTAAAAAATTACATAATTGTAAATGATTTTTTGAGATTAAATAAATAATAATAGTGCTTGCTCTCTGTGGGAAATGTCTGGTCTGTTAATAATGTTATATCTATAAAGAGTACAGTCTTGAACAACTTTATATGAAAAGTTCCCATAGATACTTTCTGTTATGATTTGAGAATGAATGAATAAAACTGATTTGACTTTAGGAATCACGTTAATAATGAGGCCTTTTGTGCTATCATTGCCAAATTTCATTCATTTTCATTGTGAACATCATGCTACAGTCATATTTTGAGCAAAGCTGAGTGTAATATTACATTTTGAATGGTTAAATACAGATGTTTGTATCACAACTGAAACAGAATATTTAATTATTAATAACAGGGTAATACCAGTTTTACACATTAGACATTTCGACTTTTTTAGCTATCTGTCTGTCTGTCTGTCTGTCTGTCTGTGTCTGTCTGTCCGTCCATCCATCCGTCCGTCCGTCCGTCTTCCTACCTATCTACCTATCCATCTGTCAATAGTAGTTACAAATGCTGAGCATGTCATCAAGAATATCTGTAGATCATAACAGTATGGTCTCATTTTTTTTAGTATTACTGTAAACATTGTGTTTTGCTGTGCACAGGAGAAGATGAAGAAGACTGTTAACTTCGTCCCTGGAAGGTTGACAGTCTCTTTCAGGAGGGGTCCATCGGGCCATCTGCGTCAAGACCCCTCTGATGAGGCAATGAAAATTAAGAAAAATCCAGCACTTCAGGACAAGTCTCCCCCTCAGAGACAAGACCTTGTGCGAACTAATGCACTCACTTTGGTCTTGCAACGGGGAGGGGATGTGTCGGACCGACTGGAGGTGATGGGAGAACATGTGCTGCAATTTGGAAAATATAAAGGGAAAACATTCAAGTGGCTCCTGGAGAATGATGTCGGGTACACCATGTACCTGATAAAGAAGGTCGAGGAGGAAGAAAGAGGCGGGACCTTCAACCCCCAGGGCTACAGCAAGGACAGCCTGCTGTCATTTTTGGATTATGCCCTGAGCTTCCAGGAGATTGAGGACCTGAGGGGGTACCTGCTCTCCAGGGAGTCTACAACAGCTGTAGCATCAGAGGATGATAATGTTGTCGGCTTTGGTGCCAGGGCCAAGGACACCTGGAAGCAGATCTGGGACAGCAGAGCGGATGGCTATGCTGGCTTCATCTTAGGGGTGAAGTGCATTAAGAACAGCAAGTTGTACAAATTACAACAGTACATCATGAAACAGCAGAGGGCTGAGTCCTGTCCACCTCCTGCAGAAGTTCCTGCTTCATCAATTGCTTCCACACCGTCATCTGGCACTCTAGGTCAGTTCACAACAATGTGCAAATACTGATTTTATGTGAATGTTTAACGTACTGAATACACAATTCATATCGTTGTTTAATCCACTAGCAATGGAAGAGGATGAAGAGCTGGAGAGAGGAATGTTGAGTCTCTCTCCATCTAAATTTGACACAGAACTAAGTAGGTGGATCTATTTAAAAACAGAGAAACCCGTAAAAAATAGTTTCTTTTAACTCTTACTGTACACGATAAAAGTGTAATCTATCACCTGTGCTTTCAGGGCCCCCAGCACCAGTCCCTAGAGCTTCAGCTGAGTCTCCGCCAACAGGTTCTTCTTCATCAGTGAGGCCGGGGGATTCTGTTTTCACAAGAATTCACCGACCATCATTATTCTCTGTCAATTAGTTTGTTATTTTGGCCGTGTTCTGGCCTGTTCTGATGTGTTCTTGTGTTCTTGTTCTTGTTCTCCCACTAACCTAAGGAATTAACATATCAGCGATGATGGTAAGTGTTTTCATTTTTGCATGCTGTCTTTAAGTTGTCATTCAAGGATCTGGCATGTTAAATAACATGTTGGCTGAGAAAACCTAGCTGAGATACACACCAACATGCTAGTTATTTGATTGACAGCTGGTATTCTTACTGTATATTGATTTTTGATTTTTTGATTTTTTCTGTGCTTACCTGTTTTCCAAAAGAATTGTGTTTTTAGATTTAAAATAATAGCAACTCAGAAATCAATGAACATGATCAGACTGCTAGCTACAGAGAAAACAGGTAAAGACAGACTAAACAAACCTGAATGTGTGAGGAAAATGACACGGATTGTTTTTACAGCACACAGGACGAAGCCAACTGCTACTGCTACGGTTTCCAGACCTGCAGAGCCTGATGACGCCCCTGCGATGGTTGCTTCTGTTAAAGGTTGTTATATTTGTTCACTTGTCATTTTAAACCGTCCTGTATGATATTCATATTGTAAAACATTTCTTTTTTTTCTTTAACTTCCTTAGCCACAGCGAAAAGAACATTGCCAGTCCCTCCTCTGCTGCTTGCCATTGCCTCACAGCTTGGGATAGAGGAGCAGGAGCCTGATGTGTTGACACAAAGTATGATATTTTCATATTAATAGTGCCCTTATACTTCCAATGTATCTCACATAAATATCAATTTAATTTTTATTGAATCAAAATCACATTTTTATGGCTCTATATAGTATTCATGTGTTCAGTTATATTATAACATCTGGGGTCTATTCGTTATTCTCAAATTTTGTTGCAACTTTTTTTCAAAGCACGCAGACAGCCAGTTGCCCACAGTTCTTCTGTGACAGCAGCTCCGACTGTTCCTGAAGGTAAATGTTTTATTTTTTTAAATGTTCTGAGAATGAATATCTTAAGCGCATGTTTCCAATACTTGCTTGTCTTGTTTGTATCTCACCTTCCTAGATTCATCACAGAACATTACCCCTGTGAAAGCAGAGGAAGCCACTGGTCTTGATGAAGGTATGAATTTCTGTGACACTGTTTTCTCCACAGCGGTCTTTCATATAGTGTTAATATTCTATTATTGTATATTTACTATAATATTTTATTTAAAGCTCTGCCCTGTCCAGCACATCCTGTCGTGAGGCCAGCTGCATCTGCTATAAGCTATGATCAGGATGTGGCACAGTGGAACTGCTCCCAACAGCAGAAAATCTGGATGAAGACGGAGCTGGAGGCATTGGGTCTGTGGCCGGGGTCACGTCCAGTACGTCACCTAATGAACATGCTTTCTCTGTGGCGTTACCCACCTCAGCCTGAGCTCATAGACTCAGTGACAGACCTGCCATCCCCAAAATATTTTCAGCTTCATCCGTTTTTCATTTGGAAGCCGGAGCACGCAATTATGGAGCGGGTGAGGAACAACTATATCTTACCCTGTCTTCATGGTTGTCCCATCCCCCAGGTAGCTTCCTCTGGCGTCGGAAGGCCAAGGGTGATCATTGGCACCAGTGGCCAGTACTACATTTTAGCCTCACGACTCACCTGTAAGGCTTGTAAGAAGTATTGGCATGCTGACAAGCCCCAATGGCTAGAGAAGCTACCAAAGCGCTTTAGCAACATTGTGCCTGCCTTTCTGACACACAAAAAGGCCATCTGTAAATCTGTGATGGATGAGCTGAGGCGCAGTGGCAGATCACCGGAAGACATGGCCAAACAGCTGACAGAGGCACTCCATCTTAAATATGAGAGAGCTCACCTGGCCTACCTGCAGAGTGTGCAGAACATCAGAGATGCTGAGGCAGGTGTCTACGGTCAGAGAACCATCACTGGGCTCCTCAGACAGGCACAAGCAGACACCCCTGCTCCATTTGGTGGCTATGCAGATACTGATGGCTGGAGTGGAGTGTCTATTTCTGCGCACTACCTGGTCAGCTGCCTGGTCCATGAATTTCAGAGGCAGGAGCAGCTCCTCACTCTGCTGCTGCAGGGGACGTTTGGACAGGCACTGAGATCAGATCACACCCGCAAAGTGGCTAGGAAGGTGGTGCTGTCATCCGGCACCATGTCTTCCTACGCTATAATGAACGAGAACTGGATGGTCCTGAGCTGGGTGATGGTGCAGTCAGAGTGTGATCGGTCTCTCTATCCCATGTATGAGGGTCTGGCTCAACGCTACACTGCAGCTGGAGTGGAGAAGGCAAGCTACCAGTGGGTGGACAGGTATAAAATATAAAAAACTTACCACACATGAATATATAGTGTGATATAATAAGACTAATTTTGTACAAAAAATATTGTTCGATATTTTTCAGCTATAATGAAATTTCGTTTTCATGTTTCAGGGACTGCTGTGCTGCCTTCAAGGTTCTGGATCCTGGGCCTCAGGAGCACCTGTTGTGGGACTGCTGGAGGACCACAGAGGCTATCGTGACACAGGTGACCTCTGGAATCCTGACTAACAACAGTGCATCAAGGACCAAGTTTAACAAAGACATCACTGTGAAGTTAGACTTGTTTCACTGCATGCGGCGCTTTACCAGGGAGTGTGTCTCTGAACATCATCCTCTGTACAGCTCTTTCTGCCAGTTCCTCTCTGCAGCATTCCTTGTTGTGGACCAGAGTGACCTCAAAAAGCTCATGGACGCATACACCTTCTGTGGAATCTCTCCTGCTAATCCCACCAAGCAGCACATAAGAGAGCATTGTAGGACAAAGGTGCCACAGCCCAGAGAGCTCCTGCAGAGAGTTGAAGATGTCCTACATCACTTTTACCTGGCAAAGGACACCAACGATGTGCGACTCTTCAAACCTTCAATGCTGAAGGTGTGGAGGATTCAGCGCATCCACATCCTGAGAGGCTGCCTGAGCGACCCTGAGGTGGGGGACGGAATCCTCTACAGGTATGGTGGCACCTTGCAGCTCAACTACACTAAGGGTGAGGGAGCTGCTGTACCTATTTGGATCCCTGTGAGAGGCACTTCTCAGCAGGAGGGCTTCCACTTTCACCAAGCCCAGTGGGTGACAGGCACCCGTGTGTCCAGTGAGCTCTTTCAGGCCCAGGCTATGACTGGAGTGGTGCGTTGGAACTTCCAGAGGCTGGTGGACCTGAAGCAGCCTGGTGTGGAACTGCCATCTGTGTTTGACCCTGTCTTAATTGCCGAACTGAACACATCCTCAGTAAGGGTTACAGGACAGGCAAAATACCCAGTCCTGCAGATTTCAAACAGGGACACAGGAGAGAGATTTGGACTACAGTATGTGGAGCCGGACTGTCGTCCTGTTGTTTTAAACTGGGACAAGGACAAGCCACAGCACAACACATCAGTTCCCGTAGCCATGGAGACACAGCACCAGACCTCTGCCCAGGATCAAGTGCATCCCTGCCCTGTTGCTGTAGAGGACACAGACTCACAGGTAATCTAGATTAATCACCCACTGTTAATTGCTGACTAACTGAGTGACTGACAGACTGAATGACTAAATCAGTATATTTGATTCTACGTTTCAGGAGACCAGTGCCACTGTCCAGGACACTCCAGTGGAAGCAGTGCCAGTCCTATCTTCCCCGGAGTCCTCTCAAGTTTTGCAGTCCCAGCCACCCTTGACACCATCATCTGCACCAATGAAAGCTGAGGCTCCGTCTGCGATTGATACGGGTATTCAAATTACCCACTAAACTTCCCTAATACAGACCTCACAATTAAAAACAGGCTTCGACACTTTGGTTGAAATTAATGTCCTGATAAACATGTTCTAATTTTTTATTTGTATTAGTCAAAACTGAAGTCATACTGTCAAAACTCTTCATTCAGTCAGTGATACAGAAGTCTACATGGACCAACATGTAAATCATTTTCCACTGCTTTCACACAAAATTCATTCAGTGACCACATCTTCCAAAATTCATACTCCACCACTTGCACCTACTGTTTGCAACACTTTCAATTGCTAACAGACTGTTTTCAAAACTGTTAAAAACACATTCAAAACAGAATTGTGGTGACATTCATGCATTTCTGTTATAACTACTGTATACTGACATATAGAAAATTTGAATCAGAAGCAGAATATTTACAGTTAAACTAAATGGGCCTAATAATCATTCCAAACACAACTGATTGCCAACTTCAGCTGAAAACTGAGATGTGCGGTTTGTATTACTTTGTAAAAATGTCGTTACCAAACAGACGAAAGGGGACAATACGCAGCACTGTTCAGTATGAGTGATGTGTTTTTATGTAATTACATTATTATTGCATGTTGTTGTTTATTTTGTTTGTTTCAGCTTTCTCTATTTCACAAGTAGATAGAGTATCTAAAAAGATATAGAAAAACTGTAATTTGAAACAAATTAACACAGCTATTATTAAAAGAGATGATAAATGTAAATTGATGTGCTATTTTTTTATTTCAATCAACTTGTCACACATGACACATACAGAATTGTAGTTGTATTTTTTGGAGTAAAATTTGGTTGTAACGATCATTGTAGACAGCAGGACTGTGCCAAACCATGTTAGAATATTAATCTATTATCACAACATGATTCCTCTGAAATTGGCCAAAAACAAACACAATAAATATATGCTTTATTTTCTAGATCTGCCAGGGGCAGCACCGCTGCCCATATCCTCCTCTCCCCGGGCCACCCGCACTGGACCCATTAAGACAGGTGGCCTTATTCAAGTCCTGGACCACAGCCGATGGACAGCACCCATGAGAGCTGCCATCGACCAGCTTCTGATTAAACACCGTGGAGCTAAAGGTGTTTTGAAACAGGTCGATGCAGACTACGCTGCCATGGTACAAAAGGCATGCACTGACCCCAACAGCCTCCTTCATCCTACCACATGCCAACATATCTCTAGATATGTAAAGCATCTGGCAAAATTAAAGAACACCAGCTCCTCTCTCAACACCAGCTCAGAGAGGGTTTTGGAGACACAGCAGCTGTGGCAGAATTTGACTACAGGCAGTCAAACGGTCAGTGTGCCTGTCACAACCCTGCCTCCTGCAACTGTCAACCCTCCACCGCTGGTTTCCCCCCAAGAGGAAACAGTGACCCAGGCAACAGTGGAGAAAATTGTTACAGAGATCCTGCAAAAACAGCAGCAGCAGCAGAAGAAGAAAAAGCTGACCAGGAACTGTTTAGCCTGTGGTCAGCCAAAGTCACGCTACCTCGGCGATGGCTCGTCAGTTCACTATTTTTATCAGTCGGAAACTGTCAAGTACTTTTACTGCTCCACAAAGGTCTTCAACACCTATGCAAGTGAAGGCCTTACAAATCTTCGAATGTCTTTTCAGGAGTTTTCTGCCTCACCGTTTTTTGAGCGGGAGTTGGAGGCTGCCAAACAGAGGGGGGCAGAGTGGAAAAGGGTGGCCGAGGAGAGGGCAAAAAAGAGGGCAGCTGTGCAGCTGCCAACAGGTCGCTTGTGTAGGTTCTGTCACCAGCCACTAAAGCAGGGCCCTGACAGTCCTCATATTCATTCAGGTTTCCCAGGGTGCCAGGGAAATACATCTACTGTCCCTCCAGAGTGTTTTCCCTGTACAAGGCCCAGGGCATGGTCAAGGAGATGACCTGGATGGAGTTCCAGCAGTCTGGCTTTTATGAGACTGAAAGGGACAGATGGGTTGCAGAGAAGAGGAAGTGACAAGCTCATTAACACATACACATACACACACACACACACACACACACACACCCTCCACCCGTTATACACAAAATGTGTCATAGTTTGCTGACATTTTGAATCTTCATAAATATGCTGACATTATTTTGTTTGATAGCATTTCAAATTCTAATATAATCATCATCATCATTCATTTAATGATGTATCATTGCCTATATTGTCAGGTGCATTGGTTGTACTTTTACATTCAGTTTTTTGAAGTTGATGTCAAGGGGGAGCACCCTTTGTTGCAATGATTGTCATCACCTGTTATGGCACATATTCTGTCCTCTATATCCATGAGACTTGCCTTGCCGGGCAAGAAGGTTTTTTAAAAGGATAGTTCATCGAAAAATGAAGATTCACTCAATATCTACTCCCTCCTGTGCTGATGTGAGGATGGGTGAAGATCTCCAGTTCACAAAACAATCCTGGAGACTCAGCAGAAAACAGCCTTGCAGCCAAATCCAGTATAATTAGAGTGAACTGTGACCATGTTTAAAATGTACAAAAAGAGAACACAAAATATCTCCATACTGCTCCTGTGGTGTAATCAACATGGTCACCGTTCACTCTTAATTATACTGGATTTGGCTGCTAGCTGTTTTCTGCTGAAACTCCTGGACTGTTTTGTGAACTGGAGATCTTCACCCATCCTCACATCAGCACAGGGGTGAGTACATATTGAGTGAGTTTTTTATTTTTCGATGAACTATCCTTTTAAGCCATTTCTTCTTTATTTCAGTGACAGTACGGCCGTCAGGTGACTCCATGATCAACAGGACTCAATTTTCCTGTTTCTTGTTTTTAGCAGGTCCCTTAATTTCACCACTGATGCTGTTAAATTGATAAACATTCCTTTATGGATCCTTGAAAACAGCACTTTAAACTGCAAATACAAATTTAAATATCTTCTTTTTACTCTTTGGTGGCATTTTCATGAATGAACACTTCCTGACATATATAGCAGGAGGTGTAGCCTTATATGGTATTGTTGAGGTGTCATTATGTCAGGTCTGATGCATGTGCCATCCAGTACACACAGACAGATCATTTACAGAGTTATTTGGATGTGGCATGTTTGTATGTGCTCCCTGTTGTTTGTATGTTCCTGCATGTGACCTATTGAGTTTTCCATTCACATTTTGAAAAGTTGCATGTGTACGGGCTTGGAAAATTATAATTGAAATATATAATGACCACTCCCTTGCTCAATGTTGTTTTTCAATAAAATGTCTTAAAAACATTATTGTGACTTTACTTGATAGGGTTAGTAATAGTGATAGAGATCTAAATAATAATAGCAATAACATTTATATTCATATGCTCAGCTTTAGTCTTACATATCTCAACAATAAACTATTACAGCACCTTTATATGGACCTCATGAGAAAAACTAGGGTTTAACTTTGTGTTGTTTGTGTGTGTGTAACATGAAGGGAATACAAATGCAAATTTTATCATGCAATAATAATAATACTATTACTACTACTACTACTAATAATAATAATAATAGTAATAACAATAACAATAATAATAATAATAATAACAATAACAATAATAATAATAATAACAGTTTGGTCAATTCAGTAGATTTTCATCAAAGCATTATTAAAAGCATTATTATTGCAATACCAACTTATCTTATACCATGATAACAAATAAGTTATTTCCACATGATTTTCCAAAAATTTATTAATTAAATAATTCATATTCACTTCAATTCCTTTAAAGGGTTAAGTATAAGTGTTTAATATTATGAACACAAACTGTACCAAAAAATTTGACCCAAAAACAGATCATTTGGTTTGGGGATGGCGGGATTTGAACCAGCTTTCGCAGGAGCTCTGTGTCTGGCCCAGAGAAAGTCCTCTACACCTATCCGCGGCTGGCCTTCGCGTGACAGGCGGGGATACTCACCACTATACTAACGAGGAAACCCATACCATGTGAACATACAGTATCCTTTTTAACAATACACTTAAGTAGCGACACTTTCCCAGATTTTGGCATGTTACCATGCAGTAATAACAAAATATATACTTAAATAAATATTTAGAAAACTGAAAAACTGGTTAAACTTCATCTAAAATATTACCCCGTACTTTTACTGTTCTTAATTACACAATAGTTTGAAAAATTTCTATGGAAAGGATATTCCCAATTTTTTATTTTTCTCTTAGGTTGTTTACATGTGTTTTGTCTATATTAGTGTTTTAGTCCCTTCTATTTTTGTTATATATTTAGCTATTTCTTATTTGTGTTAGTTTTGGGGTGGGGGGTCCATTAGTCCACAAATGATTTTTTCATGCTTTTTCTTTTCAATTTCTGCTGCTTGGAATTATTGTTAGATGTCTATAGCCAAGACAATACCTGTTTGTAACTTGAAGATATTTAATAAAGGTTTAGAGGAAAAATAATAATGATAAAAATTTGTCAATACTGTAGGACTCAAAACAATGTTTCCGCCCGGTTTCGAACCAGGGACCTTTCGCGTGTGAGGCGAACGTGATAACCACTACACTACGGAAACTCATGCTCATTCTGACATGGATGATGAAATTTATGGGTAGATGAAAAAAACTCAAAGCCAGACCAGTAGAATTTAACTCCCTTTACATTCAGTCATTTTGGACTCGGATCAATAATTTTAAACATTTTCTTACATTTCATTGACCAAAGAACTAATCGATTAGTGGAAAAATTATTGCCAGATTGATCACTAGGTCCAGGTTTGGACTTAATTTTCTATTGACTAGTCTGTGACAGAATTCATTTTTCACCATTTTCTGATATTTTATGGATCAAACTAACTAATGATACTTTACTGAATGCACCATTTGAGACATTCGCTGATACTCAAACATTCTGACCTATCATCAACAGATGAAAAAAAAGCAAGAAAAAAAGAATGAACTTATGAACTTATGCTAAATATGTTGGTGTAAGTTATTTGTGGCCACTTTTTCAAGTCGTTCTCTCATCCCTCAATAGCAGTAGGCAGAGGTATGATTATATCGTCCTGTTTGAGCTGTGAAAGGTGATGTTCCCACATATTTTATGTCCCTAACGCTCGAAGAAAGAGGATTAAGCACTGCTTTTAGCATGTAAACAAAACGCCGGTTCCGGTTTGCGCCGGAAGTCGCCCATAATTCACACAAGGCATCATGGGGGCTAGGAATAAGGTGGATAGAGCATTAGATCTATTAAAGTGGCTAAAATAACAGTGGGTATGAGTTTCCGTAGTGTAGTGGTTATCACGTTCGCCTAACACGCGAAAGGTCCCCGGTTCGAAACCGGGCGGAAACATACTTTTGTGTCAGTAAAGGTATTCCAAAGCATTTATTGCAATTACAGTTTTCATTTTTAGTTAGATTTGAGCTAAATAAAGCTAACATGCATCTAGTTTTACCTTCCTGTCCAACCATCCTCTTAATACAGGGGTGGGCAATTATTTTTCAGGACAAATTGATCAGGCTGCTGTGGGCCAGACACAAATGATAAAAGGTCCTAATAATGGCAAATCCTCAAATAATGTAATGGTCTTATCGCACACTTCTACTGTTGGTCACCCGTTCTGAATTGCTATGTGATAAATTCTGGTTGTATATTTTGTTGACAATGTCCAAAACTTTATGTTTTACAGTGTACCATGCATACCACATACAGGCTGCAACGATAGAAGCAGCATAAGAGGAACGACAGCATAAAAGTAACAGTTTAATATAAAAGATAGAGTTCATTATCACTGCCAGTGAACACAGTACTGACCCCTTTCAAGATAAAGGTAAAGGACAGTAAACAAAATACTAGATAAATAGATTTTAATTTTATAAATTTTAATTTCTGGCATTTCCATGAATGCCTTGGAGACCACATGAAACCTTTCGGCATGCCACATTTTGCCCAGGTCTATCTTAATATGTGGTTCAGATATGGTCTCAATATATCTGTTGAACTTGCCGCCTTGCTAAATTACTTTGAAAACTGTTTCCGCCCGGTTTCGAACCGGGGACCTTTCGCGCCCGGGCCGAAAATAGTTAAGCTTAACTCCCTTAACTTTTCCCATTCATTCTCTATGGTAGTTCTTATCACTACGGATGTAATATATTTTTGGCCACAAGCGGGATTTTGGTGGCGCTGTTTCGCCCTTATGTGTAACAGTAAGGAGACACACTGGAGTGACAGGCGACGGAGGAGCATCCACAACAACTGAAGAATTCAGAGCAAGTTTTTCGTGATTTAACGGACTTTTTCATGGCTTGTCTTCTTTTACATGGTAAGTCTTGTTCATTTTCAAGTAGTAATTTACAGTTTTCATTCATATATGATAAAACCGTTTTCGTAATAGTTAGTTGGCTCGAGTTGTATTGTGTTTTGATTGACAGGTTGTCTCTCGGTTGTAAATACGGATTTTTGTTTTTGGCTCTTTCGTCTAACTTTTCAATTTTAAGTCTTGATCATTTTTTCGATTGGTAAATTAACGCTTTTCTCTCATATATAAATGGAGAAATTGATTTTATAATTGTTACCTGCTCACAGTTGTCTTATGATTGACAGGTCGTCTCTCGGTTGTAAATACGGACTTTATCATGGCTCTGTCGTCTAAGGTTTCAGTATTAACTCTAGTTTATTTTTTCCAGTCGTAAATGAATGCTTTTCCGTCGTAGGCTATATATGATCAAGCTGTTTTATTATAGTTTGTTGGCTTCAGTTGTATTGTTATAGGATTGACAGGTTGTAACTTGGTTTGTTGTTAGCTGAAGTAACGTTACTCAGTCCATTACAGTAAGTTAATATTTATATAAGGCAGCATTGACAGCAGCTAATTTTATCACTTTGCACATCTGGAATTAACTGTCAGTAGGATTTTCAGTTTCTTTCTTTATGACAATGATCCAAAATCCTGCTGTCTTTTACTCTTTCATTGATTTTTTACTGAGCTGGGACGATCTGCTTTTAGTTTCTGTGCACCCTAAAAATGAATATTCTGATACCCTTAGGTGAATTCAAAGCCATGATCAGTAACCATTCTGCCTTTGTACCTGTTTTACTCGTTTCAGCAGTAGATAGTTGTGCATCTTGTATTTTTGTGAACAGTATTACTGTGTTTTCATTGCCTTCTTTTACCTTGTATTTTTAGTTATTGTTATCTCTGTTCTTAAATTGTATCTTTTAAATCATTGTTTACTTGATATAATTATAAATAAGAGCAAGCCCTCATTTTTTAAAATAAATAATAACAGTGCTTGCTATCTGTGGGAACCGTCCGGTCTCTGTAAATAATATTATGTCTATAAAGAGTACAGTCTAGTAACAGCAACTCAAAAATTAATGAACATGTTCAGTCTGCTAGCAACAGCTGAAAGATTGTCATATTTGTTTCACCTCTCATGTTAAACTACCCTGAGTGTTTATTCATATTGTATAACTTTTTTTTTTCTTGAACTCCCATAGCCACAACAAAGGTCACATTGCCAGTCCCTCCTCAGCTGCTCTCCATCAGCCCACAGCTCAGGACAGAGGAGCAGGAGCCTGATGTGTTGAAACAAAGTATGAGATTTTCATATAAGTAGTGCTCTTATACTTTCAGTGAATCTCACATGAATATCAGTTTCATTTTCTTGAATCAAAATCACATTTGCACATTTGTTCTATGTAGTATTCATGTGTTCAGTTATGTTAGGTAATAACATAGCTGCTCCAACTCTTCCTAACAGTAAATGTTTTATTTTCTTAAATGCTCTGAGAATGAATATCTTAAGTACATGTTTCCAATACTTGCTTGTCCTGTTTGTATCACACCCTCCTAGACTGATCATCACAGAACATTACCCCTATGGAAGCAGAGATGAAGGCCTTGATGAAGGTATGAATTTCCATGACACTGTTTTCAACATAGCAGTCATTACTATATATTTAATATTCTCTTATTGTATATTTATTGTAGTCTCTGTGTTTTACAGCTCTGCTGTGTCCAGCACCTCCTGTCAGGCAGCCAGTAGCACCTGTCATAAGCTATGATCAGGATGTTGCACAGTGGAACTGCTCCCAACATCAGAAAATATGGATGAAGACTGAACTGGAAGCACTGGGTCTGTGCCCAGGGTCACGTACAGTACGTCACCTGATGAACATGCTGTCCCTGTGGCGTTATCTAACTCAGCCTGAGCTCATAGACTCAGTGACAGACCTGCCATCACCAAAATATTTTCAGCCTCATCCATTTTTCAGCACACAATTATGGAGCGGGTGAGGAACAACTATATGAAATGGGTTACTATCGGGACTAACATCATCTCAAATTGAATACACCAGATTTCATTCAGTCCATATGAGCCTGAGCTTTCCATTGAGACCAATCTGTGATACTCCAGTAACAATACTGTCACAGACCCCCAGTATGCAGAAATATTCAAATACATGGTTGTCAGAATAGGCCAATATAACATATATACTGTAAGCAAAACACTGCATGGTTTTTGCTCAAAATTACATGGGATTAACATAAAATGGGCATATCCGTAAATTCTTGGGTACCCCCTAGAACCTGTCATTCAGATATATTGAGGTGAGACCCTGCTCCAGACTCTGAAAGACAGTAATGTTTAATGATATTTTAGTTTAAAGGTGGATTTGATAAGATTTGTCCGCTGCAGGTTCTCTGCAAATACAGCAACCACCTCACACTTCTACTTGGTTATAAGTGATGACTGAAAGGGATTATGGTTATATGAGTCATTGTCTTTTTTTCTTTTTTTAAAAAATATTGTTTGTAATTCAACCTTATTCACTTGTTATAATACTAATATTGTTACTAAAATTTGTTTATGGATGCCCTATTTACTGTATATATTCTGTATATTTCATTTACTGTTTCATTTGGTTTTTAAATCATCTTTTCAGGCATGTCAGTTTTGATTTTGTGTGTTTGATTATTCAGAGCTCAATGGTGTTTTCCAATAAAATATCTTAAAAACATAACTGTGACTGTCTTTACTTGATAGGGTTAGTAATAGTGATAGAAAACTAAGTAATCACAACAATAACAATTACATTCATATGCTCAGCTGTATGCTTACATATCTCTATAATAAACTATTACTGTGCCTTTATATAGACCTCTTATAATAATTAACTCTGTGTTGTTTGTGTGTGTGTAGCATGAAGGGAATACAAACACAAATTTTATCATGCAATCTTGTTGAAAAATTACCATTAAATGAACCCTAGAACCCTTTCTACTTCTTGTTCTTCTCATTATTATTATTACTATGAATACTACTACTACTACAAATAATAATAATGATAATAATAATAATAATAATAATAATAATAATAATAATAATAATAATAATAATAGACTTATTAGTATTAGTATTAGTATTAATAGTAATTAGTTAGGTCAATTCAGTCACGCTCTGTCAACAAGCATTATTATATTGTACCACCATTACCAACATAACAGATGAGTTGTTTCCACATGATTTTCCAAAAACCTGTGATTAAAATTCACTTTCTTTTTTCTTAAATCGCTTTATGTTATGTACACAAACTGTACCAAAATATTCTGAACCAAAAACGGATCATTTGGTTTGGGGATGGCGGGATTTGAACCAGCTATCGCAGGAGCTCTGTGTCTGGCCCAGAGAAAGTCCTCTACACCTATCCGCGGCTGGCCTTCGCGTGTGAGGCGAACGTGATAACCACTACACTACGGAAACTCATATACGACTACATGTGTGACTGTGCAGACGTAGACAGCCTGGACATCTACATGTTCCCATTTGTTCATTTGTGCATTTTACACTGATCTGCTCTAGAGGCCTTAAGAACAGCTCACTAGATATGTTCACCAAGATATATGGTATAAATGTTATGTGTACCGAGTGTGTGTCCATCTAATTTGTAAAAGAATAAACTTTAAATATGTGTGGTCTCACTTAGGATGTACCATTAAACTCCCTAAATGAGTACTGACGTACCTTTGAACTCCTCATAAAGAACTCACACCGATAAAGAGGAAATATATTACAAGTTTAAAACCTAAAACTCCCAAAATTAGGCCTCAAAATAAAAATTGTAACTGTGCTGTTACCTGTAAAATAAACCTTAAACTAGGAAAACTAATGTGTGCTTTGTATCATATTCATCGATAATGACTGACTGATTATTAACATAATCAATCAATTGGTTCAGAAAAATGCACAACCCTACTACTAATTAATCTTACTAATGACTGTCAAAAGGAGCTTTAATGTAAGTGTATAACAGCACAGTTGAAAATGTCAAGGAAAACCTTATTGCCTAAATCTTATCTGGTAATTAAATATGTTAATTTGATGTTAATGATACTTTCTGATGATTAAGATGCTGACAGCAATTAAATGTTGGTAACTTTTTAACAAATACGTGACTAAAATGATGAAGAAGACAAAGTAAGCTCAATGAGGATCTGAGCATTAACTGTTAGTACTCTTACCTCTTTACCTTACCTTAGATTTTTCTGATTTTTCTGAGCCAAATATCACGCTCTCCACAGCAACCAAACTCCACAAGCACAATCACCAATTTTAACTCACAGAACACAGGAGGTGTTGGGCTGCTGCTGCCTCCATCTGATAATTTGATTATGTTATTAGTGACTTCAGTGAACTTGAACTAACCCTTTAATACACTTAAGACACAAAATAATACAAACAAACTAACAAACAGAGGCAGCAGTAGACCAACAGTGGTCTGTGAGGTAAAATTACTGACTTTGCCTCTGAAGTTTCAGCAAGACTGATATTTGTCTTATAAAACAGTGTTTTCCTGTCAGTGAAGTCTGTCTGACAGTCAAAGTAAAGTGGTGTAAATATTTAGTAACGTATTAAACCAGATGGAAATGCACACATAATACAGGTGCATGATTTATTTTTTTTGTCTCTTGTTAACATGGCAGCAGCGGCGGCAGCAGCGGCGCAGCAGCAGCGCAGCAGCGGCGCGCAGCGCCAGCGCGGCAGCAGCAGCAGCGGCGCAGGCAGCAGCGGCGCGCAGCAGCGGCGCAGCAGCGGCAGGCAGCAGCGGCAGGCAGCGGCAGCGCAGCGGCAGCGGCAGCAGCGGCGGCAGCGGCAGCGCAGGCTGCAGCAGCGGCAGCAGCAGCGGCGGCAGCAGCGGCGAGCAGCGCAGCAGCGGCGGCGCAGCAGCGCGCAGCAGCGGCTGCAGCAGCGCAGCGGCAGCGGCGGCAGCAGCAGCAGCAGCGCGGCGCGCAGCAGCAGCGGCAGGCAGCAGCGGCGGCTGCAGCAGCGGCAGCAGCGGCTGCAGCAGCCGGCAGCAGCGGCAGCGGCAGCGGCAGCAGCAGCGGCTGCAGCAGCGGCGGCTGCAGCAGCGGCAGCAGCGGCTGCAGCAGCGGCAGCAGCGGCGCGCAGCAGCGCAGCGGCAGCGGCAGCAGCTGCAGCGGGCAGCAGCGGCAGCAGCTCACCCACAGGAGTTCAGTTCACCTCTCAGGTCTGTCTGCAGACAGGCGGCTCCTCCTCACGGTGAAGAAAGTCTCTCCTCCTCCTGACGATGTCCACCAACGTGCTAACTCGAGGTTAACATCAGGACCACTGACGGTCCAGAACCGACGGCAGCGCGTGTGTTAGCTTAACGTTAGCATTAGCAGTTAGCCGACAACTCGCGCTAAACTCTGACGGTCAGAAAAAGTTGAAATCTTCTAACTGAAACTCGCCGTGTTTCTTAACTCCAGTATGAATCTTATTGACGCAAACTTAGCGCAGTTCCGGTCCCGTAGACAGTTTTAATATCCGCATTTTCTCTCTTCTGGCAGCGAAGCAAAATCAAACCGCTCTCACGAACTTTGATAACTGCGCTGATGACGTTCTCCCGCCCCTCCGCCTCAGCCAATCAGAAACTCAGGAATCTGACGTCGTCACTGACTGACTAATTTGAGGTGGAATGAAAAAACGGCCAGAAATGAGCAGGTTAGGTTTTAACAGCTCGCCGCCTCGTGTGAACACTGTGCCCCGCAAACAAACTGTCTTCTTCTTAAGATGCATTCACTGTCATCAGTAAATTACAACAGCAACCGCCTTCTTTTTGAAGAGCTGTTTTTTGTGTGCTTATTAATTACGAAAACATACAGACAACAAGGCACTTTCCATCCATCATCATCATTATGGCACCTGTTTAAGCAAAGGCAAGAACAAAAACCAAAAATAAAATTTGAAGTGAGATGGAAAATTCTCAAGGAACCAGAGGGAAACAATAAATGAATACAACTTTTAAATAAATAAATAAAAAGCACATCACACAAAAGTAGCGGGACTCATCCCAAATTAATTTAAACACATCAAATAGAATTAATAACTTAAAGAGGTTTTTTTTTTTTATCATTCATAATTTACTCATAGCTGCAGTAATGTTAGCTCCAGACAAACTTGAGTTAGATACCAAGCATTAGCATGACTACCACAAGTTTGTGGTAATATTGCTGCAGCCTGTAAGCTAATTAGCCACACATGCTAAAAAAAAATAAAAAAAAAATAAAAAATGCTGTTATAGGTTTTTCAGCAGACCATATTTAAACAAATTGAATAGTTGGTCACAGTTATAGTTATTATATATTGACATTTTCAAAAGGAGAGTGAAAGGATTGAGCAGTAACATATAAATAACCAAATTACAGTTTTTAACAAAAGTACCAAGAAGAAAAGGACCAGAAGAAAATCTCCCATCAATTCACTTTATTGATGCTGAAGAAAATCCTCATATTAAAAGTTTTAAGGCTGGAACCAAGAAAACCAACCAACTATGAGAGACCAAACTAAACTTTAAACATTATTAATACCAACACTCTAATTCCATTTTTTTTTTCTTTTGGTGAAAATGCATTATTTAAGGATTTATATATGTGTGACATACATGTAATGTATAAAATGTTTTGTTTTGTTTTATTATTTTATTTTTTTTTCTAAGCTTGCTCTGTCAGAAATCAGCCTTGTCCCAGACAAGAATTCACAACTTCAAACAATTTTAAAATATGTTAAAATCCTTCACATCTCAAACAAACAATACCTACTGATGACATAGGTGTAAAATGTGCTGTTATAATCATCTTGATGTTGGCCCTTTAAAGTTGTGTCCCAGATTTCTGTCAACAAAAACCTGATTTAATCAGGCATAAGATGTTGTTAAATCCAGTTAAATACAGTTTTGTCCCAGTTCTCAAGAAAGAATGATTTTATTTTTATACATTTGATGAGGAAGCATTTGAAACAAGACACCTTTAGATGTATTTTGGCCCGTCTCTGACTGGAACTGACGACCCCCTCAGACTTATCTAGTGACCCTTTGGAGGGTCCTCCACCCATAGGTTGGGACCCCCTGGAATAAACAAGCTAACTGTACGTACAGTTGTTCACAGTGTCTCCACCTGCAGCAGCAGCTGTTGATGAAGACAACAGAAACACTGACTGTGTTCCACCACTAGAGGGAAACCTTGTTCTGTTGTTCCTCCTCTAATGTCTGTCTGACAGCTGTTCACTGCATCACATGATAAATTTGGCTGCTGTCTGGAAAAATCTCCAAAATATTATCTTTGTTTCGGTGTCACAAAGAATTTTAGAATTTTAAAAAGGGATAGTTCAGGGTTTGTTTGTTTTTTAAGTGTGGTAGTATGAGGTATTGTAGACACCTAAAATATCAATATCAGTTTAATGTGCAATATATTTAGAATATTTTCTCCTCTTTACCTTTCTGTTCTTACCTTTTCTGACAGGAAACCACTGTTAGATAAGACAAATAAGATAGATATCACTCTCTGCAAACCAACCAAACTCCATTGACAAAATCAATAATTTTAGCTTACAGAACACATGAGTTGTTGGTCTGCTGCTGCCTCATTTATTTACTTATTGTGTGACTTCACTGTGTTGAAGGGTCAGTTTGGATTCACTGAAATAACACAATAACACAAACTAACAGATGGAGGCAGCAGGAGACCAACAACTCCTGTGTTCTGTGAGATAAAATTGTTGATTTTGTCAATAGAGTTTGGTTGGTTTGTTGGTTCTATCACAAGTTTGTCTGGAGCTAATGTTACTACAGCTAGTAAGCTTAGTTAGTCACACAAGCTAACATGCTAAAAGTCTGACCTCTTTAATTATATTTATTACAGCCTTGTCTTCGTTAGTGACTCGTGTATTTCAAATAGTCGTTGAATTATGGAGGGAAATGTAAAAAAATGTTACATTTGTCCCCAGTTTCCCTAGAGTGCTTAGCTTCCTACACCGCTTTATTTCTTTATTTATTTATTTCTTCCTTCCTTTCTTTCTTTCTTTCTTCCTTTCTTTCTTTCTTTCTTTCTTTCTTTCTTTCTTTCTTTCTTTCTTTCTTCTTCTTCTTTCTTTCTTTCTTTCTTTCTTTCTTTCTTTCTTTCTTTCTTCTTCTTCCTTTCTTCTTCTTTCTTTCTTTCTTTCTTTCTTTCTTTCTTTCTTTCTTCCTTCTTTCTTTCTTTCTTTCTTTCTTTCTTTCTTTCTTTTTTCTTTTCTTTCTTTCTTTCTTTCTTTCTTCTTTCTTTACTTCCTTTATTATTTATTATTATTTATTTATTTATTATTTATATTTATTTATTCATGAGGATCTGAAAATCTTTTGACCCTGGAGGAGATAATTTGTCATATTTCCCGTTTGGGGTTTTCACATGTTGGAGCCTGAAATGATCAGAGCTGCAGATACTTCACATCACAGAACTGTCAAGTGTTTGAACTCTGCAGCTAAAGTACTTTAGACACGCGCACACACTCACAATCACTCCGGTCCGACCTGCCATTCCGGTCCAGCCACTTGTTGCGTCACACACTCACACACATTCTACTTCTGTCCTTATGAGGACCCTCATTAACATAATTTACCTGAATCTGAATCTGAATCTGCAAACAGTCACTGAACGTTCGTCCCAAAGTGACAGCTACAACTCACAAACGTAGCTGTACGCACACACTCACTCACACACACACGCTCAGAGTGTCTCGGTGTCCTGCCAACAGGAAGCTCCTTATTTGGACGTCAGGACGTCCGCTGCAGCGGCAGGAAACACCATATTTGGGCCGAAGCTGTGCCGTTTTTCCTGCAGAGAGCTGGACGGGCTGCTGATGACAAAGTCTGATCCCATTGGCTGTCTGACACACACACACACACACACACACACACACACACACACACACACACACACACACCACACACACACACACACACACACAGAGAGAGAGGATTTACTGCTGACATAAATGCCACAGTACAGAGGGAGTGTGTGTCAGTCTACAGTGTGCAGAATGTATCTTTAAACTCTGACATTTAATTTTTAACTAAAACTATTTTTTTTTTAATCTTTATCTTAAATTATTAATCTTTGTATTTTTTTTTATCTTTATTTATTATGTTTATTATATTCTTCATCTGTTCAAGTCAATAAAAGTAGTTTACAGTCAACAGCAGCAAGATTTTAACACTTATTATTTGATCTGAACAATCTGCATTTTATCTAAAGGGATAGTTCACCCCAAAATCAAAACTACACGTTTTCCTCCTCCCTGTAGTGCTTTTTATCCACCCAGATAGTTTTGGTGTGAGTTGCAGGGTTTGGGAGATATCAGCCGTGAAGATGTCAATATAATAACAAATAATACATTTGAAAAATTCAACAGTAATCTGTCCAGGAATCAGCGGGGACCAGGGACAGTTGTAACATTTCTTTTACATCTTATGTGTACAGAATATTTAGAATATTTTCACCTCTTTACCTTTCTGTCAGACAGACTTTTCTGACAGTAAACCACTGTTATATAAGACAAATAGTGTGTTAGTGTGTTATCCATCCATCTGTTGTGTGATATTGTGTGATTTCAGTGAATCTGAACTAACTCTTGCCAAAGCCAAAACAATAACACAAACAAACTAATAGATGGAGGCAGCAGTAGACCAACAACTCCTGTGTTCTGTGAGCTAAAATTATTGATTTTATCAGTGGAGTTTGGTTGGTTTGTAGAGAGTGATATTTGTCTTATTTAACGGTGGGTCCTGACAGAAAAGTCTGCCTGACAGAAAGGTAAAGAGGTGAAAATATTCTAAATGTAGCATACACCTCATACAACCACACTTCAAATAATCCGAACTGTACCTTTAATGTCGTCTTCCTCTGCTGAGCTGCTAGCATCACTGAGCTAGCTAGCGCGGTGATATGGTTGGTGGGTGTAGGTTCATTTTTTAACAGCTGACAAAAACACATTTTCACACTTTCAACTGTATCATAGTCGTCTTCAGCAGATTAATGATCAAATAATGATAAAAGTTTGAATGACAGCTGATGAAAACCATGTGATCCAGTTGAAAGCTCCACAAACACCAGCTGAACTGTTGTAATAGTGTCAGTGTGGAGGAAAAGCACCAGTAGAACTTTGACTTTTTATTCTCTCTTTGCAGTGAAGAGGAAACACATTCAGTATAAAATCAAATCTGAGCTGCACATAAACGTCCCAGAAACCTACTCAGTAGGTAAACAACTCTGTACACATACTGCATGTAAACATTCTGTACACACATTGACTTACAAAAGTACTCACAGTATTTACACTCTTTTATTACATGAAATTCTCTGTACAGTCAGTTACTTTAAAGTCTCCTTAAATCAGCAGTTTTCTGATTGGAGTTTGATTCAGAGAGTTTTTGTCCACTGCTCAAGTTTTATGTCAGACGTGTTTGTGCGTCGACTACGGTGGCTGAGGAGGCTCAAAACAAGGCAGCAGCTAGTATCCACTAACACACCGACATGTGTGACTCCTCCTCTTCCTCCTCCTCCTCCTCCTCTGACCTCTGAGCTCATCTCTTCTGGTTGAGCAGTAAAATAAAGTCTACAGTCTGATGGCGTTCCGTCAGCGGGAGGTCAAAGGTCACTTCCTGTCTGTCAGCAGAGGTTGGAGCTGTGGGGCGAAGGCAGCTCCGCCTGAGGACTCGTCATCGGGGAGGAGCAGGAGGAGGAGTAGAGGTGGGGGGACGGAGAAGAGGTGAAGCAGGGGGAGGCAGCCTGCATGCTGAGGGAGGAGGTGAAGAGCCCGGTGGCGGGGGAGGAGGAGCCGTGGGTGGGAGAGGAGTAAGAGGAGCAGGGGGAGGAGGTGGGTGGGGAGGGGATGGCGACAGGAGCAGAGGAGGAGGCAGCAGTCTTGCGGTCTCGCTGCCTCTGGTGGATCTTGGCGTGCCTCTTGCGCTCGTCACTGCGGGCAAACTTGCGTCCACACTCGGCGCAGGCGAACGGCTTCTCGCCGGTGTGCGTGCGGATGTGCGTGGTCAGGTGGTCGCTGCGGCTGAAGCTGCGCATGCAGATGCGGCACTGGAACGGCTTCTGGCCTGTGTGCACGCGCACGTGGCGGGTCAGTTCGTCCGAGCGGGAGAAGCGACGGTCGCAGCCGTCAGCGGGGCAGGCATACGGACGCTCGTGCGGCGGCGTCTTGCACTGGCGGCCTGCGGGAGACTTCCTGGTCCGACCAGGGCCGTGAGGCGGCATGTGGATCTGCGAGGAGAAGGCTTTGATGGTAGACAGCGGCGTGGTAGCGGTGGCTGCTGTGGGGGGTTCATGCTCTTCTGATCCTGGGTGAGGGCGAGCTCACCGTCCTGCGGCGCCTGTGACAGGATGTAGTCCGGGAGCATCGGCACCACCAGAGACGGAGGCTGCAGGCCAAGTCTGGAAGCGGCGGCGGGGTAGGCGGGAGGTGGGCCCTGCGGCTGGAATGCTGTCTGGGAGTCAGTGGGTGGGAGGAGGAGGTCAGAGCCGGCAGCGGCGGTGGTGTAGGTCGCCGTGGCGGAGAAGACGGAGGCGACGTCACCGCAGCTGAAGCTGGACGATGATGATGATGTCACTGATGATGTCACTGATGATGATGAAGAGGAAAGGCTACAGGCTGCAGGGGGTGGAGCCGCCATGCTGACCAACCCCGTGAACAGGCTGAGGAGAGGCTCCGCCCACAGGCCGCCGCCACCAGAGGCGGAGTTTGACGGCTCGAAGGTGAAGCGGCCGCTGTAGGCAAGAGGTGGGAGGCGGGGGGTGAGAGGGGGGAGGCCGTGCAGGTCGGGGAGCTCCGACAGCGAGTCTGAGAGGAGAAGAAGAAGAAGAGCTGAGGTCAGAGACACGTCTGCTCTCATCTGATTGGCTGCAGTGAGCCAGCTGACTGTTAACTTCACACCTGATTCGTTGGTTTGACTTTCTGAGCAGCATAAATGTTGCAAATAACAATTATTTTCACCATTAATCCTTCTTTTGTCCAACTAATGTCATAAATGACAAAGAAAAGCAGCAAAATCATCGACTGAAAACAATAATCAATCATCAACGTAGTTGGTCACTAATTTTCTTGTGATCGACTAATCGATTAATCGTCTAGTTGTTGCAGCTCTACACTGTAAAAACCAAATGTAAAAATTAATTATTCAGTATTCAGTAAGTCGTGAAAATTTTAATTTCTTTTGAGGTTCTACTAACTTAAAAATGTCAGTAGATTTTTTTTTCTTTTCTTTGTGTTTATTGAACTCAGAATTTACTATTAATGAGAGAAACTGGTCTTTTAAACATGACCAGTAAAACACAAATATTAAAAAAAAACATTTTATTTATTACTCTTTTTGAACACGTAATTTTAATATTTTATACTTAAATGTATTCAGTTCTGATAACTTGCTGCTACTGAAAATATCTGAGTTAATCAGTTGTCTAATTTAACTGTAGTCAGAGAGCACATATAATAAAACCAAATATTTAAGCTCTGATAACCTGAAACTTCTGTTTATGAACTGAAGAAAACTGTGGCAACTGATTGTCTCAGGGTTTTTTTTGTTTGTTTGTTTGTTTGTTTGTTTTTGACGTATTTAGATTGACAGTTTTACAGTTACAGTCACAGTTACTTTACAAATTAAGATTTTTACACACAAATGAAAAACATGTTAAGTAACACTTTGAATGCAGGACTTTTACTTGTAACAGAGTATTTATAACTGTGTGGTGTTTGTACTTTTACTTCAGTCAAGTTAATCTGCATGATAGACATGAGAGAAATACTCAGATTACTCTAACTTTATAAATAAAATGGACTACAGATGAACATGAGCTTACAGCTAACTGTGGTACAGTTGAGCAGCTGTGTACTGTCGCTCTTCAATAAACAAATAAAACAAAATAAAAAGTGATAAAGTATCATCAGCTTTGTGTATCACCAGTAAAGTTACACAACTATTATTAATCATTTGTACTCAGGCTGAATGATTTTTAAAAAGCATCTAATCGTGATTATTTTGACTGATGTGATGATAACTTTTACATCATTATTCTCATTTTCACTGAAACAGATTAATATATTAATTCATATTATTACTTGGCTGTGTCGAATACTCGATTCTGATTGGTCAGTGACAGCAGTCTCAGGTCTGATATTTCTGTATGACAGACTGTTGTTGTGACACAATTCTGATCAATAAAGGAACAAAAACCACATTGTTAAATCACTAAAATCGTTATGTAAACATGTAAAAAGCAGGATAATGTTCAGTAAGCAGGTCACTGTTGTGAAATAATCATTTAAAGATTAATATTTTGTGTCACATAAGTGTGTGCCAAATATATATACATATTTGTTCTTTTTTTTTGGGGGGGGGGGGGGGGGGGGGGGGATAAATAACCATGTAATAAGCAGGATAATGTACAGTGAAGGTCATTATTATACATCATCCTGTTAGGATTTATTTCACAATAATGACCTGCTCACTGTACATCATCGCTTACTTATGACAATATTTAAATTAAAATGTTATTGTGACACATTATACTGCAGCTCCTGTGACGTCAACATCACAGCAGGTTTTGTTGCCGTTTCAGTAAAATTCTGATCAGTTATTCAGAATTCAGGCCTGCAGAGTAACAATACCGTCATGATAATGTCATGACAAGTGTTGTTAAACTGGGACAGATAAACTTGAAACACACAAAATAACACAAAACCAACATTTGTTTGTTGCTGTAAATGTATCTGAGGGAAAAAGGTCATGTGGATGTGACATCACATAAGTGGGCGGGACATCATGTGCAGTGACACTTGATCCCAGAATCACATGACAGTGTTCTGACATGAAAACAAAGTTTATAAAAATCTATAAACAAATATTCACCGTTTCTTATATCTTGCAGTATATTTTGTGATGGTGTGTAATTGTGTATCATAATCAAATGGGACACTTGTGTCATTTTAACAGAATAAAAAAACATATTAAAGAAAATAAAACAGATTCTGGATCAAACTCCTAACTTCTAACAAGAAGAGCTAGCATAGCCGTGTTTTAACTCACCTACTTGGCAAATAATCACAGAAACAATAAAACCTATAGTGAAATATTCTTCACTATTTTATTTGTTCTCATAACATGTATGTCATACTTTCAATAAATACTAAATATACAAGTATTTTTAACTAAATACCCTGAAACCCCAAACTTCAGAAGAGGAGGAGGAGGAGGCCAGAAATACTTTTTAATGTTTTGGACGAGTATCTCAGGTGTGTTGTTGTATTCTAATTGTTATTGATTTTGTTTGTTTGTTTTCTTTTCTTTTGGCTCTTTTTGTGTGTTTGGTTGCTTTTGTTTTTGTTCTCTTGTTTTAAGTTTTTTTTTGCTGTGTTTATAGACATTATCAACATTATCAGATGTAAAGATGAAACAACACACCCGTGTTTGTTTGTTTTGACAACACCGCCAGAAAAAAAAGTTATCTCATGATTAATTGATTGATTATTCTTTATTTTTACTTCTGTATACTGTAATGACGGGGTTAATTCTTACATTATACTTTTATTCATCTTAGATTCTCTACATATCAGTTTTATATCTTTATATTGCTTTTATATATTATAGATAAGGCACATTTAAACACGTCTTACTGTGTATATTTGCTCCTATTATTATATTATCTCCTTTATATATTATAGTAGACTGCACATATTTTAACTTTTTTTTCACACACTTATTAATATTCTTGTAATTATTTTGGCTTATGTAATATTTTCTATTCTTGAATTGAGCACCTGTAATGTCAATAATTTCCCCCAAAGATCAATAAAGTATTTATGATTCTGATTCTGATGTTTTAAAAGTATCATGTGTGCAGCTGAAGCTTTGGGACGAGTCAGAAAACTGTTCCAGAATCCACATTTTTAAAAATATTCACCCCGATGAAACACAGGACGTTACAGTCCTGCAGTATTACTTTACTACAACACACAAAACATTTGAAGTCTTACTTTATGCTTTGTACTGTACATACATTTTACTAATTATATTGAGAGTGCATACTTCTACTAAAGTAAAACTTTACAAACAGGATCTTTAGTTGTAACAGAGTACTTTTACTCTGTGGCTTTAATACTTTCACTTCAGTAAAGAATCTGGTAATGATTCATTATCTTAGAGTTAATAATTAATTAGTCAAACAGCTTTAAATGATCTGTATGTTGACACTTCTGCACAACATTCAATCATTTTATTCCTTTAAATCTGGACTTCAGGAGCAGATTAAACAACAGCCTGGATTATTTCTGCATATTAAACTTTCAAGAGGTTTTACGGGCTTTTCATGCATATTTAATGTGTTTTTTGTTCACTTCTCTTCTCCCCTAAACATCCTGCTACACACCCTTCAACCACCACCGCCGGCTGCTCACCTCCGTACTCCCCGGGCTCCGCGCTCAGAAGCCCGGCTGCGTCGCCTCCGGCCGCGGCGCTCTGCAGCAGCATGTGGAGCTCCTCCAGCCGGGAGAGGCCGTCCAGCGGGGACAGAGGAGGAGCGGGAGGAGGCTCGGAGATCTGCAGGGCGGACAGGTGCAGCTCCGCTTTGGTCGCTGCCATCTCTCCGGGGGGAGAGGAGCTGGAGGCGGGGGCGGGAGTGGAGCTCAGCCTCTGCTGGAGCTCCTGACCACCGGGATCCTGCAGGGGGACCGGGACACGCTCCGCTGCTGCAGCCGGCGGAGAGGCGCTCTGTCCGGGCTGAGGGTGCTGCGGCTGCTCGGGGCGGCACTGCTCGGAGGGATCCAAGGCTGGAGGGTGTGTGGGTCCCGGGTCCAGGTCCCGGGTTCCGGTTCGGGTGCTTGGTACTGTGTTGATGACGTCACGCGGGCACGTAAACAAGCTCAGGTGTCAGTGGACTCCACCTGGACCGGGTCTCTGTCAGCTCCTCAATGAGGATTCCCGCCTTTATAAAGACTCCTGCGTGACGTACATCCCCATATATGGCAGGCAGGAAGCCCATATTTGGTCAGAGCGGTGCCGTGCGGTCCGGGCCGCGCGTGCACGCTGCGGGGCTATCGCGCTCTTTGTGCTGCGGGTTTTGGAGCGTGAAGATCCGGTCCGGTCGGGACTTGAGCCCGGCCCGGAGGGTCCGTCTGAACCCGGTCCACAGGGAGCACCGCCAGCCGCCATGAACGGAAACCCCGCAGACACGTCACGGCGCGACGTCACGGGAAGGCGTCATCACTTCCTTGGGCCTTATATGGGTGATTTCCTGTCAGACTGCTGATCCTGGTCCAGGTCCAAACCTGCAGACCTGCAGCTGCGGAGCACTACAGTCAGTGTCAAGTACCTGGAGTACAAGTACTGTGAGGTATTCAATAAAGTAGTTTAATCATATTTAGCAAACAGAGTCTTAGTTTTATTAGTAAAAACAGAAGTAAAAGTACATTAACTTCTGTAATATGATGCAGTACAAGTATGACGTAGTCAAGTAAAAGTACTGAAATGAAGGTAGTACAACTACCTACATGAAAGTCCTACGCTGAAACTTTTACTTATGTTAAAAAGTATTGTAAACTTCATGTAGTTGAAGTATGAGCAGTAAAACAACTATTAGTTATTAATATTTGGTACAGAGTGATAATAATTAAATGATATAATAATGTATAATAGTACTGCACTGAATGCTGTATGTACATTATAGTTACGCTCTTTTAAGTAACATTATTAAAACAGAAAGGGAAAGTGCATTTAGTGCAGTGAAATGAGCAGCAGCAGCGCCACCTGGTGGATGATGAACATACAGACCACCCAGAAATATAAATACTATCCAGATGATGACTGATGACTGAAATTGATTCTACATTTAAACTTTATTGTTTAAATTGCGGCCAGAAAACAGATAAAACAGATCATATGTGTCATTTGGTTTTAATATGTTCCTTTTGTGTAGATTAATACACTATATTATAAATTAATTAATAGAACCGTATCTTACTGTTTGTTTTCTGCATTTGGTGGCTGGATATGTTAGGCTACATTTAGAGTTTATTTATAACCGTTTATAACAAAGTACAACTCTTTATGAAATTCATTCAGCTAGATACGTGTCTTTCTCCAAAGGGACAAAACTGTCAACACGTTCACTGACGGCGGAAATGTAACACCTCTGATCAGAAGATGAAACGATTTGACATATTTTCTTGTACAAGCTCAAGTAAACTGACCTGACTGTGTCGTTTTCAATCCAGAACACGTAGAACCTGAGGAGCAGTTCAAGTGTAACCTCTGCGGTGGTTAAATATTTCTGAAAACAGACGACACTCATCGTGAGACTCTACAGGAGCACAGAGATGAAATGATCAAAAAAAAAAAAAAACGCGTTGGAGGATGCGGGCATCGATCCCGCTACCTCTCGCATGCTAAGCGAGCGCTCTACCATCTGAGCTAATCCCCCGATATGAAATCATAACGGCCATCATCTCAATATAAAATCACTTAATCCAGCTCTGTTGATCCATACTGTTCATAGTATTCTACCGCAGACACGATAAACAGACTTGTTGCCTTACTTTGTGACAGCTGGCGTTTGATTGGCCGGAATGGCTCCCGGACAGATTTGATTGGTAGGAAACAGGAGGGCGGGATTAGCGGGTCACTTCACTGAAAAAGTGGAAACAAAAAATAGAAACGAAGTCAGTGTGTCGATTTTAAGAAACAGCTCAGTGTGATGACCTGCTGGATACAGTGACAGTGACTGTGACACCTTGCTGACGTCATTTATCAGCAGTTTAAAACCAGGAACTGACGCCATTTTACTGACTTAGAGTTTGACAGTCATGTTGTTAAAAGTTAAGGCCACGATTACAGAATTTCTGCAGTAAAATGTCTACAAGTTCAAACTACAGAAATTTATTTATCATTTATTCAAAGTAACATTGTGTTTCATTTGCTCACCTGTCGCTGTAAATTCTTGAAAAACCAAATGAAATGTCAGAGAATGAGGAAAGAAGTCAAACGTGACTGAAACTTTAATACGTTTTTATAACAGAGACATTATTGTCTTGGTTAATGTCAATCTTGCATTGAAAATAACATAACTGACTGAATGACACTTAATAACAGTCATAAGAATTAATAAAGCTTCTTTCATATTCATGATGTGGTTATGACAGTGTAATGGCAGTCTTATTTAAATGAAGTGTTACTGAAAGCAGTACCACCTCATAGTTTTTGTACGTGAACAAAATGATCTTTGGTGTCATTTTTTCCAGTTGCAGTTCAGTAACGTGACGTCAGTTCTTCACAGTTCTCTGCTGTCGTCTGATTGGTTCAAAGTGGATCAGGTGAATTAAGTATTGACTTGAAGATAATGAATCGTGTTCACATTAGCTGATTCAGGAAATGAATTTATTCGTGATTCACACTTGGTAAAGTTAAAATGAAACAGCAGACCTGTAATCTTTGGACTTGTGTGAAGGCATCAAGTCTTTTCAAGTCAAAAGTCATTTTTCATTAAGTTGAGTCAAGTCTAAAGTCGTCAAATTTGTGATTTGAGTCTGACTTGAGTCCAAGTCATGTGACTCAAGTTCATTCCTGTGGTGTCATTAAAATGCTGCAGGCTGCAGGATGTCATGGAGAACTGGACTGTGTGTAACAGACGAGATTCACTGTGTGTTTGGATGAAGAAAATATTGTTAACACATGTTTGAACTCAGAGAACTTGTGTTATGATATCATTAACACCAACACACTGTGACCTGTCACCACGACTGTTATAACAGCAATACGAGCGGCTGATCCCAGAGCTGTGAACTGATCTGATAATGAGCGGGTGTTTGTCCTTCCAGCTCCAAATGTCCTTCAACTGCACATTAGATCATAAAAATGATCTGAAGGGGTATATATAAGACTGTCATTACAGCGTCATAACCATGTCATGACATGAACCCAAAGGAGTCTTTCTTAATGTTTATGACTGTTGTCATTAAATGTAATTCAGTCAATTATGCCATTTTTAATGCAAAGTTGACATTGTTGGAGATGTCTTTCTTATAACAACTTGACATTAATCAAGACATAAATCAAATTTTATTGTTGAGGCAATTATTCATGACACCACTATAAAAACATTTGACAGTTTAATAAAACTTAATGACATCTTTATGACAAGTCCAACATGTACCACTTTATTGAGGCCAGGGAAAATATTCATGACATGCTTATAATGCTCTCATGACGGCCAAAACCAACCACATATGACAGTTTAGTGTCATGTTATAACATAAAGCTAAACAGTGTCTTTAAGTCTGATCATGTCAAGTGGTCATAACAAAATGTCATTGTCTTAGTTAATGTCAAGTTGTTATACAAAGACGTCTCAAACACGTCACATTTGCATTAAATTGACGCACTTGGCCGAATGACACTTAATGACAACAGTCATAAACATTCTTGAAGACTCCTTCATATTTATGACAGGTGTCATGACATGCTTATGACAGTGCAATGACAGTCTTATTCACACTCCATCGAATAAACTGTTAGCAAACACGACACATTGAAGCAGCTTAAGGTCGATGACATCGTCATTTTTTAGACAAAGGTTGAAAAGAAAAACACAAAAACAGAGAGAACGTAGTTTAATTCTTGCAAAGAGACTCAGGACGTGTGTGTGTGTGTGTGTGTGTGTGTGTTCACCTGCTTTATAAAGACCATGACTGAGTCCTGCTGCAGAAATAGAACAAAGCTGAGTTGTGTCGGCATGTGGCAGCAGGCTGCAGGAATACCAGTCGGCTGCATTTAGACTGTGACACACACACACACACACACACACACACACACACACACACACACACACACACACACACACACACACAGAGGAATGCTGCTGGAAGTTTCTGACGGGGTTGTGTGTGTGTATATAAGCAGCAGAGAGACGGACAGACGGACACACAAACTCTAGACTGAGACAGAGACAGACCTCCTCCACCTCCTCTTCCTCCACCATGTTGTGTCCCAGCGTCTTCCAGCCGTCCCCCATCACCATGAGGCCATTCCTGGACGTCCACTGGCCGGTCCGCAGCCTGTGGCCCGAGACGCGGCCGCTCTTCTACCACATGGAGCAGGAGATGATCCGCCACCTGCAGGAGATGAGGCAGAGTGTGGAGTTCATGGAGCGGCTCCACCAGAAGATCTTTGAGGAGATCGACCACACCACCTCCCTGACAGGGGTCTTCAAACCCATCGCCTTCCAGGAGCTGGGCCGGGACACGGGCACCTTCGCCCTCAGCCTGGACACGAAGGAGTTCTTGCCGCAGGAGCTGTCGGTCAAACAGGTGGGCAGGAAGCTGCGGGTGAGTGGGAGGACGGAGAAGAAGAAGGAGGACGAGAAGGGCTCGTACTCTTACAGCTGCCAGGAGTTCCGGCAGGAGTTTGACCTGCCCAACGGCGTCGACCCTGACACCGTCACCTGCTCATTGGTGGACGGCCGCCTGCAGATCCAGGCGCCCCGGGAGAGAGCGGTGCATGATGGGAAGGAGAGAGTCGTCCCCATCAACGTCACCTCAGCCCCGGCCATCACCTCCACCAGCTCCACCTCCGCCTCCTCCTCCTCAGAGAGCAGCCCAGCGGAGAAAAACTGAAGCAGCTTGTGTCCTCAGAGTGACTTTATGATTTGTGACGGACGTGAAGCCGATCGTCTTTACTGGCACTTTGATTTTTAAATATAAACTCATCATGTGATGTTTGAAGTGTCTCATAATGAAGTTATTTCAGTCAAATGTCTGCAGGACTCTTTTCTCATAATTATGTCAAAACATTCTTGTATTTGTCTTTAATTACCTGACAATGTAGCATCATGATGTCCTGTATTATATCTTTAATATTCTTTGGTTTATATTGTGCTGCATGATTAAAAACTATTGCAATAACTTTTAAAATTTTAGTCTTTTATTATTTTTTTATGGTGAATATGTAACATGTATTCAGTCAGGTTTATTAATGTGCACTAACTATCTCTATGTTCAATAAAAATATAAATATTCATGACTGAACTCATAATTATTAGATATAACATATAATTATGACTTCTCTCATAATTCTCACATCAGTGTAGGCTTCATAATATCCAGACTTTTGTCATAACTTTATTCTTATATTGTGACATTTTTCTCTTAAAATTGAAACATTACACTGATAAAAATAAAGTGCTTGATCTACTTAAAAAAAGTAAGGCAACTTATTGCATCATTTTATCCTGTAGATCAAACAATAGTAGTCTTTGTATGTGCAACATTCATTTTGCAAGTACAGTCAACTTACTTTTGCAGGTGATGTCAACTTACTTTTGCAAATAAAGTCAACTCAATGGTATTAAGTTGTCTTCACTTGCAAAAGTAAGTTTATATTACTAGCAAAAGTAAGTTGATGTTACTAGCAAAAGTAAGTTGATGTTAGTAGCAAAACTAAGTTGATGTTTACTAGCAAAAGTAAGTTGACTGTACTTGCAAAAGTAATGTTGTGCATACAAAGACTACTCTTGTTTGATCTATGTGATAAAATGATGCAAAAAGTTGCCTTACTTTTTCTCTGTAGATAAAACATGATATATTTTTGTTATGGTGATCTACTTAAATTAAGCATGAAGCATCAAGCGTGTTGGTCAATCTGCCCAATATAATAATTGACATTTTGGCCTCATGGTGCTAGGAAAAAAATTACGCAAGAACAAAATTAAGAGGGTGAATTCCCTTTAAATCATAAGTACACTCAGCAAATTGTGTGAGAGTTCCACTAGAGGAAAGGTCAAAAAGGTATAAAAAAAAAAAAAAAAAAAAAAGGGTCACCATAATCAAGAGGCCATAAGTCAACAAAATTGACATGTTTTATTGCTGACAAATTCTCACAAACAAGCAAACTCATGTCAGTATATACTGCCATTGAACTGGGCAATAAATGAGTTTACTGTACAGAGCTGCAACTATTAGTTGTTTAATTTCTAAGTTTCCTATTACTCATTTTAAGGATTTTTAATTGTTAATTAATCTTTGAGTCATTTAAATTAAAAAAAAAAAATCCAAATTCAGCTTCTCACATGAGAATATATTAATATTGGTCGGGATAAAACAAGACATTCTAAGTTGCATCTTGGGCTTCGGGAAACAGTGATAACACATTTTTCACAATTTTCTCACATTCCATAGATCAAAGTATTCACTGAAAAAAAAGAAGACAGATTGTACAATAATGACAATTACTGTTAGTTGCAGCCCTAATACTGTATAATCTGGAAAAAATGTCCACATTATTCAAACAACATCTGGTATTAATTATCAAACTTAACAAAGGGGCTTGTTTACCTTGTTTAACAATAGTTACAGTGTTGCAACATTTTAGTGTATTCATGACATGGAAAATAGTATATACCAAAGACACTTTGATAAGAAAATAAGACCATAAACTCCATTATACTGACAACATTGGAAACACTTAAGATGCTAGCGCCAGACGCGCCATAAGACAATGCCAATGACCCAACACATAACTCATGGGATTCACATCCTATTAGATAATGGTTCTTCAAGTGAACTTTGGCAAACATGTCCTCCAAAACAAACATTCATTATGTCTACCCCGAGGAAGCACTTGCAGGGATGAAACCCCACCAACAGCCTGACCTTAAAGGTTTGAACATCCTAAGCAAATGACAGTTACATTCAAAATCTGACCAATACATTGATAATGCAAAAAACACAGCACCTCACAAAATATAAAACTGTACAGAGTTTTCCTGTTCTGTGTAGATCTGCCTCCTGTAGCAGTACCTGAAAAGCTGCTTGACCACTTAAGGTCACTTACAATGATTCCCTTGAGCTGAGCTGAATTCTATCAGCCATTTAAAGTGACATCTGATCTGAGTTTACACCACAAAACAAATTTAAGCAGCATACACATGAGCTTCAAAAATGTAACCTGAGGAAGTGCTTTTGGAAAACCTGTGAAAGTGCAATGTATAACCAACAACTGTAAACCTTGACAAGAGGGAGCTTCAGCAATGTCTGTATGGCTTTTAGGCATGTAAACTGACCTTCAGATCGTGGACCTTGGAGGATACCTTTTGGTTGACATCCTCCAGCTCTAGGAAGATCTTCTGAAAAACCTCAAAGGTGTATTTCAGTTTGTTAGGGTACCTTAGTTCCAAGGCGTAGATGAGGCCCATCAGGTAGGTACAAGCATGTGCAACATCAGGGATACCAAAAAGGACCTCTGCTCCCTCGACGGCTATTCCAGCCTGCTTCTGGAGATCTCCATCTCTGGCTTTGCTGACCACAAAGATCTTGAGGACATGTGTAGTAAGGGCCTCTTGTACAGTCATAACATCGTCATCATCAAAAACCTGTAAAAAACACCAGAAAAAATAAAACCCTCTTGTATACTAATGTGAAGGATGCATACAGTATAGCTCTCTTGGTGCTCTTTCTTTCTTTCGAAACAGTTTTCTTTACCTTGTAGTCCTTGATTAGCTCCTCCGTCTTTTCACCAAGGTAGAGAATGAGGCCTCTGATGACAGCTTCTCTTCTGGACTCAATGCTGTTGTCCTACAAAAACAGAAATGAGATCATGTTAAGCACAGACATCAGAATGCCACTACATATAACTAACTGTTTAACTGTTGTACACAGGGTTCAAATTTTTCAATTGATTCAAAGATTTCAAAACAAAAAGGGCACTCAGGCCAGTTAAGTGTCTATCGCTCCCGTTCGGAAATGTGGAGGCATATTCTGGGAGTGTGCCCCCCTTCTAAAATCCAATATCGCCCATCCCTACAGGTAAGTTTATCTTTCGCTACATTTTGGACTGGGCTGTCACAACAATTTTCTCAGTGAAAGACCAACTGAATCTCTGCCCCCAATATGATATGATAATCCATAAACTACTTGAAATAATCTAACATTTGCCCACTTTCCCCACAACAATTGCAACTGTCTGTACATACCTTCATCCAGCGTGCTTGACACGATAAATCACCTGGTAAGGATACAATGACATAGTTAGTAACCTACCACGAAAGAAAACAAAATCAAAATAAATAATTAATATTTTAAATTACCGAACATTTGCAAACACGTATCTACTACAATTAGGTTAATGAGAATCATGTATCTCTATAAAGTCGGCTTGCTGTTTTCAGCTTTATAAAAAAAAGTAGCCTATTTCCTAGCTAATTCAAGAAGGATTGTAGTTTAGTTTAATCAATTTATTGAACATGTTAAGAAGAAAACAAAACATTGTAAATAATTTATTTAATCAGAAAGTAGGAACATTTTCTCAACCCATAAATAAACACTTCATCTTTGGAAAAACATTGTTTTCACTGGACAGGAAGACTATGAAAAATTGTAATCTCAAAAGTAACTAAAGCTGTCAGACAACGGTACTACGGTAAAAGTACAAGTACAAGTACAAGAAAGCTAAGACCTTAGAGATTACTACAGGACTATCAGAATTAAGACCATGTGTTACTGTCTAAGAGTAAATTCATCAGAAACACAGTAGAAAATGTAAAAAAAATTTAAATCTCCACCTAGAAAAAAACTCATATAGAGTAAAACCCACCTTTGAATCATGGGATAGTAGCCAAGTGAATCTACGAATTAGTAAAGTAACACCTAATTAGTAACTGTGCAAAAATAGATGCTAAAAAGTGAACCTAGGCAGTTTTACAGATGTTTTAACACAGATATGTCCAGGGGGAATTTGACCTTTTTCAGGTACCAGACTGGAAAACTAATTATATTACATTTCAGACCAACTAGCTAGCTAACTAGCAGTGCTTTTCGAGCTTGAATGTATTCTTTGTGTTTCGTTTGGGTGGCATTGCTTGGTACAGGTATTTAGCTGAGTTTCTCCCCGTCATTTTGGTATGCTAGGCTACATGTTACTCTTCATCACGAGCGCCCCCTGTACAGGGGGCAGCGTCAGATGCGTGACGTAGGAGACGGTCTATGGGCACGCTAGGAAGCACCAATCCTAACATGTAGCATCCCAAAATGACGGGGAGAAACTCAGCTAAAAGCCTCTATCAAGTATTACCACCTAAACGAAACACAATTAAAACCACAAGCAATAATATGGGCATTTAACAAAAACGTGAAAACAGCCCACGTTCAATGGAATGCCTTTATTACTCTCACCACTTCAAGCAAACCAGACATGTAAGGTGTTGTTGTAATCAGTACGATCTCTGTTTTCATACGAGGTCTCACTCGTCACAGTGCGACAAAAACTCTGAGAGTAAGACGCCAAATAGTCGCAAAAAAAACCTTCACAGAATCATAAAATATGTCTTACTTTAGCTGTTTTGTGGCCTAAAGTTATATTTTAGCTTGAAAAAACACTGCTAATGTCTACTCCTATGACTCTTCAGGAGTTTGAAATGAATCGCGATGGTCCTGGTTGTTTTCATAAAGAGCCAGGGCTTTTTTCGAGCGGAGTAACGCATCTTCCTAGAATATACTATCTCTGGCTTGACGTCCTTCTGTATCGTCATTGGTGTTGCTATGGTAAATTTGGGTGGTAGCAATAGAATCCCCTGACTCTGATTGGTTTATAGAGGTGTCGATCATGAAAATTGACCAATGGGTTGCAGAGAAAGTCCCCTGTGAGTTGAGGCACATGCGCACAGGACGCAGCTTGTTGACACTTCAGACGCTGTGAGCAGAGCGTAGCAGACACCGGATGAGGATAAAACGGGAGAAATATACAGCAGAGGAGCTTCTCTGACTGTTTGAATCAGATAGCGGTGCTAACATACTAACAACACAGTGCCAAACGTCAGTGTGACTGAGGCCCAAATGGCACATTTGGCGCAGTTTCGCCTGGATATGTCTGTGTTAAAACATCTGTAAAACTGTTCAGGTTCACTTTTTTAGCATCGAGTTTTGCACAGTTAACTCATCAGATATCACTTTACTAATTCCTAGATGAATCGGGCTACTATCCTATGATTCAAAAGTGTTTTTCACTCGAAACAGTGTTTTTTTTTTTAAATAAATAGATAAAAATTCACATTTGTTTCTGTGTTCCAGGTGAATTTCCTCTGACACAGTAACACATATCTTGATTCTGACACTTCTATAGTAATCTCACATTTATTACCGTTATTTTGAGATATTATTATTATATTATTTTTATTTTTTTTTGGCAGAAAAAAATAGGCCTCGTGATGAACAGGTAATGACTGGTGAAGGGGGCTCGGCGCTGTCTATCACCTGCGGCTGTGCTCGCTGCGTTTCAGCGGCTAACAAGCAGAGCTAACTGCCTACAGCCACCGCTGCGACCAAAAACCTCCACAAATTAACTCACAAGCGCGGCTACCCACACGCAGACACACACGGGTGTTTATTTACGGCCGACCTGCATGTTGACCCCCTCGCTAATGGCGAACCCCGCACAGGTGTGTTCTATATGCGGCACGCGGCGCCGTCTACATCCCTGCTTACTTCAAATTACAGCCGCTTGCAAACATGAGCTTCAAATTTGAACAACGGACTTTAGTGTTTAACCAACTACATCACAAACATGAGCTTTATTCTCACCGTACACGTCAGTCTCCAGTCTCACGTTCTGGAACTTCTCCCCTCCGCGGTCCTGAGATCTGGTTTGAACTAGTTTGCTACCCAGAATGCACCACACGGGGCGCAGTCAGAGGCTAGTAAATACAACGAGCAAATTGTTTGTTTTGTGGGTCTGCATAACAACTTACACTTACATAAAGCTTGTTAAGAAAAAAAATCAAAATGACTTGTGTTTTGAACAAATTTAGACTAATTCACAACTTGATATATTCATGTTAAGAGACTAACTTTGTTTTTTTTTGTTAATATCACAGACTTAATTATTTTTACAGTTACATACTCCCAGATTTACTTTTTTCAGTGTATTCTCTTGTTAAAAAAAGTATTCTCATATACATATCTCATAACTTTATGTAAAAATATTCTCGATACAAACATGTTTTTGTTTTTCTGACATGGCAGCGACAAACCGTAACGTTTATTAACGAGCACGATCCATTTCAACTCTTCTATTACATCATGGCTTTGTGAAATACTTGATTCTGATTGGTCAGTTACAGCATTCTAAAGTCTGTTACTTCTGCATAACAGACCGTTGCTATGGAAACAGATCTGTTCATAGAGGAACTGGATTTATTGTGTCATTCCATGAGATGATGTCATCATCACCGACGCTCAACTTTTTAACCTTACAATTAAGACTTTTTATCTCATTATTTTGGGATTTTTTCGTAATTTTGACTTTTTAAAACCTGATAATTATGATTCATGGATTTATGGGGATTTATTTTTCTTACTGGCAGAAATGGGCTTCCACAGACAATACATATCCCCACTGGGGATAAAAAAAAATTAATGAGGGAAATCAAAAGCAGAGAGCAAACCTCACCCAGGTTATAATGTGAAACGTTTTATGTTATAGAAATAAATTTTATCACATTATAACATGTAACATTTCATGTTATAACAAGATATATACAGTATAATGTCATACAAATAGTAATAACATGACCATATCTCATTATGACTTGAAAAACATCTAGTTATTATGAACTTTTAATGCTATAAAGTGATACTCATCTGTTTCTTTTCTTTTCTTTTTAGATTGCCAGACTCATAATTTTATTTTTCATCAGTAGACTTTTTTTCTCATAAAATTGCTACTCTCTTCTCACTTTTAAACAGCTACAGTAAACATAATCAATAAGTATCTTCCTGTGAAATCAGAAAATACCAATATCTGATTCAGTTAGTTTTAATTTAATGAAAAATGTGACAGCAGCGCCCAGTCCCGTGGTTTAAATTTTGATAGTGGGTGGAGCTTATACCTGTAGTTAAAACGTACACAACCTGCGGTTTGCTCCTTTAATTGTGACAGACGTGATGAGAATAAACACAGGACACCAGTTTTTTTTTCTTTCTTTCTTTGTAAAATAATTCTCAATAAACTTAATTTATTCACAAACTGCTTTTCAAATTGCCAAGTTGTCATTGTTCTTTTTTTAAATCACATACAATAAAAAACATTTCTAAAAGACAAGAGATGTCTGAGTCTCTCCGCCAACTTTATACACGTCCTCCTCCTCCGTCCTGAAGCTTCCTTTATTTTTTTCAAACTCGATGAGTTCACCGCCGACACCTCGTCACGCTCAGACATCAGATTAGAAATATTAAGAAAAAAACAGCAGAAAATAATGAACAGAGGGACTAAAAATTTAACAGCTACAGTACACATTTCCTTTTCTTGTCTGTTAGTTTTGTCTTTTCCTTTTTTTTCTTTTTAACGTTTTGATTTACAGAATAATAGAATATGTTCAGTTAAGGCTTATGTCGGGTGTTATGGAGCGACCAACAGAAACAAACCGACAGACCAGGAGGACACGTGGACGGACATGTGTTTGTGTTCATGGTTTACAAGGACTCTGTGTTTGTGTTTGTGTATGTGCGTTACGGGGACTCTGTGTGTGTGTCCGTGTGTTTCTAAACTTGTTAACATTTTTAATTTTTTTTTTTTTTCTATTTCATTTTCAATTGTTTTGTAAATTTCTAAATTTGGGTGAACTGACCCGTTTTTTTCCTTTTACTTTGGCAAATCACCAAGTTTGAATTTCTAATTGACACCACATGCTAACAAGCTAGCTTGTAGCAAATTTGAACCTTACCTTAAAAGAGCAGTTCAACATTATCCTGTTTGTCTTTGATGTTCAGATGGAGATGTCTGTGCGCTCACTACAGAACTGGAGTCAGGATGTGGTTAGCCTAGCTTAGCATAAAGACTGGAAGCACTAACACCTCTGAAATTTCTCATTAGTATGTTGTGTCTCAGCTGTTTAATCTGAACACAAACAGAAAGTTTTGTGCTAATGCTAACACTAATAGAGGAGCAACAATTAACTGATTTTTAAATTAATCTGCAACTATTTTGATAATTAATTGTTTTGAACTATTTTTTGTTATAAAAAAAGTCAAAATTTTATGACTTACACTTCTAAAATGTGAATATCTTCTATCTTCTTTACTCCTCGTATGACAATAAACTGAATGTCTTTGGGTTTTGGACATAAGAAGACATTTGAGGACATCAACTTGGGCTTTTGTTTCCAAACTGCTAATCGATTAATCAAGAAAATAATCAACCAATTAATCAATGATGAAAATAATCACTAGTTGCAGCCCTAAATACTAGCATGCTATCATGCTGAAAATGACAAGGTATAATGTTTGCATTCACCTTCTTATTTTACCGTGTTAGCATGCTAACATTTGCTAATTAACAGTAAACAAAATGGTCCTAAAAAAATATTGTCAGAAATCGATGACATCTTTGACTCGGAATTACAAATAGAACTGTTTTCCCCACAATTATGATTCAAACAAAATGAACACCAAAATCTGGAAGTCCCCAGGATAAATGCTAAGCTAGGCTAACCACATCTTGACTCCAGCTTCCATATAGAACAGCATCACACTCTGAAGAAAACAGTGAACTGATCCTTTGTGGGTCACCAGCAGGATGTTTTTCAGATGTTTTTACCCGAAGACGTGACATGAAAACTGACATCAGACAGAAAAGAAGAAACAAACACATCAAACACAGACGAGTTTAAACTCTCTGAAGTCGAGCTCATGAACAGCTGCTTGAATCTCTCATCAATTAACAGTAAAGTTGCCACAAAATCACATAACAATAATCCGTCACAGTCAACAGTCAAACTCAAATCCCTCTGTTGCATTCAGGGACATTTTGACATCTGAGCTCTGACGGTCGCCTGCTCATTGGCACATTTAAACGTGATCTATTTAATTATGTTCCTGTTTAATTGTTGATTGTCTTCTGAGTTGAGTTTAATCCAAAGTCACTCTTAGATGCTTTTTCAGCAGTTGACCATCGACTCTGCGACATCCAAGTGTCCCTGAACTAATCACTGAAGAGTCTGTTTTTAACAATGCGGCTGCGTACACGCAAAACAACCCTCGTGCACGCCGACTGTGATGGATTATCTCACTGCAGGTTGATTTTCACAGAAAACAAAACATCTGATGGAGGATTAGAAATGATCAGCAGGAATGTGACGTTTGACATGTGGTCCTTAAACGCAACAACATGGACGCTTTTGGGGGAATCCAAGCAAAAAAAAAACAAAACAAAAAAAAAACAAAACAAAACAAAACACATCCTAATCTGCTGACCTGTTTCAGTGAACACGTTCACACCCGGTGGTTCTGTGCGTTCACACTGTCAAGATTAGATCCAGATTGACATTTGATTTTACATGTCTGTAGAGACACACGTATGTCAATACTGACGTGCTCTGTGATCAGATTTCAGCAGGTTTTGACCTGCAGTTTGATGAAATAAGAAAAACTTTTTGACATAAGTTATTATTTTGTTATTTAAATGCTAATTCAACAGCTGAAACTGAGACATCCAATCAGCATCAGTATTGAAGTATTTCGATCAATATTCTGACCTATCAGAATTATCTTCATATGCACATTTTAACCCTGAATAGTTCAACCCAGATTAACTTTAAAATTTCTGTCAGATCTGCTGCCATTTATTCTGCCATGTTCATTCTGCCGTCACCTGATCAATCACTTGATCAATCACCTGATCAATCACTGACTGACATGTTGAAAGCTTACAGTAAACTGTACTGAACTTGTTTTAATATTATTGGAGGATTATTTGTCCTTTTATTCTTGTTTTCTGTTCATCACAGAATTACAGAAAACAACTCTTGTTGTCGCTGCTGAGCGGAAATGCTGCGATAAAAAGATCAAGAAGAAGAGTTTCCTGCTGTTTGAGGGTTAAAGATAAAAAAATAAAATGAAACAGACTGAAGAGTCTGACCTGACAGAAGGTTTGTTGTCACCTTCCTCAGTGAATTCTCCTTTTAACTGCCCCAAAATTAACAACCAAACTGAAGTTATTTTCATATTTTCAACACTTTATTTCATACAAACGGATGTTTCAGGGTGTTTCCACGGACATTTGAGACGAGTCAAAGGAGGAAATCAGCCCAGCCAACAGCATTTCAAAAAAACAAACAAAAAAAAAAATTCAGAATAAATCTTAAATATTCACGTAACCCCAAATGTCATTATAAACATTATTCTAAACTAAATAAATGTAATAAATAAAATATCATAAATGAGTCATGGTTGGGGTTCCCTTTTCTGCAGAGCCCTGATTAAAAGTGTCTTTTTGGACGTTTTTGTAGAACACGTGCTGATTTTATCCTGATGTATTGACATTTATTCTGTTTATTCAAACATTCAGTTTCTTTTGAGTATTTAATGATTTTGGGGATTAGATGTATTTATGATGTTTATGATGATACTTGCTTTTCTTCATTTTTTAAAATGTACTTTTTTATATAAATATTTATTGTGAGTTGTTTTATTGTCTGGCTCATGCTGCATTAATCAGTTTCAGGTAGGGCTGAACAATTTGGGAAAAATATCTGATTGTGATTATTTTGACTAATATTGCAGTTGTGATGTTAGAAGAAAAGCTCATTTTAACATCATTATTCTCATGTTCATTTAAAACATATCGTCATGGTGTGGTTAATTAGATTTTTTGAGAATCTTTTTTTATAAAAATCAAAGCTTTACACAAGGTTGAATGGTTAAATAAAAAAAAGAAAGAAAAGAGGAAGTCTGTTTCGCAGCTGCTGGCTGAGAAGAATTTTTTGAGTCATTTAGACCCAAAAAAAAGTAAAACAGGACCCACGTTAAAAAAATAAAGTGGAATCACCCTTTAAGTGACATTTTGTGTGAGCACAGATGTCGCTCAGAAAATAAGACTAAAATGTTCAATAAATAAAAGATCAATAAACTGCATCAGGTCTCAATCTGGATTCAATCTGGACACAAGTCACATGACCACCAAGAGGTTCGAGAGGTTACACGCACACACACACACACACACACACAGACGGACAGACGGGTTGTGTGTGTGAGTGAGCAGGAGTGTGTGCAGTGTTTTCAGTAACAGGTGTGTGTGTTGTGTGTGTGTGTGTGTGTGTGTGTGTGGTGTGTGTGTGTGTGTGTGAAGGAATGTGTGTGAACACTCAGGTGAACAACAGCATCAGTGGCTACCTGCTCTCAGCGACGCCTGAAGAGATGCCGCCACAAAAGCCCAGCACACCTGAACGCATCACCACGCCAAGGTCACATGACTTTGACACCTGTATGTTTCTGAACTATTTGTTGTTATAAATAAAGTTTTGTTGATTGTGCCTCCACATCAGCATGTTCTTACATTTAATAAACATCAGCTGGTCGTGAAAATTAAAATGTTTTGAGACGTCCGGCTGTGATCAATTTATTTAATCAAACTGTCAATAAATCAGGTCACTGAATTATTGATGAATATTTAACATGATCAGACCCACTCGTGTGTTCTAAAGGCTAAATTCTACATGTTTCTTCTCCTCAACAAATTAAATAAAAAGACCAAAACCAATCAAAAATCTAATCACACATCTTCATATTCATATTAAAAGGAAGCATCATATAAAGGGACAGTTCATCTAAATGACAGAAACACAGAACCTGCCGTCAGAAAGGACTTCTCAGCGTTTTCATGTCCTCTCAGAGACAAATAAACCAAAATGTTCTGTGTTGACTGAAACTGAGATGTTTTTTTTGCTTCATGTCAGAGTTTTGTATAATAAGGAAATAACAATATATCGAATATCACGATATCCCAATAAAAAATGTCTTAATACCAAACTGTGACAATATGAAAATTAAAAGGTTAACAGCTGCTGCTTTGTTTCTGTATTTGCAACTGAGAATTCAGACCAACCTTTAGCACAGTTAACAGTCGGCTGCATTTATTTTATTTTATTTTAGTTCATTTTATTTTCTTAAAGAAGTTACATTAAGTAAGGAGCAAATTATATACTAACAAAAAAGCTGAACAGATCAGATTTATTATTTTTCTTTGTTTTTTAATATCTAAATAAACATTTTATTGATGACTTTTTATCATGGCACCATGAGTGTTTAGAATCATTACATCCCTAACATATGAATAAACAGTCAGAATTATTTCCAAGAAACAAAACGACGTTTTATAGAAAATATTTTGATTTTGTGTTTTATGTGTCACTAACTCTTGAAAACTGGGATAGAATTTTACTTCAGTTATGCTGGAAAATATATTTAATTCTTTATTAAATCGCATTTTTGCAGCTGAATTTTGTCAAACTAAAGTCACAGTAGTATTATTATATAAAATGTGGGAAATTTTAATGGTTTTTGTTGCATTAAATACAAGATTATTTAATTTGTTTAATCAAAAAGTTAAATATGTTTTACTCAAAAAATAAATGTCATTATAAAGTCATTTATCTTTGTGATAAACAACATTTAATATCACTCATAACACCAGGAACACACGAAGCGGACCTTTCAATTTTGTTGATATAATCTAACTTACATCTAAATAAATCCTTACCAACAAATATTTAATGAATATGACTTGACAGAAATTTAGGACATAAATTTAAAGGGCCAACATTTTCATTAAAGAATGTATTTTAAATGAAAGGTGATTATAACAGCACGTTTACACCTGTGTTATCAGCTGCTATTGTTAGTTTGAGATCTTTAAATTGTCTGAAGTTGTGAATTCTTGTCTGGGACGAGGCTGTTAAGTTTAGAAATTAAAAAAACGAATTATTTAATAAATTACATAAATTTTCTACATATGAGTTCTTATAGAATACATTTTCACAACAAATGTCCCAGTTCTCAGGATCAGGTGATATATTTACTCAGATGTGTTTGTGATTTGGGTGAAGTGACCCTTTAGATGCGGTCATGTGATCGGCGTGGTGACGCTGTGTCAGGAGCCGCAGTGCGACGACATCCTCGTCAGACCATCGTGTGTTACAGAGACTCGGCAGGTGTGTGTTGGAAGACACCCGAACGCCAAGAAGCGCCTGGACGGCCCGCGTCCGGTCCCGGCGGCCCTCAGACACCTGAGCGCCGCAGGTGGGCGTGTCTGTGGCGGTACCTGAAGGTCGGACCGCAAAAGGACCGGACTCGGGTCCTCTCGGGCTCCCAGAGTTCCTCTCTTCAGACACAAACAGCTGTGAGGATCCACAGCCCGCCGAGTCGGCACGCCGGCAGTCACATCATCACTGTCGTCATCAGCTTCCTTAACCCAGCTCGTCCAATGACAGAAGGTGTTGTTCCTGAGAGCCTTGCTGATTGGTGGCAAGGAGGCAGAGTGTTGAGACGATGGGGGCGGGGTCAGATCAATTCAAAATAAACTAAAAACAGAGAACAGCCTTCATTTACAAACGTGTCAGTTTTCTTCTATTAAGTTCAAGTCCAGTTCTGTACAATCCCTCTCAAACACCGCCTGCTGCGCCGCCGCCTCGCGCTCCTCTGCCTCCTCCTCCCCGTCATCGTCATCGTCGTCCTCGCGGCACTCCTCGTCGCTCTCGCTCAGCGGCCCGATGCTGGTCCTGCCCAGGCACTCGGCCGGCGAGCACGAGCCCCGGAAGTCGCCCATGAAGGCCTCCATGCCCATGCAGACGTCACCGCCGCAGGCCAGCCTGCCGCCGCGCTCCAGACACTGAGGGTCGATGCTGCGCGTCTGCAGGACAAATTACAAACACAATTAATTACAAATACAACTGTTTCTTCCCACAATTTTTCTTGATTAATTGTGAAAATAATCCGCAGACTAATTGATAATTACAATAATTGCTAGTTGCAGCCCTAAACATGAGCATGCTAACATGCTGAAAATGAAAAGGTATAATGTTTGCATTCACCTTCTTCTTTTACTGTGTTAGCATGCTAACATTTGCTAATTAGCAATAAACAAAATGGCCATTAAAAAGTATAGCAATGGACACATAAAAACCACAAATTGTCAGAAATTGATTAGATTAATTAATTGAACAGATTAATTGATGATTAAAATAATTATAATTATAAGTTGTAAGTAGTGTCAGATTTTTTTAAACCTGCAAACATCTGACAAACTGTTTTCATCAATGATTAATCTGTTGATAGTTGGAGGTCCTGTTCTGTCCGACACTTTATGATGACAAACTGCTGAGTCATGCTCTGCTGTACCTGAGTCATCTTGGTGAAGTCGAGGACGGGGCGGGCGCAGGGTCTGTCAGGGTCACGGCGTCTCTTCAGGCCCGGTTTGAGCAGCAGGAGGTCACAAGGCTGCGAGTGGCAGCGCGGCAGCTGCGGCGGGAGGCTGCGGCGCAGGGACGACGGCGTGCTGCAGGCCGAGGAGGGGGAAGCGGGCACCGGGCCACCCCGGGCCACCCCGGCGACGGCGGAGCAGCCCGGCGGAGGCGCCGCCGCTTGGCTGGGCACTGGGGGCGGAGGCAGAAAAGTGGAGGCCGCTGAGTCTCTGATGAGCACGGGGGAGAGGGAGAAACGCCTCTGAGGAGGGGGAGGCGGGTGGAGGGGGGACGGCGAGGAGGAGCAGGACGAAGGAGAGGGGAAGAAGCAGCAGCAGGCTCCGCCCCCTGCCGCGGCCTCGCTGGGGTCCCAGGGGAAGCTCCAGGGCAGTGGAGAGTCCGGAGACAGCGCCAGGCTGAAGAAGGTGGGGCTGGACGATGAATGCAGCGACGAGTTCAGAGACGAGCTGGGCGCCCGCAGAGGACAGGCTCCACCCCCCACAGCGCCCGCCCCTATACCCCCTCCCCCCACCCCAGCCCCACCACCCGTGACCCCTCCCCCCGCCCCCCCGTGGCACTGCTGGCGGCTGACAGGAGTCCAAACCCGTGAGGCGCTAGGCCGCCACGTGTAGCGGCAACGTGACAGGTCCTCCGGCACCGACAGCGAGCGGCAGTGGCGTTTAGGGGGCGGGGGAGGAGGAGGAGGGGGGCCGGGGCCAGGAGGGGCCGCCGGCCCTCCGGGGAGAGACAGCTCGGACGCTGAGGTGCTGGGCGCCAGGGGCCGGTGCTGCTGCGGCTGAGAGGGGGCGCCGTCCAGGGGGTCGCCCCCCTCCTGAAGGTGAGCATCTGGGGGCACCAGGGGGACGGGGCCAGGGGGGAAACTAGAGCTCAGTAACCCCCCCTGCAGGCCGGACTTGGAGGGAGGGCAGAGCTGCCAGTAGCTGCTCTCTGAGGAGACACACACACACACACACAGAGAACAGGTCATGTGACCTCACTGTGTTTTAAACTGAAGGTGTTTCTCTTCACTAACGACTCATTACTGTTTGATTCTGATGTTTTTCTGAATTAATTTGAATTAATCTTCTTCTGCATCAGTGGTTTTCAGACTGTGGTCCAGGGACCAGCAGGAGTCCTTGAGTGGGATGGAAGGGGTCCCCAACAGAAGGACTAAAATATTTTAACTCTCATCACATTTTTTGGAAGTTAGAGCAGCAATGGAAGGAGAATGGTTGGTTGCTTTGACTGGTTCTAGATTATAGTGGTCCTGGTTTCATGAGGCAGTCCTTCAGAGTGAAATTCATTTATTTAGAATGAAATCTGAGACACTCACCAGGCATCAAGCCATCTGGGGGCCAGCACTCTGCGAGGGTTTTTGGGTCCAGCAGGGACTGAGAGACAAGAAGACAAGAGGACAGGTTTAAACTGTCCAGCAACAATCATATTTTTCTACTAATACAATGATCATGTGTAGGGTTGTAACTAACGATCATTTTCAATGTCAATTAATCTGTTGATTGTTTTCTTGATTAATTAATCCTGTCACAATCTTTTAAAAATGTCTGGACCCTTTTTCGATTGATGAGATTGAAACCCAACATTCATTCACCATAATCACCTGTAACCTGTAATGCAATGCAATTGTTGGGTCATCATCAGAGTTTCTTCTTTCCTCTGTTACATGTATACAAAAATTACACAATACTTTTGTGTATGATTTTTTTCCATTAGTAGCATTTACATAATACACTTATGTATCACATTTAGTGCAATATTTACACGCTTCTGCATGTGCAACTGAGTGTACTGGGCCTCGTGCAATACAAACTGGCACTCATGCACTTTAGCACTTGTCACTTTACCCAGCACCTATGCACTTTATTCTTTAAAACAAAAATCTCATGGTCTCTCTACCTGTGGGCTATCTCCCCACCCACAGTCAATCTGTATTGCAATTTATCTGTCTGTATATTATGGTTTGTGTCTTTCAATGTGTTTTTCACTGTTAGTGCTTGTTATATTGTTACTGCTCTTTTTTTCTTTTCTTTTCTTTTTACCGTGAAACGTTGTTCTGTCTTAATTTGTTTTTATGTTACTGGGACTACGGATGGAAATTAACGTCATGCTACAATCCGGCATTTTTACATGATTTAACATGTTCATCAATGTGCACTGTCCCGTTCAAATAAACAAATAAATTAAATTCCATCTAATTTTGATAAAAACTTCTGCACATTTAGTTTTGTTAATTTTTTTTTGCTAATCTTACCTGGCAAACAATTCAACTTTTAGTTAACTTATAGCTAATGACAACTGGCAAACAATATATAACTTTGGTTAACTTTTAAGTTAATCTTAGATTGCAAACAAAGTAATGTCATGTTAACTTTTTGCTAGCAAGCAATGTAATGTTTTAACTTTGTATCTAATGTTGGCTCTTTTTCAAATCTTTCCTGTTTGAGCCCTAAAATGATGAACATTTTTGATCAGTATTTCCCAATCAATCAATCAATCAATCAGTCAAACACTGATTGATTGAAAGATGACGTCCTCAGAAACACAGAAATATTCACATTCAAGAAACTAACATTTTGACTTTTTTTTTTCTTAAAACAAAAATGACCCAAACTGATTCATCGATTATCAAAATAGTTGGCAATTAATAATCCATCATTTGATTAATTATTGCAACCCTAAATATATGTGATCTAAAACTCATGGGAGCTGTAGTTGTTGAAATTAAGTAATACTTTTAAGATGAAATAAAACATTCCTTTATTAGTCCCCCAACAGGGACATTTACTTTGTGACAGCAGCAAAGTGCAGCGAAAATACAAAAACCATCGATGAAATTTAAAAAAAAAAAAACATAAGCAGGTGAGCAGCAGTGGAGCAGCAGGTGGAGCTGCAGGTGGAGCTGCAGGTGGAGCAGCAGGTGGAGCAGCAGGTGGAGCAGCAGGTGGAGCAGCAGGTGGAGCTGCAGGTGGAGCAGCAGGTGGAGCAGCAGGTGAGCTGCAGGTGGAGCTGCAGGTGGAGCAGCAGTGGAGCAGCAGGTGGAGCAGCAGGTGGAGCTGCAGGTGGAGCTGCAGGTGGAGGTGACACTCACCAGGTAGAAGTCCCCTGGCTGAGCAGGGTCGCCTTCCAGAGTCTGCTTCCTCAGGCTCTCCACCAGCAGTGTGACCACAGCATGGTGGCAGGGGATGAGGGGGGAGACGGGGGAGGGAGGCGGGGAGGAGACGGGGAGAGCAAGGGGAGAGGGAGGAGGGGGAGAGAACGGGGAGGAGAGGGGAGGAGGAAGAGGAGGAGGAGGAGAAGGAAGGGGAGAGCCACGCCTGTTTATGCGTCCGTCCGTTTGGTCCGTCCAGGAGGGGGGAGGGGCTGAGGGCCGAGACTCCTCCTCCTCCTTACCACCTCAGGGCCAGGTAGCCCCGCCCACTCTCACCAGGACATTGTCAGTCAGCTGTTGCCCCTGGCAACACGCCTGGAGAGGAAAGAGACATGTGTGAGTGTGTAGAGTCACAAATCTTCATCAAAACTGTCCAGAAGGTCCAACTGTAGAAACTGTTAGCACTTTAATATTAGCATTTAAACATTAGCAGTAGAATGTTTAATTAATTTTACCATTAGCACTATAGTACTATATATACACGATACACTTTGACAATAGCATCTTAACATTAGCATTTAAACATTAGCATTTTAACTTTAACCTTTTAAATTTAGCATTTTCACATTTGCACTTCAACATTACCACTTCATCTCTAGCAATATAATGCAGGCACTATAACATTAGCATTTCACATTAGTGCTATAATGTTAGCACTGTAACGTCAACACTTTAACATTTTAAGGCTAGCATTTTGATATTAATACTTATACAATAGTCCTTTAACATTCTCACTTCAGCTTTTGCACTAGCACTTTATACTTTCACACTTTAATGTTAGCATCTGAACATTAGCACTTCAACATTAGCATTCTAATATTAGTGCTTTAACTTAAGCATTTCATCAACAGCATTTAAACATTGGGAGCATAATGTTAGCACTTCACAACAGCACTATAACATAGCATTAACAACAGCACTTTAGCATTAGCACTTAAACACTTTACATTTTAATGTTAAGATTCTGACATTAGCACCTTAAAGTTAGCATTTAAACACTAGCACTTTCATGTTAACATTTTAACACTGGAACTTTAATCTTAGCATTTTAACATTAGCGCTAAAATATTAGCACCTTGGTGTTTGCATTTTAACATTAGGAAGACATGAAAGAAGAGGAGCTTAATGCTAATGATGAGAAGTTAAAGAGGAGTTTAAAATACTGTAAAACATTTTTTAAATTTCTATATTTGATGTAAATGATCAGAAGTCAGAACGAGTTTAGAAATAATTCACTGAAATCAAACACTGACGCCAATGAGAGGTTAGCTTCTCCAGTAGGCTAATATCAATGTTAGCTTCTTGTTAGCATAATCTGTCATACAGATTGTGTCATATATATCTCTGGACAGGACGGGTATCAAGAACCAGTACTAAACCAGTGTCGGTTCCTGACTGGTCAGAGACAAACATTAATGCTACCAGAACACAACAGGAAACAGTTTAGCATGCACGTTTTTCTGCAGATACATAATAAATCATAAAATAACTGTTGCATCTTTCACATCTTTTCGTGTCCTGTCTTTATTTTTTTTTTTTCACACCAAATTATGGTGAGTAGTATCAATAAGACGATCAGCATCGATCGTATATACTGCTACTGGTGTATTTGTTGCAGATTGTTTTTATTCTTTCTTTAGGCAGAATTTTGCGCATTTTTCATCCATTTTCTTGATTCAAGATTAAAATGTAGGTATTTTTATTGTGTATTTCTTTTTCAAGTTATTCACAATTATTAAAAATATCAATGAAAATTTACCGTTAATTGCCCTCACATCATTTTTAGACAATAACATTTATTGTTAATAGAGCCCGAATGATACAGGACTTGTGGGCCAATGCCCCAAAGGTGAACAAAAGAAAATCCAATGTCATATCTCATATTTATCGCTATATATGGTTATAAAAAGCTTGTGACAAATATATGTTCATGGCAGAAGGACATTTAACAGTTGAAGAATAAATGGTCTTGTCTAAAAATGACATGAGGGCACCGAAAAAGAAAACTTTTACTGGTATTTTTAATAATTAACTATGAATGAAAAAATACATAAACAGAATGAAAGTATATTGTGTGTGTGTGTGTGTGTGTACATACATACATATATATAAATATATATATATATATATATATATAATATATATATATATATGTTAAACTTGAAACATAAAATACTGCCTATAAAACATAAAACTAAAAAATAAAATCTCCATTATGCCAAATAACAACATATACACCTGATTGAGATGAATCAGGTGTATATGTTGTTATATATGTTGTCTGAAGCACATTTGAGGGATCTTTGTTATATCAGGATATCAGGATGTTTTTACTCCCCAGTACTTTATCACCCCACAAAATCCAGCATCAGTCTAACTGGTATCAATAACTTCAAAACAATACTGATCCCTAAATATGCCACTCTGTAGTCCAACCTTTTCCCATGATCCTCTCTGTCAGAGTGTAATAATCACTATGAGATCAACATTGAGCTGTGTGGCTGATGGAGTCAGGGGAATTTTGGCTCCTGGTACTCATGAGGTCAGGGGCCACAGACAGTGGAGGCCCTGACTGTAAACCCTGCTGATGTTGATGAGTGTGAAGCAGCTGTGTTAATCAGGGTGGGGGGGTCCGGTGAAACACGTGGTGTGTTGTGGTTAAATAATGGCCTCAGTGTTCGGAGATGACAGCCTGTCCCTGGCAGCAGCAGCAGCGGAGCAGGAGAAGGAGGAAGAGAAGGAGGAGGAGGAGCAGAGAGAAGGAGGAAGAGGAGGAGGAGGAGGAGGAGGAGGAGGAGGAGGAAGAGGAGGAAGAGGAGGAGGAGGAGGAGGAGGAGGAAGAGGAGGAGGAGGAGGAGGAGGAGGAGGCCATTGTGAAGCAGCAGCAGAGCTGACTGACTGACTGACTGACTGACTGAGGCCGCTGGGCATCTCCGGCTGCTGCTGCTAGCTTCTGGCTAACACATCCCACTGTTTTCAATGAGGGATGCTAACACACTCGCACACAGCGGTTCTCCCGTGTGAGAGCAGAATAAACGTGACTGTCGTGATGAGTTGTAACCAAACACTCGGTGCAGAGGAATAAAACCCTTCAGATCTGCAGCATTAACACGTAGCATCACCTGAGCTGTTGGCTGCTGTAAATAATCTGTCAGCTGGTTGTTACTCTCAAGGTCGGCACAGTAAATTCAGCCATTTTGCTCCCTGAAACATCCCGGCTTCAGAGCGACCCTCCGCCGCAGCCTCACTGCCTCCGGAGCTACGACCGGTCTGCTCCGCGGCTCCGCGGCTCCGCGGCTCCGCGGGGCTAACAGGAGGCTACAGCGGCCGCTTGCCTGGCTGCATTCCGGGGCAGCAGATAGCTAACGGTGGCTAACTGACCTGCCCACCGTTAGCAGCATTAGCAGGCTAGCCCCGTTAGCAGCCGTTATTTTTTTTCCCTAAGACTGTTCCGCCTAGTCCCGCCCTACTGAGCTGTGATTGGCTACTACTATTGCGCTCTGATTGGTTGTGAGTGCGAGTGTAGATTTTGACAGCTGGAGGAAATTTAGCAAGAAGGCAGAAGATTATGATATAAAGAATATTTTTCCTGTTTATTTATTCTTATTCTATTGTTTTTAATGTTTTATTTTTTTTTTTCATCCATTTGATTGTGATATGAATTTACCTGAAGAAGCTCACCTCCAGAGTAAAGAATATTTTTCCTTTTTTTAAAAATCTATTTGATTATGATATTACTTTCTGGTGTAACTATTATGTCCCTCCTTTATTGTCATCTGAACTGGAATGACTGATTGTGCATACTAACAATAAAAAATGTAATCTAAAAAATAAATAAATAAGCAAGAATTTTAATTTACCTGAAGAAGCCAATCATTGGATTTTTTTTCTATTTATTCATTTCTATTTTATCTCCTTTCTTTTTTCATTTATTTATTTATGATATGACTTTCTAATATGATTACTATGGCACAGAATGAACATAAAACAGGGACATAATCCCATCATTAATGTAAAATAAGATAATTGTTAAAATAAGATAAAACGAGAACAGAATACATCAAATGCATTTTCAAAAGGATAAAACCCACTGGATAATACCAGTAAAAGTAAGATAAAAATAAGGAAGTTCATTTAAAAAAAAAAACAATTTTATAGAGCATTTTGCCAACAAATTCAAATTAAATACTCTGACATGATCGGTCAAATAAGATATTAATACAGCCAATATTTATCAGCTAGAACTTGATTAAATCAGATCTGTTTCTCCTCTAAAAATAACAATAATAACTGTGATATTCGCGCTGTGTTTCAAAATAAAATGGTCTCTGTTCCAAATGTAATATCCTGCTGGAGTAACCTGTGTTCAGATCTGGACTGGAGGAAAACCTGATGTCTTTCCTTTTGAATATCTGATTATAATGTTTAAGACATTAATTTTAACTTTTTTTTTTAATTTTTAAAGCTTTTATCCCGCCAATGTATTTCTGTAAAAATATAAACAAGGACAAAGAAGTCCACAGCTCTATTTATCAACTAGTTTCAGAGGATATATATCATATATCTCATTTTTTGCCCAGACGTCTGTACGTTTGTTTCCCAATATACTGATTCGGCACTTTCACTTTTGTATTGTTTGGCTATGTGTGTGTGTATATGTATATGTATACATATATCATATATCATATATATATATGTAGTCTTATTTTAAAACAAATCAGTATTATATTATCAGTTTGATCCTATTACATGCGAAATAAATCACACATCCGTAAATCAAATTTTTCCATAAATCATCTTAATTTTTGACACGCAGCCAAATGAAAACCTGTTTTTAAACAACCATGATGCAGATTGTTTTTATTTGAAAGTTACATTTGATCCTTAATTCCAGTTCACTATAAACATATTTTGCTCTAAAAAATGTATATTTATGTATATATGTATATATGTATATACATATGTAAAAATATGAAGATTATTGGCCAACATAACATCAGAATTTTTTTTACTCCCTAATATCAGTATCAGCTCATAAAATCCATCATGAGTCAGGCTTTAATCAATAGTCAGCCATGAAAATATTATTATTTGCAGCCCAGAAAAAGCAAGTAAGTTGTGGTGGATGAATGACGTTTTTTTATTTCCTTGCTGAAACAATAAATAAACTAATTATTAAACTACTACTTATTGTAGAGTTAAATAAATTAAAATTAGGATTTTATTTATAATACAACTAAGAGTAATATTAATATACTGGGGATGATGGTGATTAATAAATAATTGATTAACTGTCAATTAAGAATTTGAACATCCAATTAAAATTTAATCTGCCTAATAACAATTTAAAATATTACAGAGGATATCTTCACAAGTGTGTTTCACATGTTATCTGATATTCCAGTAAATGAGTTTTTATGTTTCGTAGTTTATGGAAATGCTGTGTCTGGTATAAGCAAAATTTCATAATTAATTGATTAATTAAACGATAAATGTTTCCAATGATCAATTATGTAAAGTGCTTACGATTTGCAGCACAATTTTAATACACTAATTATATGCAATATAATTTTTCTATTATGTGTAATATTACTTTTAATTATTATCATGTACCATATTATTTTTAATATAATGTGCTATTTTTACATTCAACTTTTTATTGGCTGTCAATATCACCGTTTCTTTGTATTTATACCTGATATACCTGACACTATTTTATATTTCACACATGTTATGCGCTGTTGTTGTCAGTCTTATGTTACTTTAATGTTGGAGCAATCTGACACAAGGATTTCCTTCGGGATTTATGATCGTAGTTAAAAGAGCCCGTTTCACAATGTTGGAAACTCTTTCTGGCAATCACAAGGACGCGTCGTCGAGGCAACGTGTAGTAGCCAATCATAGCACAGCAGTAGTAGCCAATCATCGCACAGCAGGGCGGGACAAGGCGGAACAGTCCTGGGAAAAAAATAACGGTGTTAGCAGCGATAGCGGGCTAGCAGCGTTAGCAGCGTTAGCCGCGTTAGCCGCGTTAGCCGCGTTAGCTTCCGGTTAGCCGCGGTGGTTTCACAAACAAACCGAGGGAATGAGCGGCTGTTCTGTCTGTGTGCCTCCCTCCTCCGACTGTCTGCTCCCTGAGCTGCAGCCTGAACACACCTGAACGCCTCACACACACTCTCACACACACAGAACCAAAACAGAGCGAGCTAACGGTGACAGCAGCGGGGATGGTGAGCAGGTCTGCCCGGCCTGTGAGCTCTGTGAGCGGCGTGAGAGGAGGAAAACACGGCGGGCGGCCGGGCGGGATGCTGCGGGACGGAGCGGCAGCAGAACCGCCGAAAAGGCGCTCATCCCGCTCGCCCACAGCCGGCTTACAGGCTTACCTTGTCGGACAGCAGCTCCTCCTGGTGTCGTGGTGAGGCGGCTCCGGTGCTCGGTGTATTGACCCAGTGTTATTAGAGACAGAGCAGAACACCGCACCGCTCCGCACCGCACCGCACCGCTCCGCTCGCTCCTTCTGCCGCCTGCCGCCGCTCTCAGCACCAACAGAGCCGCCGACACAATGAATTAAAGTCCGGATTCACCCGCACACCGCGGCCGCCGCAGGCTCCGGGACCGAACTGAACACCGGCTGCAGGCACCGAGCACCGTCCGGTGATTATTAACACATAATAATAGAGACTGTGCGTGCACACGCCCGTGAGCGGCAGCATTCATAAATAACATTTACGGTGCCAGCAGGAGGAGGAGGAGGAGGAGGAGGAGGAGGAGGAGGTGCTACACCTCATCAGCACCACCAGCACCTGCCCTTTATTATCACATTTATTTAATTTTCATCATTAAATCACTGCAGCTGACACGTGATTATTAAAACAGAATATAACGCGGATAAATTTAATTCAGTAAATATCAGAATAATAAACTGCGAGAGGCTGAGGGATCATGGGAGTTGTAGTCTGATGACAGCCGCTTGTTTACAGCAGCAGATCTGCGGTGTGCTGTCTGTCAGTCGTCTCTGCTGTGATGCGTTTAATGACCCACAGGTTCAGGAGTGGTGTGTGTTGTGTTGTGTGTGTGTGTGTGTGTTCCGCTGCATTTAAAGGACAAACACACACAAACTGATTATTAACGCTGTGCTCAGACTCAGGCTGTCCGGCTGCTGCTGCAGCACACCGTGTGGACGGAGGAGACACCTTCATCCTCCTCCTCCTCACATCAACTTAAATAACCTGCCATCATCTTCATCAGTCTGCAGCGCTGCAACTCACTCACACACCGCTGGAATGTAACTAAGTACTCAAGTACTGTACTTTAGGGACGTATGGATTTCTTTTCAGCCGATATGATAACTGATAACAGTTTCTCCACAGGTGAGTGTAACAAAATAAGCTAAAATAAGAACAGAATACAAAATAAAAATGTATCTTCAAGAGAATAAAACCCACCAGATAAGACCCGTAAAAATAATACAAAACAAAACAACAAACAAAAACCTGCCAAAAAAATCCAATTAAATACTCTGACATAATCTGTCAAATACAGCCAATATTTATCAGCTATAATTTTATTATCAGAATAAATAATCATATAAATTTCCTATTATCAGCCAGTAATTTACCAGCCACAATATTTATTGTGCATCCCTAATAAATACACATAAACATAAAGATCATTTGAATGATTTATCATTAAATTCAATCTGATTTCTAAAACATCTGGTGAAGAAGTTCTCTGTTATTAGTTTGAAAAATCAGCTCAAACTATACTTTCATGAACTTTCTTTTTATATTTTTATGGTTTTATATCTTAGGAAAATGGGGTTTTTTTTATCATAATTAACTTATTTTTATCACTATCATCCACTTTTTTCATCCCTTAAAGATTTTTTTTTAAATATTTTTGCTCTTCTTCACCTGTTATTTGAGAATTATTTTTCTTTCCTCTTGTGAAGCACTTTGAGTTGCATTTTATAGAAATAAAGATTATTATTCATATTATTATTAATGTGGTTAGCAAACAGAATATTTCACAGTTATCAATAAACTATTGTCCAAATGAATTGCTGAAACACTTTCAGTGGTATTTTAAAAAGGAAACTGGACCTGGTAGAGTTCTAGAAGACAATTTGTTGCTCATCCAAGAGGCTTCTTCAGTTCTACCATGACCTGGATGACTGAGAACCTTCACAGACAAACAATCTCCACTGTGTTCTATAAAATAAAAACAATTTCATATCATCGTAATTTATTGGTCCTGATATTTTTGTCATGTTTCCCTCTGACTTTGGTACAAATCTGAAATAGTTGTATTTCACCTGAGTCGATCTTTTCATGACACTTTCTACTTCTGCTACTGTCAACTTTAGCTATTTTCAGACACAAAACACATCGAGTTTATAAAAATCTGATGTTTCTTCATGAAGTAAAACACCCAACAGTTTATACAAGTACAGCTCAAACTATAGTTCATTAATCAGCTGGTTGATTGACAGAAGATTGTCTCATTTTTATGACAGTTAAAGTCATTTTTCAAGTAAAAACATTTCATGGTTCCAGATTCACAGATGTGAAGATTTGCTGCTTTTCATTTGGATGATTTTTGTAATTTTCACACAAATGAAAAAGACATGAGATGAAAAATGACCTCAAACACCTGACAAGACAAAAAACGATGTAACAAAATGAAAAATGGTGTAACAGACGCAACAATCAAAAAGACGTAACAAGATGAAAAAGACACAAGATGGAAAAACAACATCAAAGACATGAGATCAAAAGATGTAACAGGAAAAACCGGAAAAGAAATCAGATCAAAAAGAGACGAAATAGTAGTAAGACGTCGTAAAAGTTGTGACATCTTGATGTTGTTACAAGACATAAAACAACGGAATGTGATGAAAAAGACAAGACGAAAACGTAACAACTAAAAACAACGTAACGTGACGAGAAAGACGCAACACGAAAAACAACGTAACAGACATAAGACAAAAAAAAATTAAGATGGAAAAGATACAAGACAAAAAAAAGCCACATAAAAGATGAAACTGGTAGAAATGTCCTTCAGAGGACGACTTTTTACTCAGAGTGCATTTCAGAGGCAGTAAAGCAGTTGAATCTTTTCAGGCAGGTGTTTGTACGTCGACTTGAGTGAACAACGTGGACTTTTCATCTCTGCCTAAAGATTTAATGAGGAAACCGTCTGTCAGGTTCTTCTACTTTGATGGAGACTGAAAGGAGCCGTTTTATTTAATTTGAACGACACTGATGATCAAAGACGAGACTGGTCAGAGGATCTGGGCTCCAAACAGCTTAACAGTTTTCTTATTTTATATGTTTCAACCAGCACAGACTGCAGAATTTGTATTCAAATGAAAGTGGTTGCTTTCACCCTAAAAGAGGCGGAGCATGACGCAGGAGTGAAGCACCTGGGTGGGTTGTTCTGATATTAACAAGCTAACTACCAGTCACCGTCTGACTCTGGTGGGGGCGTGGCCTTGTGTGATCTTGAAAACATTTTGTAGAAGAAAGCAGCTCCGTGTGAATTTATAACACTTTATTTACATCTTTATTAATCACATCTTTCAGATTTGGTCTCAAAATTCGAGCAGCCCAAAATGACAAATTGTGAAACACAAAAAGTAAAAGAAAACTGACAACACAAAGCGACAGCCTTTTCTCCTCCATCGATGCGGGCTTTGTTTTTTAGAAAAAACATGGAGGCACAGAGGAGAAGCTGCAGCCTGATTGGACGGACGGACAGACGGACAGCAGAGCGTGACAGTGACGTGACAACTACAGCCTGCAGGAGGCGATAAAGTGACAATAAATCAGATTAACAGACTAAATAAAGTGACTTCAAATACTAAATAATGAATGAGCAGCTTTTTGTTGAGTGCAGGTCAAAGTGAACAGGTGACAGGTTCTCCGTCTGACAGCAGGAACACCAACACAAAGTGCAAACAGAACCGTGCTCAGCGGTCTGAACTCACGACGCCTTCAGGAGCAGCTGGGAAATCTCAACCCACAGAGGAGGGTGGGTAAGAGGTTCCCATCAGTCCTGTTCAGGTCACGGCCCCTCCTCCCTCCTCCCAGACCAGGTCCTGGAGGGGCGGGTGTAACTCAGCTCAAGAACCAATCACATCCCTGCTGTCATTAACTCTCTTAAAAAGACAAACGTACTGGTACTGTACTGGGAACCCCCCCCCCCCCCCACACACACACACCAACACCACACACTGAGGATCACATTATACAACATGCTGTTTCCATGACGACTGAGGAGTCAAAGTAGTTGACAGACGACTGGATCTTGTTTGTTTCAGACCGGATGGAGAGTCGGTGACGATCAGTACGGGTTCCACAGGAGCTGGTCAGAGAACACGGGAACCTGCTGGTCATCAGAACCAAAATCTACGAGACACACACGGAGGAAGTCAGGACACGCAGAGAGGAGAACAAACAACAGGTCCAACCAAGAAGACAGCAAGTGTCCAACATCGCCTTTGACTTATCAGCCTCTCCAGGAAGTTGTGATCGCAACAGTTAACAAATTCAACCAATCATTGCAGCTTCCTGTGAGTTCCACCAATCAGTTCCACCACGAAAACGTCAAACATGAACATTTCACCGGGGGTACTGAAAAGAACACATTCGTCATTCATCGGCGCTCTGTTGCTCCTCTGAGGAACATCCAGCAGCTGCTCGTCTTCATTTACGGTTTGTGATCTAATCTCTCATCCTGTAATCCTCTTTGGTTACTTACAAGACGTTTATGTTCTACAGAATATTTTTTAGAAAACCTGCAGTGAAATCAGGAGGGACTGAATTATGTTGTTATTGTTATCCTGACCTTTGACCTCACCTCGGGCATCGTCGGCCTCCAGCAGGAGGCGGAGCCAGTCGGTCATGCTGTCGTTGGCAGTCAGCTGACTCCTGAAGGAGTAGCTCAGGCCGGGAGGAGAGCGGAGAGGCCGGTGGCGTCCATCAGACTCCTGACAGACGAGGAGAAGACGATGAGAACTCTGAAACTCGTCTCCTCCGGGTCTGAATATAAACTATTATTATTATTAATAAGTGTGTTGTTACGGGTGTTAGCGGACTGTTCCAGGGTCCCGGCAGCTCCAGAGACGTGACGGCCGGAGGAGGAGACACAGAGGAGGCTTTAGAGGCTGCTGGAGTCTCCTTCTCTCTCTGCTTGTCTCCTCTGTCCTCACACAGGTCAGAGGTCATCTTCGCCAGCTGGCTCTGCCTGAAAAACAAAAGTCCTCAGAAATAAAACTACAAATCTAAGAGCTGCTGCTGAGAGACACTTTAACTAAACCATCTCTCCAGGAAGCTGCGATCGCAACAAGTCACGCAAATTCAACCAGTCCTCATAAATCCTGTACAACCTGCAGGTTCGTCCAAACTCTGCAACTTTTCTGCAAATCTGATAAATCAAACGTTTTTAATGATCCGACTCAATGTTTTGTTTTATTATTCACTATTTTTGCTTTTATTTTGTCACACATGCTAAAAAAAAAAAAAACAGTTGTCATGGTTATTGACATTTATTAACTCTCTCTGCACACTTTGATAATTTTGTGCCGTTTGACTGAGTTTGAGCTCCAAACTGATTTTGCTTCTTTGTGTAAAACCCCTCAGGTGCAGATTTGTAGATTTTTTGAGTGAGTTGTTCTTCCTGGAACAAACTGACTTGGATTTTTAATTAATTATACATAAAAATGTTTTAAACAAAATGCAACTTTCTTTTGCAATTTAGTCCTGAATTTCATTGTAAAAATCATAACAATTTCTTAGCAATTTTTTTTTTTTTTAGAAATTTTGGCTGAAACAATCCCAAAAAGGCCTCTGTGAAATCCCAGAGGGACTGAGTGAAGAACAGCGAGAACTCAACATGTTCCTGAAGGAACCTCCTCACTCCGTCCACAGGGATCGCTCCGATTAATAATCTGTCAGTTTCAGACATGAAACAAAGAAATATTGATGTGTTCAGTTTTGTTTCCGACATCAAACACCAACATTAGATTTTTTTCTTCAGCTGATAAAACTTCAGACTTAATTATCCAGTAAAGTTGCAGCTGTTTGAAGAACTAATTTAAAAAAAAAAAATCACAAAAGTCTCCTTTATGTTTAAATTGCAGCTGATTTGGACGTTACCTTCAAATTCTGGGTCCTCTCAACCATTTTATTTTTTTATTGGATTTTTTTTAACAGTGTGAAGTGATTCTTATATTCTGCAGCTGTTAAAACACGGAGCTCATACACTCCATTAAAATAAAAAACAACTGAAATGTGTCAGCCTGCGTCTGTGACTCGGTGCCCTAAATTAAAGAGAGAATTTGATTGTTGTGGCTCCAACAGATTTTTTAATTTATTTTATTAAATGGCAGCCCATATCACCATGGTAATATGGTTTATATCTCATAATTTAGACTTTTTAATCTCATGATTATGACTCATTGTGGGGGACATTCTTGTTTCAGGGGCAGAAACGTTTCCATAATGTTTTTCTGTTTGGGTCATGATGATCTGGTTCTATATGGATAAATTTAGAATTATATTATAATTAAAAAGCAGTCAAACAGGAAAATGTCGACATAATTTTGAAGTTAAATCAAATTCACTCTGCAGACTCCAGCAGGGGGCAGCATTTCAGCAGGAAGTGAAGCTGGTGTTAGCTCATGCTAACGTCACACATCTCTCTGCAGCACATGAGGTCACATCTGTTACTTCTTCACATTTATCTTGATCATTTCAATTTATTTGAATATTTGAAAAATAAATTCTTACATATTGAAGCTTTAATGAACAAACTGAGTTCTGATGTGAAGATTTTCTGGTTTTTATCTCCATCATCTGAATATTTTTGGACGGTTGATGCTTCAGTTTTCCTCTGATTTACTTTGACCAAACATGAACTTATCAAAATAATCAATAGAATAATTAATATTAAAGGTAAACTGCAGCTCAGTTGTGTCACATGACTCCACCTACAGTTGTTCCACGGGGTCCTGAGTGTCGGTGGTGGCAGCGGTGGCGGCGGCAGCAGGCATCTGGCTGGCTGTCGGTCGGAGGGTCCCACAGGTGCAGCGCTCGCCGCCACAGACGCACCTGCATGTCCCAGGATCGCCGGCTGTACTTCCTGTACTTGTTGGGCGTGGATGGGTGGAGCTTCGGGTCCCGCAGGTGTCTGAGGAGGAAGAGGAGACGGGGTTTAAACAGCTGATCCAGGTTCACACATGACTCAGTTTGTGTCCATAAACTTTACGATCACAGGAGACATTTTGGGCCAAAAAAAAGAAAAATAAATCTGTCTGGAGCCTCAGTGAATAAATTCTTTTCTGTCCACAGCGAGCTGATGGAGACCCAGTTTATTTGACAAAATATTTTTGGTGTACAGGTTACATATTTTTACAGTTAAAAAATTTACACTAAAAAAATAGTTGAGGCAACTTCAATCTGTTGCCATCTGTTTTGAGCCCAACTCAAACTTTGACTTCTGAAATAAACTTTGCCATCATATAATTTTTGACTTGAGGTGATTTACTTTTCTTCTGGAGATAAACTTGAATCTGAGTTTTAGAAATCAAAGATGAATCAGATTCACAGCTCAATGGGACCAAATCTGGAAATGCATTTTTTTTATTTTGGTGCCTGAAAGTTTTTTTCACTTTCACTTCAGTGGCTAAATCATTTTTCTCTTAAACTCAAAGATTTACGTTTATCTTGATAAGAAAAGTTTTATTCAACATAAGATCTGTAGTTGGTAAAATTTTCAAAACTTTTTCAAGAGTTTGAGTTGGGCTCAAAACTCGAGTCTTTTGCAGCACGTTGCCTTGAGTTTCCTCGACTTCTTTGTCTTTACAGCGAACGTACAAGAATAAATGAAAATTAAAATGTAAAAAATTCACTTCCACCTAATTTTTTGGTGTAATCCGTGTTCTATGGGTCAGTTTTGCCCTCAGTAAAGTCTACAGGCGCTCTGCTTCTCTTCGCTCTCGGTGGATTTATGTTGGTTTAGAATGTGGACAGGTGCTGTGCGGTCTCACCTGGGCACCTGCTGCAGGTAGCTCTGGTATCCGCTGGTGTTCTTGCCGTACTGGATCTGTTTCTGCCGCCGCTTCAGAACCGCAGCGTTGGTCTCGGTGTTGGCCGGGTCCGGGAGGCGAGGATATCGACCGAAGGCAGGCCTGGCAGGGACACACAGAGGCGGTGAGAGTGGTGAACGCGCTCTCGTCCACACGGCACAAACAACATCAGGACTGCAAATAACAATCATTTTTATAATCGATTAATCTGGTCATTATTTTGTCGATTAATTGGTCAGCTGTTTGGTCCATAAAATGTCAGAAAATGGTGAAGAATGTCCAAGATGACGTCCTCAAATGTCTTGTCCACAACTGGAATTTTTTTTTTTTAATTAATTGTTGAAAAATAGGTCCATTCATCCGTGTCCTCCTCATTTTTCATCAATCAACAGACTGATCAATAATGAAAATAATTGTGACAAATTTCAAACAGTAAAAGTTTGTTTTGGTTCGTTTTAGTCGAGTTTCCGTCTTCAGAGTTTACTGACCTCTTGTTGTCCGTCAGGTCGTCCGTCCCCACAGCCACGCTGCTGGTGGACACTTTGAGGATGCAACGCTCCAAGATGGACGGCCTGAAGACAGACAGGATCAATAAAGGTTTTTATCAGATGAAATCAGTTTTAGATCCAGTGTGTTTTTCATTAGTTCTCCAGGATTTCACCAGCTGGTTTTCAGGTTGTTGGAGCCTGAAATGTCTGATTTCACTGCAGCCTTTATTGAAAGAAAAAAAAATGCATCCATGTTCCAATATTTTCAGGCATTTTTTTTTGCAAAGAATCTGCATATGGAAATGAAAATTGCAAAAGATGTAGATGAAGAAGTGCAGCTGGAGGGTCTAACACAAAGAAGCAAAATCTGTTTGGAGCTCAAACTCCGTCAAAACGGCACAAAATTATAAAATATTAACGTGCACTGATAAAACTGACACATATGTTCTTTTCAGTGCCCATGAAAAAGTAAAAAAAATAGAAATGCAAAACATTTGCCTTTAACAAATATTGCACATCCTGCAATTTGAAACTTGCAGTAGACCGGATTTCGATTAAGTGTTCAGCCCGACTGTACATCACCCATAACCGACCAGCCGATACCTCAAGCCAGGATTTTTCAGGCAGGCCGTCTTTGGGATCGCTGTGGCCTAAAATGTCTGTTTCACAGCAGCTTTTCTACAAAATTGCAATGTTTTTAGTTTTTTTTTTGCAATTAAATTGCAGGAGCAAGTGAAATTTGCAAAAGAAAGTTGTGTTTTTTTGGATATTTTGTTTAAGTAACTTCATGATTACAGAAACTCAAAAAAACCTGCTTTATTTGCAGGTGAAGAATCAAGGACGTGATCCAGGCAAATTCTTTTTGGAGCTCAAGCTCAGTTAAAACAACGAGCACAATTATTATTACAAAAGAAAAGTGCACAGAGAGTTGATAAATGTCAATGATGATGACAAACCTTGTGCTCTTCTCAGTATCTGATAAATAACAAATACATAAATGAGGAAAAATGTTGAATACGAAAACAAAACACCGAGTCGGTTCATTGAGACCAACATGTGTGATGTTTGCACAGGAGGCTGCTGTGATTGGTGGAATTTACGGGAAAATTTGCAGAAAGGCTGCAGAGTTTGAACCAAATTGAAAGGTCGTGCAGAATTCACAGGGACTGTTGTGATCGCAGCTTCCTGCAGGGACTGAAAAACCCACAGTCGGTCAGACTGTCCTTAAAAATCCATTTTGGGCCGCGTGTTCTTCTGTTTCCTGCCTTCATGCTGCCGATGGTGGCTTCATGTGTGAAAATTAAAATAAAAAGTTGATGAACCTGCGAGGTTTGTTGCCTGCAGCTCTCTCTCGTCCTCTCAGGCCGCCGGCAGCAGGAGGAGACGGGATCGGAGACACGTTACTGTGAAGACAAAGAAGAGTCAAACTGACCAACTCGGCTGCAGCAACAACTGGAGGACATGTTTGAATTTCCTGAATTTATCTAATAAATAACCTTTTGATTTCACCGTAAGTATTGTTAAAGTTGGGGCAGGCAGTTTATTAAGCAACTTTTGATCAATGACACCAAAAATAACCTTTCAGCGTGCTCTAACGGGCCATTTTCAGACTTCAGAGAATCGAACCTGTGACAGGAGAGACTTTGTCCCGTCACAGGTCGCTGCAGTCAGTGATTCTGGAGAAAGACGGCTGAGAACAGTCGAGATTCGACCCTTCGTGCTTTTCTCACCTGACCAGGCTGTCGTAGACGGAGCTGCAGCCGGGGAGGAGCCACGGCTCGGGGGCGGAGCATCCGGCTGCCAGCAGCGGGTCGGGAAGGCCGTTCCAGGCGGCCGCCGACCAGCCCTTCACGCAAACGCACGACCACGGGCTGAAACACAAGCTGACGACACCAAACATCATCAACACCACACTAAAAAACAAACACTCACATTTATTAACTGTAATTTGCAGCAAAAACTTAAACTTTTACCGAACATGAAATAATCGTTTTTTATTCTTAAAAATAATCAGTTCTGTCCTGTTAAAAAAAAAAAAAAAAAAGTTGAGGAAACTCATAATTTCAACTCAAAACTTTGAGAAAGTTTTGAAATAAACTAAAAGTTTTGTCGACCTCGAATCTTTGGAGATAATTTACTTTTCCTCTTTACAGAAACTTGAATCTTGTGAGTTTTTGAAACCACTCAAAAAAAAAAAAAATCATTTTTTTTAAAACTGTTAACAGTGAACTATGAACCTGATTGTCTGGACGCTTGAAAATTTAATTTAAAATTATCTCAACAAAACATTAGCTGGTAAAACTTCTGTTTTTACAGTGTTAACTTGTTGCAATGAGAGATTTATAAGTTCTGAAAATAAATATTAGAAATTTTAAGTTTAATTAACGTGAATAAATAAAACTTGTATCTTTGTGTTGAGTTCTTCAGACTCATGTGATTTCTTACAGTGCGCACTTTACTTAACTACGTACATTTGACTCATAATAAACTTTGTGAATTTTACTTGAGATCAATAAAGTTTTACCTCAGTCTGTAACAGTAAATCAGCATTTAATATAGTTTTTATCATGTTTTAGATTAATTTTAGAAGTAGTTACTGAAGCTGTCTGATAAATGTCGTGGAGTGAAAAGTACAATACTTTCCAATGAGACGTCGTGAAAGTTGCATAAAAATGGAAATATTCAAAACACGATGACCTCATACCTGTACTAAAGCACAATACTCAAGTAAATGTACTTAGTTACCTTCCAGCAGTGATTTCAGACAATAGTTAGAGGATAAATTAACAGCTGAGCTCTGATGTCACAGTGAAACGTTGACTTTAAGTTTGATTCAAACATTAATACAACTTTTTAAATATGAGTTCATGTTACAAGTTTACAGTTAAACATTTTATGATGAAAACCTCTAAATCTTTCATTAATAATTTTAGTTTCATTTTTAATCCATAAAAGTAAAAAATGCTGTTTTGGAGAAAATGTTTATGCTGCACATCCTGTTTGAGACAACATAAGTTAACATTTTGTGTGAACGAGTCCTTTAAACCTTCATCCAGTGCTCATATTCTTAAAACGGGACAGTCAAGATATTTTGGTTCCAGGTGATTATGGCTGCAAATACTTATTTTCATTATTGTTTAATCTGCAGATTATTTTCATGATTGATCATTTAGTCTGTAAAATGTCAAAAATTGTGAAAATGTTCAGTTTCTCAGATCCAGAGGGACGTCTTCAGATGTCTTCTTTTGTCCAACAAACAACAAAAGCAGCAAATCGTCACATTTAAGACGCTGCAACCAAATAATGATCAACTCAAACTATTCATCAATTATCAGAATAGTTTGCAATTGATTTTCTTTGCATTGACTGATGGATTCAGCTGTACAACTTATTTTATTAAAGTCTGAATGACAACGTGAACCTTAAAGTTTGTATGTGAGACAGTTAGTCGATGTGATCACTAGGTGGCACTGCTGCGCTTTCTGTTGGGTTACATTTAACATGGATTTATACCAAAGCTAAGCTAACACACTTCCTGTTGCTACTTGATAATTAAAGCCTGGCTGTTATCTCAGCAGGCACGCTTTTACTGTGAAAAGCAGCAACAGGAAGTGTAAATTTAAGCTCAAATCTACTTTGGATTCAGGTCATTTTAGATATTTAGTTTTGCATTTATGCCCTTTAGATGTATGTGACACTTCTTAATGAGCGTCTGAATAAACGGCACCATAACTTCAAAGTGTCCTGGAATTTTAAATTAAAGTTTGTCATTAATCAGCCCTGATACTAAAATAAATACAAATACCGTGTTTTAATATTTAATACAGTGAGTTTTTGGAGAGCAGTACTCTAAAAAGATTTTTTAACAAGAAAAACGTGCAGGGTTGGTGGTATTCCTAACCCCTGAGTACTGCCTGCAGGTACAACTTCCACCAATCAGAGAGGGGAGCAGTTACCTGTCTGAGCACGCGCCAGTGCAGAAGAAGAAAAAACATTTTTGATTTTTGTTTTTCTGTTCAGACAGATTTTAGAGACTTAATCGACCAGAAAGCTCCACACAGAGGAAGACAGACATCACATGACTCTGCAGACACCTGTGTCAGAACGTCCCGGGTATTTTCGGGTTCAGGTGACGCAGGTGTGTGTGTAATCGGTGGTTACCTGTTGGAGAGCAGCGGGCTCTGGGCCGTTTCCACTCCGCTGGCTGACATGTTTTCACAGTTTGAGTTTGTTCCCTTCTCTTCACACGGACAGACGCCATTGTTCCGCTTTCACAGCTTCTTAATGAGCCGCACCTGAAGGAGGCGGGGCCTGCTGCTGCCCCAGCTCACCTGGGCTGCGTCATCCGCTCCGGTGATAAGTAGAAAGGTGAGCCGCAGTGTGGTTGAGATTCTGTTACATGTTTGGCCTGAAATGGTACAATTAACGTTTTTTTAAAAAAGTATATTTTTCCTGATGAAAATTGAAGAATATGTAAAGCTTCTCTCTTTTTCTTAAACTTTTAATTGATGAATGTCTTTTAATATTTTCTCATTCCCGCCCTGGCTCTTTTGTTACGCCCCTGTATACTGAATGTTTTTTCATAATATACAAATAAACAAACAAACAAACAAAAAAGGTGAGCTGCACATTCAAAACAATATTTTGTTGGTGACATAATTACTAAATTCAAATGTTTATTTGCGTGTACAGAATTCCTCAGAAAATGTGGAGTTTACAGTCTGTAGATATGTTTATGTTTATTTTATATGAGGTTTAAATTTGTCCTCGTGTCAGACTCTGAACCTCAGAATGCTACAACACAGTTTCTGTTTTTAAATCCGTCATATGTGAAAAAAGATGTGGAGTCTATTTTTATTTTATTGGTTTAAACTGAAGAATAAAGCTTCTTTCCTTCATGTGTCTCCGCTCCAGCAGGCGGCGCTGTTTCACTTCTAACCCGAGACGAGTTAGAGTTTTACGACAGGCCGTATTCCGCCACTGAGTGAACAAGATGGCGTCTGGCAGCGGGGTGAGTTTCTGCTCTGACTTCGTTTTATTTTGTTAAAATCTGAAGTTTCTTCATGTGTCCGCGGCTGCGTGTTGATCAGAGCTAATGACGGTTATAACCTGTTTATAACGTGTCAGCTAACAGCTAACGATGCTAACTGAGCCCGCTGACAAACTGTGTAAATGTTTACGGGGTTTGTTTGGAATGTAGCGACGTTTTCTGACGTTTTCTGACGTTTTCTGACGTTATTCTGTGGTTTCTTCAAACGTTAGTCAGTGTGTTGGTTTATTTCAGTCCGCTGCAGCTCTGAAACTTAAAAACATGCTAAATGTTAGCCTAATGTTAGCCTAATGTTAGCCTAATGTTAGCCGATTAAATGTTAGCCTAATGTTAGCCTAATGTTAGCCTATGTTAGCCTGAATGTTAGCCTGTGCTCTCCTAGCAGCAACAACAATGATGCTTCCGGCTTGATTCCTTCAGAATAAAAGCGGAATTAGGTTTTAAGACTTGAAACATGTTGTCTTGGTGGTGACTGTTTGTGATGTTGGAGACATTAGAGTCTTAAAAAACGTGTTATTGTCAGTCTGACAGTGAAATGATGTTTGAATAAAACTATTCAAAAGAATCAAAAAGAAAAAGCAGAATAAATCAGATATTGATGATATAAATATGATGTCTGCTGTATGAAATGAATTAAAGGCTCTTGGATGTTAAATAGTTAAAGACGTGTGTTAACAGAGCAGGTGGATTGTATGTTACAGATGTTGCATTAGCAGCAGTTCCAGGGTGGATAGATGAGAGAGACCAACTTAATGTAACATGGTTGTGTGATATAAAGTAAATATAACTCATGTGAAAATGTTCCAAAACATGAAGCAGCACAAAAATCCAACATGTAGCATAAACCAAGTTTACACAGATATAAGTATCTGTGTCACATCAGGCTAACTGTTATTTATACTGTAAAGTAATGTGTATTATTTCTATGAAATAACATGTTTATGAATAACTGAGGCTTCTTCCTCCTTCTTCTTCTCTTGTAGTCCAGTAAGAATGACTTCCGCAGGAAGTGGGACAAAGACGAGTACGAACACCTCGCTCAGAAACGGCTGGCTGAGGAGAGAGACCGAGAGAGGAGAGATGGTGAGCAGATAAAAATAAACTCTTCATTTATTTTCTGCATCTGATCTGGAGATTTAGCCTTTGTTCAGACTGCTGGCAAGTCCGATTAGTTTCTCACAGAGACGTCTTCAAGACAGAATGTCCACACTGTTATTTACAAGTGATCAGATCCGATTTGTGCAGTCCAGACATCACCAACCTATCTGCAGGGGTCGCTGTGGCAACGACGAAGGTGTAAGAAACTACATACGCTGGTGGTGCAGCTTTCCAGCTCTGAATCATGAGAGGTGGAGATCGACCATGTGGCTGTCCACAGACTGTTGTTCTCTGTGTTGTCCTGAAAACCTCTCTGCTCGTGGCAGCTTTGTTCTGTTCAGTCGCTCTGATGTTCTTCTGTCTCTCTGGAGCTGAGGACGTCGTCGTGTGTCTCAGAGGACACTTTGATCATTGAGTGTCTGGACTGAGGCACATCAGTAGAAATCTGATTGAAATTTAGAAACCTTCAAATGTGGCTTAGATTTGATTTACAAAAATCTTAATTCATGTATTTTTTTGTTTTTTAGTGTGAACAAGACTTTAGTTCACCTTCAAATTCAGCAAACTGACAGGAAATGAATAATTACAGAGGAAAATTCTGTTTGATGTTGAGTTTAAATGTCTGTTTGTTCTTTGGTTTCTATTTTCTTTCCCTACTTATACATTTTCTTTCTCAGTTGTTTTTCTGACCACTCAAATGACAAAAATAATAATAGATGTTGTGAGACTTCACAGAAAGTTTGTACTGAAACTGTTGATTTAGTCTGAATCCTCACGTCTGAGAAAAAAAAAAAAACAAAAAATGGCAGAAATCATACATTGATTTTTTTTTTGCCATAGTTTCAATATTTTTGTAATTTCAGTTGTATTATAGAATAGATTTTCCATAACATACAACATCAGCATCACAAAATTCAATTTATGCGTATATATGCTTATAAGGTTCAGAAAGTCCTTCCACCATTTGATTAATCCAAAACAGTTCTTTTATGTGTGGTCAGTTGTTTTTAGAATTTATTTCTGTCTGCAAATAAAAATAAGAATTCATGCAAAAATCTACAAGTTGGTGTAAATAAATGCACAGCCTTTTACATACTTAAATAATGCAGTGAATAACATCACAACTTTGAGACTTGTGCAGCCTGAAGCTGCAGCTCAGACCTCAGACTCTGCAAGAGGAGATCAAACAACACAAACCAAACGTGTGAAGTTTCTTAATGCTGCTGTTTTGGTCTGGACTCTGTTCAACAAGAGATCCTGGTTGTCATGAAACTATTGCTGGTTTAAAAAAAAGGATTAAATAAATAAGAGAGAATAAAAAATAATAAAGCGTTTTGTTGCAAAGCATTCAGATGCTCCAGCTTTGTTTTTGTGCAGATGTGTAGTTTGTACAAGTGGGCTGGATGGAGCCAGACAAAGAGCTGAAGATCTCGGAGTCCGTCCCAGACAGAACCACAGAGAGTCCACCAGAGTCCCACCTGTGAGAGCAGGTTCTGTCCATCCGTTTGAGCCAGGAGGCTTGATGAACGCTCCGTGCAGTGTTTTCAGTTACAATCAGAGAAGCTGCCTCCAGTTCAGCCCGACTTAATAAACTGAACATTAAAGTACAACATTATTCCTTTAACTCTGATGAGTAGTTTTCCTGTTGACCGACAGATGAATTGTCTCCGTCTCTCTCAGGAAAAGCAGCTCCTCCAGTCAAGCGGGATCTCCTGCGTCACAGAGACTATAAGGTGGATCTGGAGTCCAAACTGGGGAAGACCATCGTCATCACGAAGACCACACCTCAGGCTGAGATGGGCGGGTACGAACACACTGACACCACAGACACATTTTATTCTGCTGCTTTGATTTCTTCTCCGTCTGAGTGAAAACATGTCAGACTCAGCTGGAATCTCTTTGTATCATATTTAAGGAGCTTTCAGTTCAGTGTTCATCTGTTCTGGTTCTGTCTCGGTTCTCTCCGAGTGTCACTGGTTTTCAGAATAAAAGCTGCACATGAGGAGGAAATAAACAACTGATTAATCACAAGTTCAACACACCAAATTCAGAAAAACTGAAATAACAGTTTAAAACATGAAGCTTCTGTCACACTGGTCAGTACTTTGGCCTCGCTCTGATTGGCTGTCCTCGTCTTCTTCTTCTTCTCTCTCAGTTACTACTGTAACGTCTGTGACTGTGTCGTGAAAGACTCCATCAACTTCCTGGATCACATCAACGGAAAGAAACGTGAGTCCACATCAGCACAGTGACTGTGATGATGAACCAGTTTACAGTGTGTGTGACTGTGTGTTAAACTCTGTGTGTGTGTGTGTGGTGCGTGTGTGTGTGTGTTGTGTGTGCGTGTGCGTGCGTGCACGCGCGTGCACGTGTGCGAGCAGACCAGAGGAACCTGGGCATGTCGATGCGAGTCGAGCGTTCGTCTCTGGATCAGGTGAAGAAACGTTTTGAGGTGAACAAGAAGAAGATGGAGGAGAAGCAGAAGGAGTATGACTTTGAGGAGCGCATGAAGGAGCTGCGGGAGGAGGTGAGCATTTCATTATAGCTGCTGGTGAAGGTGAAATGCATGCTGGGATACTTGAGTAAAGAACCCTGATCAAACAGGTGAAGTGACTCACTGACTCATTTTCAGGACGACTGAACCAACAGTCTGAGACGAGTTTGTGAAAATAGGATTTTGATAAAATAAAGTTGGCATTTTTACAGCAGAAGACTAAAGACCAAAACACACAAAAGGTGTTTGATGTAGACTTGCACCGATTTATTAGCAATGCTCAGAATCTGCCCGGTTTTCACGTGATCGGCCATGACCTGCGACCGGCCGGTCAGTCTAAAATTTGCCGGTCTAAAGCGCCGGTCAAATCCCCACTGCGCTGCGGCAGCAACAGAACAAAAAAACCAAACAAAAAGAAAACACACCAAGCAAACGCATTGCCTCTTCTTTTGGGTTATATGTTAACGTGCTGCAAAGTGTGAGCAGTCCTTGAACCCTCTCAACGCCTCGCAGGATACGTCAGCCCTTATGTCAGTCTGCCCAGGTCAATAACATCAGCAGCGCACAAACAAGCACATGTGCAACTCACGGCTTTGGCGACCTACACCATGTCGGTCGTATGGAAATTTTTAAAAGTGTGTGAGGAGGATAACAAGTTTGCAGTATGCAACACCTGCGAGGCTAAAATAGGGCGTGGAGGAACAACACCGAAAACGTTTGGTACGACTAATCCAGAGGTGTCCAAACTACGGCCCGCGGGCCAACTGCAGCTGTATTCCAAACCACATACATACTGCTGACTGCGTACGACACCAGTGTACACTGTATTCTGCATGTTGTTTTCAGTAGTGCTCAGTATGCGACAATTAATGATTACATTATAGCGGGCTATAACATGCTTTGCCCAGGTGTTTGGTACCAGCTGTGCTTTCTCAAGGCGCTGATGCTGCGGCGCTTTCCAAGGTGCTGATCCTGACTTTGTTCATTTGTTTGTTTGTTCAGTACTGTTTTACTGTTATTCTCTGTAGTTATTTTTGCACAGTTTCGTACTTGTAGTTTGACAGAGCCCATAAATAGCCTTTTGGGGGCGTAGGGATTAATATTTTCCCGAAAATTACATTTTCTATCCTGGAAACAGAGGAGCTCTGTCCTGATGTATGTAGGTTCTCAACCTGACCACTTTAGTGTATTTTCTGCTGGTATTAATAATTGTTATTGAGGAAGAAGAACGCCATTTCAATATTAATCAACATTATTATGAACATTAAATAAATGTGCAGGCTGTGTACAACTTGACCTTCTCTGTGGCTGCACAGGAGGATGAAATGCCAAGTTCAGCCTGTGATCTGTTACTGTCTGACTGAACAACCTCATGGAAGTGATATTTTACAGTTCTACATATTTTAATCTAACGAAATCCTTTTAAAAAAGTCAGTTGGTGTTTTCAAAGTCATGATATTGAGCTGAAGGTTCCAGATTTCATTCGCATTCACAGGCTGCTGCTGAGCGGAGCAGACGGCTCGCACCGCGTGCACTGCGATGTTCAACATCGTAGACTTAATAAAGTTAATTATCACTGAAAGTTAAAAAGCAAAACTCTAAAAAAAAGCTCTCACTCACTTGGTCTAGGGCTTTGTATGCATTTCCTGGAGATGTTGGTGTCTTTCTTCAGTGAGGGGCGCTTTTAGCCACAACCAACCTCTGAGGGTAAATCCATCACATGCAGTATTTCACCCCGACGTGTTTTGGATAAAGTATAAATCCAGTGATCTTGAAGCTTCGAGCTGCACCTGGAATTTTATCTGAGATTCTAAAAGTTGCAGCAACAGTTTGCATCTTCATTGTTTAATATTTTGAAGTATTTCCACACAAAGCTGGTGGCAGACAGCGTGTCATGTGTCTCATTAAGATGGTAGAGTCAAAAGTTATTGTATTAAGTGCATTCATAATCAGACATGCTTGAATTCATGGTGATTTGTGATCATTAACCAGTTAATAAAAGCTCCCTGTGTACTCAGCTGGTAGCAAATAGGAGCCAGAAAACACACACTACCCCCGAATGAAAATAAAATCTTAAGAATAATATAGCACATGCTATGATATGATGATGATATAGTAGACAAAAAGTTATATATTATTTATTAATGTAGAGTGTGTTTTAGCAAAGACGTGATTACTGAAAAGCTGGTTGTATCTTAAAATGTTCTGATAAAGGAAAATTCAAAAATTTTGTAATATCTTGTGTGCTGTAAAGTGGTTTGGAAAAAATGAAATCTGAATCGGCCGTCCAAGCACTCTGCAAATCGGAATCGGCCCAAAAAATTGTAATCGGTGCAAGTCTAGTTTGATGCTCACGTTTTGAGGAACATTGATTGTTATAAACAGCAGAAGATTCTCTGAAAACATCGTGACGAGTGTCAAACTGCCTCAACGCTCCAAACCTGAAGCGTCAAATGAGGACTAAAGCTTTTTATTCTGCAGCCGCAGTTTGTGTTTGGGAAAAGTTAAATGGATTAAAAAAGACGTGGAGGAGCGAGTGCTGATGGAGCTGCAGGGACAGACGGCAGAGAGGAGAGACAGAGAGGAGGGACAGACGGCAGAGAGGAGAGACAGAGAGGAGAGACAGACAGCAGAGAGGAGGGACAGACGGCAGAGAGGAGAGACAGACGGCAGAGACGAGAGACAGAGAGGAGAGACAGACGGCAAAGAGGAGGGACAGACGGCAGAGAGGAGAGACAGAGAGGAGAGACAGACGGCAGAGAGGAGGACAGACGGCAGAGAGGAGAGACAGACGGCAAAGAGGAGGACAGACAGCAGAGAGGAGGGACAGACGGCAGAGAGGAGGGACAGACGGCAGAGAGGAGAGACAGAAGAGAGACAGACAGCAGAGAGGAGGGACAGACGGCAGAGAGGAGAGACAGACAGCAGAGAGGGGACAGACAGCAGAAAGGAGGACAGACGGCAGAGAGGAGAGACAGAGAGGGGAGACAGACAGCAAGAGGGGGACAGACGGCAGAAAGGAGGGACAGACGGCAGAGAGGAGAGACAGAGAGGAGAGACAGACAGCAGAGAGGGGGACAGACGGCAGAAAGGAGGACAGACGGCAGAGAGGAGAGACAGAGAGGAGAGACAGACGGCAAAGAGGAGGGACAGACGGCAGAGAGGAGGGACAGACGGCAGAGAGGAGGGACAGAGAGGAGAGACAGACAGCAGAGAGGAGGGACAGACGGCAGAGAGGAGGGACAGACGGCAGAGAGGAGAGACAGAGAGGAGAGACAGACAGCAGAGAGAGGGACAGACGGCAGAGAGGAGGGACAGACGGCAGAGAGGAGAGACAGAGAGGAGAGACAGACGGCAGAGAGGAGAGACAGACGGCAGAGAGGAGAGACAGACGGCAGAGAGGAGGGACAGACGGCAGAGAGGAGGGACAGAAGGCAGAGAGGAAGACAGAGAGGAGAGACAGACGGCAGAGAGGAGGGACAGACGGCAGAGAGGAGGACAGACGGCAGAGAGGAGGGACAGAAGGCAGAGAGGAGAGACAGACGGCAGAGAGGAGGGACAGACGGCAGAGAGGAGAGACAGAGAGGAGGGACAGACGGCAGAGAGGAGGGACAGACGGCAGAGAGGAGAGACAGAGAGGAGAGACAGACGGCAAAGAGGAGGGACAGACGGCAGAGAGGAGGGACAGACGGCAGAGAGGAGGGACAGACGGCAGAGAGGAGAGACAGACGGCAGAGAGGAGGGACAGACGGCAGAGAGGAGAGACAGAGAGGAGAGACAGACGGCAAAGAGGAGGGACAGACGGCAGAGAGGAGGGACAGACGGCAGAGAGGAGGGACAGACGCGAGAGAGGAAGACAGAGAGGAGAGACAGACAGCAGAGAGGAGGACAGACGGCAGAGAGGAGAGACAGACGGCAGAGAGGAGAGACAGACGCGAGAGGAGGGACAGACGGCAGAGAGGAGAGACAGAGAGGAGAGACAGACGGCAAAGAGGAGAGACAGACGGCAAAGAGGAGGACAGACGGCAGAGAGGAGGGACAGACGCAGAGAGGAGGGACAGACGCAGAGAGGAGGGACAGACGGCAGAGAGGAGAGACAGAGAGGGAAAAGACAGACAGCAGAGAGGAGGACAGACAGCAAGAGGAGAGACAGACGCAGAGAGAGGGACAGAGAGAAGAGACAGACAGCAGAGGAGAGACAGACAGAGAGAAGAGACAGACGGCAGAGAGGAGGACAGACGGCAGAGAGGAGACACAGACGGCAGAGAGGAGAACAGACGCAGAGAGGAGGGACAGAGCAGAGATGAGACAGACGGCAGAGAGGAGGGACAGACGGCAGAGAGGAGAGACAGACAGCAGAGAGAGGACAGAGAGAAGAGACAGACGGCAGAGAGGAGAGACAGGAAAAACAGAGCAGAGAGGAGGGACAGACAGCAGAGAGGAGGGACAGACGGCAGAGAGGAGGGACAGACGGCAGAGAGGAGGGACAGACGGCAGAGAGGAGGACAGACAACAGAGGAGAGACAGACGGCAGAGAGGAGAGACAGACGGCAGAGAGGAGGGACAGAGAGGAGAGACAGACAGCAGAGAGGAGACAGAGAGGAAGACAGACAGCAGAGAGGAGGACAGACGGCAGAGAGGAGAGACAGAGGCAGAGACGAGCAAGAGAGGACGCAAAGAGGGGACAGACGCAGAGAGGAGAGACGACGCAGAAGGAAGACGGACGGCAGAGAGGAGAGACGACGGCAGAAGAAGACGAGAGAAGACAGACAGCAGAGAGGAGGGACGACAGCAAGAGGAGGACAGACAGCAGAGAGGAGAGACAGACAGCAGAGAGGAGGGAGGGAGTGTAAGTGTCGACATGATGATAAATCCTGATGTTACTGTACAGTTCAGTGGTTCATACACTGCAGACTGGAGTCTCTCAGTGACAACAGACAGACACTTGTCCACATGTGTCCAGATGCTGTCTCTCCCTCTTCAGTGTCTGTCTGCTGTAAAACGTCCTCACTGATGTAAATGATCCTGCTGCCGTAATACAAAAACATGAACTAGTTTATGGACTGACCTGAAAAAAGGAAAGAGGATTTTGTCCCATCAGAGAACAATATATTATTATTATTATTATTATTATTATCATTATTAGTAGTAGTATTGTTTTTATTATTGTTGTTGTTGTTAGTAGTATTATTATTAGTAGTATTTTAATAAATAGAGATCTTTTCCTAAAATACTGTTGGTTCTGTGGAAGTCTGAAGCCTGCAGGCACCTCAGGAGCTGCAGTTGACGTGTTGTTCAGTGTGTTTTGGCCTTTATTGAGAAAAGTTGCAGATTAATTGATTAAAATTAACTTTGTCATTACAGCGCCCCCTTGAGGTCAGTGAGTGTCGTTCTTGTTGACTAGTAGGTGGAATCTGCGACCAGCCTGCAGATTTCTTCACTTGTAGTGTAGAAAAATAAGAAAGAAGAACAAGAGGAGTCTGCAGCAAGCGACGCTGCTCTGACCTGTAATAGTGGATAAAAAAATAAAACGACGTGACAAATGAATAAAGATCAAGTCAGGATCAAAACTGTTTCCACACTGAACTTCAGTTTTTACCTCAGACTGACAGTGAAGACATTAAGTGTGTTTGTATGAAAATTAACTAAGACCGACGTGTTTTAACAGTTAAACCACCTCAACCTGAACCTCCACCCAGACTCCACCCAGCAGCTCAACTGAGAATCTGTTTGATTTGTTGTGTTTTCATTGTTTTTATTTATTGTGTTAAAGTGTGTCTTTATTTGTTTGTTTACTTATTGCAGAATTATTTTACCTTCATTTCTTCTAACAGAAGAATTTTGATGTACAGAGACGTCACAGGAAGGATGAAGACACTTTATTTAAAAGAAAAGAAAGAAGCCTGACTACTGTGATTAACTGTGAACGTCTGTTTGTCTGTCTGTCTGTCTGTCCTTCAGGAAGAGAAGGCGAAGGCCTACAAGAAGGAGAAGCAGAAGGAGCGGAAGCGGCGGGCAGAGGACGACGTGGACTTTGAGGAGGACGACGAGATGGCAGCGGTGATGGGTTTCTCAGGCTTTGGCTCGTCCAAGAAGAGTCACTGACGCTCTGCAGCACTGCAAAGACCAGCATGCACCAGGGTGGGAACTAATTTCAGCTCCGTCGACGTCATCAGAAATGATGGACAGAAGGACGAAAAAGAGACCAAAAAACTGCAGAAGTTTCCTTTAAGTTGACAAGAAGTCTGACGGCAGGAAGACAAAAACAGAAGAATCTGTTTGAGCTTTTCATCTTTTCTCCTTCAGACAAAAATACATTTAACAAGTTAAAATAAAACCTTTTCATACAGATGTTCTTTTTTTATCAGAATTACAGCTGGAGTTTGTTAAAAACTGAATATTTGACATCAATAATTTGATGAATGGGGAAATTCAAAGTATTTCAGAGTTTCTGGTGTCAAGAACCGAATTAAAAATATCAACAAGTTGAATTTTAACTTGTTGAATCTTTATTTTTGAGGTGGAGGAGAAATGGAAGCTCAAACAGCCACTGTGGTTACTTTTTAGTTGTTTTTTTTTGTTTGTTTGTTTGTTTTTTTTGTCGGAACTCGTCTGTTGTATCAGAAATTCAGATTTTAATAAACACACTGTTTTTTCTTTATCACTGCTTGTTCTCTGGTTAATCAGCTGTTGGTGTCAGTGAACGCATCATTAAAGAAAATAAAACGTCCTGCAGGAAAGTGATGCTAACAGAACCAGTTTGTGTGCAGTGATAAAACTAAATGTAGTACAGTAAAACGGTGGTTCCCAACCTGAGGTCCGGGTCCCTCTTAAGGCGGCGCCAGAGATTACTTGGTCTGTTCTGAGGTCATCAAAATCACATTTACGTGTCGACTAAAATCACTATTTCAGGCTTTGAAGAAGAAGAGCAGGAGAGAAATTCATAAAAAAAAAACCCCACTCTGTTCTGATTCTACCTGAACTCAAACCAACAAGACTCAGAGTTACAAAAATATACAGAAAGATCTGCTTTGTTTGTTTATTTATTTGTGTATTTCACAACACGCAGAATCTTTGTGGAGCTCAAACTCAGACATAAACAGCACAAACTGATAAAGTTCACAGTGACTTGTTCTTTTCAGCACCTGCAACAAAATTAAAATGTATAAATGCAAAAAACCTGAATGATAAAACAAAACATTGAGTCGGTTCATGTAGACGCTCATGTATGATGTTAACGTGGGCCACTGCTCTGATTGGTGGAACAGAACAGAAGGAACGATGATTGGTCAGATTAACAGAAAAAGACCCCCTGAGTTCATGGAGGCGGGGTTGAGTTTGCAGGAAGTGTTGCAGTGTAACTTCCTGTTGGGACTGAGGGATAAAGAATGAAACTAAGCTGAGTGAATGTGACCGTGTGAGGAAAATAAACCGAAGAGTTTGTTCTGCTAACGTTCATTTCACTAAAATTCAACAGAGTTTTTGTTTGCTTGTTTTGTTTTGCACAAGAGATCCACAACACATGGACAACAACAAACAAACAAACAAACAAACAGGCACAAAATAAAATAAATGAAGCACAATAGAATGTCAACTAACCATAAAATAAGCACCATTAAAATACAAACCCTCCACTCATCCATCACATCTACTCACATCCTCATCATCACTCATCCTCTCATTCACTCATCCTCATCATCACTCATCACTCATCATCACCTCATCTCATCCACACTCATTCACACTCATCCATCCACTCATCCATCTCATTTCATTCCATCACTCTTTCACATCATCACAATCACTCATTCACCATCATCATCACTCATCCACTCATTTCACATCATCCATCACTCATCACATCACTCATCATCCATCACCATCACTCATCATCACTCATCATCATCTCATCCATCACTCATCCATCACTCATCATCATCCATCCTCATCACATCATTTCACTCATCCATCACTCATCATCACTCATCCATCACTCATTCACTCATCCATCACTCATCATCACTCATCATCACTCATCACCTCATACTCATCATCCTCATTCATCTCATCATCCCATCTCACTCATCCTCATCCATCACTCATCCATCATCACTCATTCACTCATCCATCACTCATTCCTCACTCACCATCACTCATCCATCACTCATTCACTCATCCATCACTCATCCGTCACTCATCATCATCTCATTCACTCATCCATCACTCATTCATCACCATTCACTCATCCATCCCATCACTCATCCATCACTCATCATCACTCATCCATCACTCATTCCATCATCCATCACTCATCATCACTCATTCACTCATCCATCACTCATCCATCACTCATTCATCACTCATCCATCACTCTTTCATCACTCATTCACTCATCCATCACTCATTCATCACTCATTCATCACTCATCCATCACCATCACTCATTCACTCATCCATCACTCATTCACTCATTCTCACTCATTCCATCACTCATCATCACTCATCCATCACTCATCCATCACTCATTCATCACTCATTCATCACATCATTCATCACTCATTCATTCATCCATCACTCATTCATCACCATCATCATCATCACTCATTCATCACTCATCCATCACTCATCGTCACTCATCCATCACTCATTCACTCATCCATCCTCATTCACTCATTCATCACTATCATCACTCATCCATCACTCATTCATCACTCATTCATCACTCATCCATCTGTAAGAGACCTTTAGATCATTTTGAGTTTATTTGTTTATCTGTAAAGTGTAAAGTTGACGTTCATTGTTGGAGGAACATAAATGTCACACACCCTGCAGACGTGGACAGGAAGTGTATATTTTTTATCACCTGTGAGCTCTGAGTGCAGGTGAACAGTCCATGTGGAGCAAAAGGGGGCGGAGCTCTGTGGATGAGATGCGATCTGAGAACCAATCAGCTGTCACCTGACGAGCGTTTAACCCTCCAGGATTTCACAGCAGCTTTTCTAAAAACTTGCAACTCGTAACGTTTTTAGTTTAGTTTCTTTTTTTTTTTTTTTTTGCAGTGAACTTATGGAAGAAAGTTCAAATCACAGAAAAAAGTTTGTTTCATGTTTTGTTCAGTTTATTAAAAATTGCTTGTTGCTTATTCTGGAGAGAGAAAACCACGTTTAGAGCTCAGTCCTCTGAGTGACGTCACCAAAAAGACTTGAGACAATAAAAAATCTACTGAGGGGTTTGACACAAAGAAGCAAAAAGGTTTTGGATCTCAAACTCAAACACGAACTTATAGGATGTAAAAAATCTATCAAACGTTAAGAACCACAAACCTGGAGACACAGAGGAGCAGGAGACACAGAGGAGCAGGAGACACACAGGAGCAGGAGACACACAGGAGCAGGAGACACACAGAGGAGCAGGAGACACACAGGAGCAGGAGACACACAGAGGAGCAGGAGACACACAGGAGCAGGAGACACACAGGAGCAGGAGACACACAGAGGAGCAGGAGACACAGAGGAGGGAGGAGACACAGAGGAGCAGGAGACACACAGGAGCAGGAGACACACACAGGAGCAGGAGACACACAGAGGAGCAGGAGACACAGAGGAGCAGGAGACACACAGGAGCAGGAGACACACAGAGGAGCAGGAGACACACAGGAGCAGGAGACACACAGAGGAGCAGGAGACACAGAGGAGCAGGAGACACACAGGAGCAGGAGACAACAGAGGAGCAGGAGACACAGAGGAGCAGGAGACACACAGAGGAGCAGGAGACACACAGCAGCAGGAGACACAGGAGCAGGAGACACAGAGGGAGCAGGAGACACACAGGAGCAGGAGACACAGAGGAGCAGGAGACACACAGGAGCAGGAGACACCACAGGAGCAGGAGACACAGAGGAGCAGGAGACATAGGAGCAGGAGACACAGAGGAGCAGGAGACATAGGAGCAGGAGACACACAGGAGCAGGAGACACACAGAGGAGCAGGAGACACAGGAGCAGGAGACACAGAGGAGCAGGAGCACACAGAGGAGCAGGAGACACACAGGAGCAGGAGACACAGAGGAGCAGGAGACACACAGGAGCGGAGGAGACAGAGGAGCAGGAGACACACAGGAGCAGGAGACACACAGGAGCAGGAGACATAGGAGCAGGAGACACAGAGGAGCAGGAGACATAGGAGCAGGAGACACACAGGAGCAGGAGACACACAGAGGAGCAGGAGACACACAGGAGCAGGAGACACAGAGGAGCAGGAGACATAGGAGCAGGAGACACACAGGAGCAGGAGACCACAGAGGAGCAGGAGACACACAGGAGCAGGAGACACACAGGGAGCAGGAGACACACAGGAGCAGGAGACACACAGAGGAGCAGGAGACACAGAGGAGCAGGAGACACACAGGAGCAGGAGACACAGAGGAGCAGGAGACACACAGAGGAGCAGGAGACACAGAGGAGCAGGAGACACACACAGGAGCAGGAGACACAGAGGAGCAGGAGACACAGAGGGGCAGGAGACACACAGGAGCAGGAGGACACAGGGGGGGCAGGAGACACACAGGAGCAGGAGACACACAGAGGAGCAGGAGACACACAAGGAGCAGGAGACACACAGGAGCAGGAGACACAGAGGAGCAGGAGACACACAGGAGCAGGAGACACACAGAGGAGCAGGAGACACAGAGGAGCAGGAGACACACAGAGGAGCAGGAGACACAGAGGAGCAGGAGACACACAGGAGCAGGAGACACACAGAGGAGCAGGAGACACACAGGAGCAGGAGACACAGAGGAGCAGGAGACACACACAGGAGCAGGAGACACATAGGAGCAGGAGACACACAGGAGCAGGAGACACAGAGGGGCAGGAGACACACAGAGGAGCAGGAGACACACAGGAGCAGGAGACACAGAGGAGCAGGAGACACACAGGGGGAGCAGGAGGACACAGAGGAGCAGGAGACACACAGGAGCAGGAGACACAGAGGAGCAGGAGACACAGAGGAGCAGGAGACACAGAGGGGCAGGAGGACACACAGGAGCAGGAGACACAGAGGGGCAGGAGACACACAAAGGAGCAGGAGACACACAGAGGAGCAGGAGACACACGAGGAGCAGGAGACACACAGGAGCAGGAGACACAGAGGAGCAGGAGACACACAGGAGCAGGAGACACACAGAGGAGCAGGAGACACAGAGGAGCAGGAGACACACAGAGGAGCAGGAGACACAGAGGAGCAGGAGACACACAGGAGCAGGAGACACACAGAGGAGCAGGAGACACACAGGAGCAGGAGACACAGAGGAGCAGGAGACACACACAGGAGCAGGAGACACAGAGGGGCAGGAGACACACAGGAGCAGGAGACACAGAGGGGCAGGAGACACACAGGAGCAGGAGACACACAGAGAAGCAGGAGACACACAGAGGAGCAGGAGACACAGGAGCAGGAGACACACAGAGGAGCAGGAGACACACAGGAGCAGGAGACACAGAGGAGCAGGAGACACACAGAGGAGCAGGAGACACAGAGGAGCAGGAGACACAGAGGAGCAGGAGACACACAGAGGAGCAGGAGACACAGAGGAGCAGGAGACACACAGGAGCAGGAGACACACAAGAGGAGCAGGAGACACACAGGAGCAGGAGACACAGAGGAGCAGGAGACACACACAGGAGCAGGAGACACAGAGGGGCAGGAGACACACAGGAGCAGGAGACACACAGAGGAGCAGGAGACACACAGAGGAGCAGGAGACACACAGGAGCAGGAGACACAGAGGAGCAGGAGACACACAGGAGCAGGAGACACACAGGAGCAGGAGACACACAGAGGAGCAGGAGACACAGAGGAGCAGGAGACACACAGAGGAGCAGGAGACACACAGGAGCAGGAGACACAGAGGAGCAGGAGACACAGAGGAGCAGGAGACACACAGGAGCAGGAGACACATAGGAGCAGGAGACACACAGGAGCAGGAGACACACAGAGGAGCAGGAGACACACAGGAGCAGGAGACACCAGAGGAGCAGGAGACACACAGGAGCAGGAGACACACAGGAGCAGGAGACACAGAGGAGCAGGAGACACACACAGGAGCAGGAGACACAGAGGGGCAGGAGACACACAGGAGCAGGAGACACAGAGGGGCAGGAGACACACAGGAGCAGGAGACACACAGGAGCAGGAGACACACAGAGGAGCAGGAGACACAGAGGAGCAGGAGACACAGAGGGGCAGGAGACACAGAGCAGGGGACACAGAGAGCAGGAGACACACAGAGGAGCAGGAGACACAGAGGAGCAGGAGACACAGAGGGGCAGGAGACACACAGGGAGCAGGAGACACACAGAGGAGCAGGAGACACAAGGAGCAGGGGACACACAGAGGAGCAGGAGACACACAGAGGAGCAGGAGACACAGAGGAGCAGGAGACACACAGGAGCAGGGAGACACACAGAGGAGCAGGAGACACACAGAGGAGCAGGAGACACAGAGGAGCAGGAGACACACGGACAGGAGACACAGAGGAGCAGGAGACACATAGGAGCAGGAGACACACAGGAGCAGGAGACACACAGAGGGCAGAGACAACAGGAGCAGGAGACACACGAGCAGGAGCACAGAGGAGCAGGATACACACAGAGGAGCAGGAGACAGACAGAGCAGGAGCAGGAGACACAGAGGCAGGAGACACAAGGGCAGGAGACACACAGAGGAGGCAGGAGACACAGAGGAGCAGGAGACACACAGAGGAGCAGGAACACAAGAGCAGGAGACACAGAGGAGCAGGAGACCACAGAGAGCAGGAGACAAGAGGAGCAGGAACACAGAGCAGGAGACAAGAGGAGCAGAGGACACACAGAGAGCAGGAGACACAGAGGAGCAGGAGAACACAGGGGGAGACAGGAGACACACAGAGGAGCAGGAGACACAGAGGAGCAGGAGACACAGAGGAGACAGGAGACACACAGAGGAGCAGGAGACACAGAGGAGCAGGAGACACACAGGAGCAGGAGACACACAGGAGCAGGAGACACACACAGGAGCAGGAGACAAGAGGAGCAGGAGAACGCAGGACACAGGAGCAGGAGACACAGAGGAGCAGGAGACACAAGGAGCAGGAGACACAGGAGCAGGAGACACAGAGGAGCAGGAGACACACAGGAGCAGGAGACACACAGGAGGCAGGAGACACACAGGAGCAGGAGACACAGAGGAGCAGGAGACACACAGGAGCAGGAGACACAGAGGAGCAGGAGACACACAGGAGCAGAGACACAGGAGCAGGAGACACACAAAGGAGCAGGAGACACACGGAGCAGAGAGACAAGAGGAGCAGGAGACACACAGGAGCAGGAGACAACAGAGGAGCAGAGCGAGACACAGAGGAGCAGGAGACACACAAGAGCAGGGACCAAGCAGGAGCAGGAGACACAGCAGGAGCAGCCGCAGAGACACACAGGAGCAGGAGACAAGGAGCAGGACACACACAGGAGCAGGAGACACACAGGGAGCAGGAGACACAGAGGAGCAGAGACACACAGGCAGGGAGACACAGCAGGAGCAGGACAAACACAGGAGCAGGAGACACAAGGAGCAGGAGACACACAGGAGCAGGAGACCCAAGGAGAGGAGACACAGGAGACACACAGGAGCAGGAGAACACGAGAGACGAGAGCAGGAGACACACAGGAGCAGGAGACACAAGGAGCAGGAGACACAGAGGAGCAGGAGACACACAGGAGCAGGAGACACACAGGAGCAGGAGACACAACAGACAGAGGAGCAGGAGACACACAGGGAGCAGGAGACACACAGAGGAGCAGGAGACACACAGGAGCAGGAGACACACACACAGAGGAGCAGGAGACACACAGAGGAGCAGGAGACACACACAGGAGCAGGAGACACAAGGAGCAGGAGACCACAGGAGCAGGACAGAGGAGCAGGAGACACACAGGAGCAGGAGACACACAGGAGCAGAGACACAGGAGCAGAGACACAGAGGAGCAGGAGACACACAGGAGCAGGAGACACAGGAGCAGGAGACACACACAGGAGCAGGAGACACACAGGAGCAGGAGACACAGGAGCAGGAGACACAGAGGAGCAGGAGACACACAGAGGAGAGGGAGACACACAGAGGAGCAGGAGACACACAGGAGCAGGAGACACAGGAGCAGAAGACACAGAGGAGCAGGAGACACACAGGAGCAGGAGACACACAGGAGCAGGAGACACACACAGGAGCAGGAGACACACAGGAGCAGGAGACACAGGAGCAGGAGACATAGAGGAGCAGGAGACACACAGAGGAGCAGGAGAAAATAGTCAGACAAAATCTAATTATTTAGCTTTTTGTTTGAAACATGCGTCTGAACCGCAGCTGCTTTATTTCTAAATGAGACGTTTCAGAGCGAGAGGAAACGTTGAAATGTGATTTTCAGTGGAACGTGTTGGACGGGACGTTGTGGTCGTTGTGGTTGTGAAGGTTCAGGTCGGTCTGATGTTGTTGCAGCAGCCTGAAACCAAGTTTGATCAACAGGAAGTAGAAGAGGAAAGTTTGTCGTGTTCCTCTGAGCGCTCGGCGGCATCAGTGACCAGACAGAGACGCCCGCAGGACGTCACACGGACGAATGGACCAACGGATGGCTCAGCATCAAGTGTTCTTCTGATCTGTCACCTGTAACTCTCACCTGTAACTCATCAGGTCGGCTTTACTTGTTCGAGACGTCTCAGTGAGACAAACAGGTCACAGGTCTGATGAAGCAGGTCGACTTTTACTTCTGATCAGAAAGAAATTTATTCATCCTGGAAGAAACTCTTGTAGCTCTGAGTTTGTTCAAATGAGTCGGGGGAAACTTTAACCTTAATTTGGTTACCGTGGTAACTTTAATTTGTATGGTACTTCTAGTCCAGGATACTTTATGAAAAAAATGGAAATATTAAAGTAAAGTACTTCAAAATTGTATTTTAGTACCATACCTGAGTAAATGTACTTAGTTACATTCCACTCCTGCGGTCGGACGTGTGCCGAGATGTCGACTGTCTGGACGAGGAAATGAGACAGAGAGGCTGCGTTTGTTAAAGAAAATCTGCTAGTGAGGAGGTCAAAGTTACCATGGCAACTGAATTAGGGTTAAAGTTACCATGGCAACTGAGTTAGGGTTAAAGTTACCACGGTACAGACAAAAACAAAACATAACAAAAAGAAAAATAGCGTAATACGACGAAAACAACATAACGAGACTAGAAAAATGTAACAAGATGAAAAAGATGAAAAACTGTAGGGCTGCAACTAATGATTATTTTCATTATGGACTGATCTGTCAATCATTTTCTCCACTAATCAATCAGTTGTTTGATCCATAAAATGTGATCAAATGTGATGTTGATCAAAGTCCAAGATGACGTCCTCAAATGTCTCGTTTTGTCCACAACTCAAAGATCTTCAGTTTCCTGTCAGAGAGTAAAGAAAGCAGAAAATATTCACATTTAAGAAGCTGAAATCAGAGAATTTAGACTTTTATTTTAATTAAAAAATGACTCGACTAATGAACTGAATTAACAGAAGTTCCGTTTTGTTTTTACAGTGTATCTACATGTACTTCATCATCATATTTTACTAGCAGGTGTAAATGTGGAGCAGCTCCGACAGTATTAATAATCAAACAAAAGTTTAATTCTTCTCTGTAACTAATTCAAGACTTTCTGGATTAATGAGACTCGAGTTATTTTAAAACTGAACCCACATTTGATTTTTTTATTTGCATTTTCACGCTGCAGCGGCGCCGTTACCATCAGCTGCGACCGCCACTTCTGCATGTGGAGATTTATTTTTGTGTCTGCTTTCCCACAATGCACCGCTCCCAGCACACTGGATGTCTGTGAGTCACAACAGACGGCGTCTGTCCTTTAAGATCCACCTGTGAATCGGGTTCTGTCTCCGTCTCTGAGAGTTTGACTGTCTGCGATGACCCTGTCGTGTCCTGTCACATCTGAGCTGTTACCAGCCTCACTTTCATCCTGTGACATCATCACGCCCAACATGACTGTCCGAGGAGGAAGCAGGCGAGGGTTTTTCCTCCGACACTCTTAAAAAAGAGCAGTTAAAATATCTGTGAGGCGACAAACGAGGCGCTGAAACAGACAAAATATATGAAGTCATGCAGGCTCAGTTAAACCTGCTTTAATCCTGGTTTAACTTTAACTTTAACATAATCTGACACCAAACTTAAACTAGCTTAAAATTAATAAAGATTTCATTTAAACCTTTTAAAATATCTTCCTGTTTCAGATCCACTGAGTAAAATAATCCAGAGTCATCAGGAGGAGATTAACTAAACTAACCAGCTGTTTTAACTAGTCAGAAACCAGTGCACTGTTTTGTTAGGAACACCGAGCAGCCGCCTCGTTTATACTTGATTATTTATATTTATTACATATTTATCAGGTTGAGTAAATTTCTCTCTGAACAGTTTCTTCCTTTAAAGTCACGTCTTTTACTTGTTTTTGTCTTGTTACGTCTAGTTTTGTCTTTTACATCGTCTCTGACGTTGTTTCCATCTTTATTTCTTGTATCATGATTCTGTTATTTGATCCAAAAACGCTCACTAATCAAGTAAAACAGAACTTTAGACGACTAAAAAAACAACCTTCATGAAAAACCTCGTGTTCGTGTGTGATGTGGTAAAAAGGAGAAAAGCAGTCAGATCCCCTGACGACTCGCAGTCGTAACATCTCGAGTCAGTCGTGTTCAAGTCCAAGTTGAGCTGCAAGTCAAGTCTAAAGTCACGTGACTCAGTGTTGATACAGTTTGTTTTTATACGAGCTCGTCTTTTCATCAGATGGACATCGAGCAGCAAAAAGTCCAAACTCAGCGAATCAGAAACGTTCAGTTATTTTCTGTCACTTTTTAACAGTGTCGTCGTCGTCGTGGTTACAGCAGCGAGTGGGTGTAACTGCTGCGTGTTGTTCCGCTCTGTGGTCAGACGGGGGGAGGAGGAGGATGCTGCCTTCACCCCCCCACCCCCCTGCACAGTCACTTCCTCTGACAGAGAGAGAGAGAGAGAGAGAATGAAGGAGAGGGAGGTGAAGAGATAGAGAGACACACAGAAAGAGTGGGAGAGAGAGAGAGAGAAGGAAGCCATTTTGGTTCCTGGGAGGCCTGTCTGTCTTCCCTGCTGTTTGTCTTCAGTCTTCTTCTTCTTCTTCTCTGGTTTATTTGCCTAAAAAGACACTCAGAGAGACAAAAAGTGGTGGGTTGGTTTGAGGAAGTCAAATTCTGAAGACAGTTTGCAGTTACTTTGTCCTCTTTGAGTCTTTAAGAGACGTTTTGGTTTGACGTCCTCACAGGAAGGAGCAGCGAGGACCGAGGCCCGTCTGTGAGACAAGCAGTGGACGTCTGAAGAATAAAGTCTCTGAAAGAGGAAGCGAGGGTGAAGAAGTGAAGCTGATCTCCAGGTGATGGTGGTGTCCTCTCGTTAGAGCAGGAGTCTTCAGTTTGACACCAGCTGGACGGACGTCGAGTCTTTGACGAGTGAGGACGCAGGATGAGTTCGGACAGAGTGCCATCCAGGTCGGAGGTGATGAGGTGGAGCCCGCAGCAGCTGGCAGACTACCTGAAGAGGGTGAGACATGCATACTGTCTGTCTCTGTCTCTCTGTCCATTTGTCCATCTGTCAGTCCTCAGAGGTAATTTAACCTGCTGCAGTCAGACAGTCGAGGCTCATTTAAAACCTGAAGTTTTGCAGTAAAATCAGTCGATCAGCCGAATTTTTACATCAAAGCTCAACTCAGGTGAACTTTGACTGTCGACCAATCAGAAGCCGTCCTGACAGAGCTGAGCTCTGAGTGGACGGAGAGCCGCAGAGTCCAAATCAGAGGACGCCATCGTAGTTTTACAAACCCTGTTTGAGCCGACATCATGGCCACGTGACCGAGTCAGCTGGAGTCAACATTAAATTAATCAATGATCGATTAACTGGTCGTTAAGAATCTGATCAGTCAGGTAAAATTGAATTGATCTGCTATCAGATAAATATGCAACATGAAGCTCTTTATATGTTTCACAGGCTACACTCTGAAAAATAAGGGTTCCAAAAGGGTTCTACCTGAAGGCCTGAGGTTCTCCTGGTTGGATTCTTGTTAGCACCCTTAGAAAGATAGAAAGGTTCTGGATAGAACCTCCAGAGAGGGTTCTAGGCGGAACCATTGTAATGTAAAGGGGTTCTCTGTAGAACCTCTCAAAGGGGGTTCTAGGGGAAAGCTTTCACAGATGGTTCTAGATATAACCTTTTATGTTGGGCTCTAGGTGGAACTCTAAGAAAGGGTTCAAAGTGAACTTTAATAAAATGTTCTAACAGGAAACAAAAATGGTTCTCCTGTGGGGACAAGCTGAAGAACCCTACATGGTTCTAGTTAGCAGCTTTATTTCTAAGGGTGTAGGTAATGCTGTCGGAGAACGTGGAACATGTTCCTGTGGAGATAAAAAATGCAAACAAATGAAACATTTTTAAGATTTAGTCTGATCAATGGATTCATTGATCGTTAATTTTACAGATGATCGATTAAGAACAGAACTGAAAGTTTACAGTCAAAATGAAGGAGCCAATCACAGAGCAGTAGGTCACATGGTCAGTGTACCTGGCAGCCAATGGGCTTCCATTTAGATTTTTTTTTTTCTGTGGTGAGCCAGAAAGGATGTAATTTAATCTGAGTTTTATTCTGAGTTTCAATCTGAGTTTTAATCTGAATTTTAATCTGAGTTTTATTCTGAGTTTTAAATCTGAGTTTTATTCTGAGTTTTATTCTGAGTTTTATTCTGAGTTTTAATCTGAATTTTAATCTGAGTTTTATTCTGAGTTTTAATCTGAGTTTTAATCTGAGTTTTATTCTGAGTTTTATTCTGAGTTTTATTCTGAGTTTTATTATTTATTCTGAGTTTTATTCTGAGTTTTATTCTGAGTTTTAATCTGAGTTTTAATCTGAGTTTTATTCTGAGTTTTATTCTGAGTTTCGTTTTATTCTGAGTTTTAATCTGAGTTTTATTCTGAGTTTTATATCTGAGTTTTATTCTGAGTTTTAAAGCAGCTGTGAGGATATGAAGGTTCAGATCAGGCTTTTAACTTTTAAACTAGCTTTAAATTAAGAAAGATTTAATTTAAACCTCTCTTTAAACTCTAGTTTGATTTTAACTCTAAACTTGGATTAAATTTAATTCTGTTGCACCGAAACTTTAAACTCCAGTTTAAACTGTGATCCAGTATTAACTTAACTGACTTTAGAGGAGTTTTAACTTTTAAAATATCTGTTTTTTTTTCCAGATCTACTGAGCAAAATAATACCAGGCAGAGTCATCAGGAGGAGATTAACTAGGCTCAGCAGCTGTTTTAGCTAAACAGCAAACAATGTAAATAATCTTTTGGTCATTTGATTTTCTTTTCAGGCATTAAAAGGCAAAAAAGTACAAAAATCAATATTGGAAGAAAAAGGATTTTACTTTTCCACGATCAAAAATAAATGATGGTTTAATTTTAATTTTAAGTAAAAAATAAAAACATTTAAAAAAAATAAGAGAAAAGGATAAATCAGTGTGACTCTGGTTCATCTGAACCGTCTCTGTAAACCAGACGTGGAAAAACAAGCTCATGTGATCATGTGATAAAACTCTGCACGTCTGTTGGAGCTGTTTCGGTACCAGAGACGACAAAAGACTCCTCACGTTATAAAACACTTCACATTTTAGAAAATTAAAGGGGAAGAAGCTCAAGTTACATTTCATCATTCATAATTTCCTCATATTTGTCCTGTCATTGTTTATCTTTGACAGGTTTGCTTAATTTATTGGTGACGTTTTTGATTATTAACGATTCGTTACGAGTCATAAAGAGACACAAACTCACTCAGAGAACAGGACAGAGACTCATCAGGACAGAGACATCAGACTCTGTCCAAAGTTCAAAATATAAAGTAGCAGCTTCACAGAATCTCGTGTAATTTCCTGTGAATGATGAGTGTCGATCAGCTTTTGAACGTTTCACAGAATAAAGGTCACATTTTCTGCTAAATTAACTTATTCAAAGTTTTTCAACTCGTTCGTCTGAGCGCTCCGCGTCTTTTATCACCTTTGACCTCTTTCAAGTCTTTCCTGTAACGGTTATTTTCATCATCTGTTAATCTGTTGATCACTTTCTCCATTGATCGATTGGTTGTTCTCGTTTTTTCCACAACTCAAAGATCTTCAGTTTCCTGTCAGAGAGGAGTAAAGAAACCAGAAAATATTCATATCCTTAATTCCACTATTTTTTTTTTCAGATTTGTTCTATTTTTTTCAGAAAGCAATGCACATACCTTACCATCACTGTATATAGTCTGTTTATTATCTATTTTTACCATCTGTGTATATTTGATAGGTTATATATATATTTTTAAACTTCTCGCTATATTTTTATTTTATATTTTTATATTTCACTTCTAATTGCACTATACGATATATCTTTCTTGATCTTGTAAGGAGCACCTGTAACGTCAACAATTTCCCCTCGGGGATAAATAAAGTATTTCTGATTCTGATTCTGATTTAAGAAGCTGAAAAAATGTCCAGTTTGAAAACATAAAATACTCACTAATTATCACAGCATTAACTGTGAAATTTGTGGGTTACTTTAAATTACTTAATTACTTGGTAACTAGCATGAAATTATGGGACCAAAGTTACTGATACTCTGAGTAGTGTTTGAGAAGAGTACTTTGTACTTTTACTTACTTAATGTAACAGTACTTGTACTTGAGTAAAGACTTGAGATTTTCTTGTGACTTGCGAAACATGACTTGGTTCCAGCTCCGCCTCCTGCAGCCCCGAGTCTCACTGACACTGTGTGTGTGTGTTTCTGTGTGTGTGTGTGTGTGTGTGTGTTTCTGTGTGTGTGTGTTTTCAGATGAGTCTGTCCGGCTGTGATAAAGCCGTGTTGAAACACTCCATCAGCGGCTCCAGATTCGTGGTGAGTTCATGAACTTCAGCACACAGTCAGAGAAAAGAGGTTCAGTGAGGTCTCAGCAACTGAATGGTCAATCAATCAATCAATCAATCAATCATCAATCAATCAATCTGACTTTATTGATATAGACAGTGATGATCAACTCGCAGCCTGTGGCCCAAATCCGGCCCCGAACAGGTGCTGGGCGGACGTCCAATCATTTTAATAATCAATAAATATAAATTGATCCACATGTGGAATTGTTTGGTTTGTTTAAACATCAGTAAATGTTCAATAATGTTGCATGTTGTCCTTCACACACTAATAAATCACCAACATTTGATTGGCTGCGTGATAGACGAGCTTCCTGCTGCACTGTAAAAAAAGAAAACACTGACTCAGCTTACAGAAGTGAAGGTAACGATTTGCATGGATCTTTTTAAGTAATTCCAGCTCAATAATTATTGATTAATCTCAGGAGACTTTTATAGTTCGACCAACTCATTAGTTTGGTCCAGCTGACATGATTAACTTTGTCCTCTAAATTGTAATTAAATGGTTTTGACATTATTAAACAGTCAAATTACTTTGTTTAAGTTATTAAAACATCTTTATTTTTTTCTTTTCTGCTCAGAAATATCCATGCAAATTGTTGCCTTAATTTGTTTGAGTGTTAGTAACTTTTTTACTTAAGTCAGAATAACTCACACAGAACAATTTAACCACGAACAGTTTTTATACCATCATCTGCTCTGACTGGACCAGACGTCATGGCAACAATCTTTATCACTTTGTTGGCTTTAAGTCTTAAGTCTCTGAAAAATACAAAGTTTGATTGTTTTAAGTTCAGACACTGAAGTTAGTCACAATCACTGAATCAGCTGAGGACAAGCTGCACTTTTAATTTCATTTTTGTGTAAAAAGAAATAGTTATTTGCTGTTGCAAAGAAAACAAAAGCAAAAGTAGAACTCATCAAGCATCTGTGAACCCAAATATGTTAAAAATACTTAAAAAAGAAAAGTAAATGATCTCAACAGAAGATTAAAGGTTGGCAAAACTTTGTTTAGTTTATTTCAAAACTTTCTCAAAGTTGAGTTTTCTCAACTTTCTTTTTACAGGACAGAGCTGATTGACTTTAAGAATAAAAAAACAATTATTCTGTGTTTGGTAAAACTTAAAAGTTTAAGTTTTAAGTTTTTGTGACTTATTCCAGTTAAATAAAGTGAGAATTTGAGTGTCTCTGCTCTAAAATCTCCTCACACTTGATTCTGTAAACTCTCTGCTCTGTTTGACATCTTCACTCTGTTATCTCTCTCTCTGTTTTTTTTTTTTTTTTTTGCAGAATCTGAGTGATAACGACCTGCAGAAATTCCCCAAACTTCACGCTCCGTGAGTACCGACACACTGCTGACTCATATCACACACACACAGTCACATTTACACCTGCTGTTAACATGGAGTTAGTGTCCTCATTATTAATGATCCCATCTCACCTTCATGTTTTCACCTGCTGTTTTTAATGTGTTCCTGTTCTCCTCATTGAGATCAGACATAATAAACGTGTTTGTCACAGCACAGATACACGTTCACATTCCCCCTCTTGTTTATCTAAAGGAGAAACTGAGAGAGACAGAAGAAGAAGAAAATGTCTGTAAACACGAGGCTGATGTCCAGTAAAAAGGCACCAAATACATATTTTATCCACGTTTAGTAACCTGAGCAGAGCAGAGTTCTGCCTCACAGCCTGAGATCAGCTCACTCCACTCCAGGTTTATCCAACAGACTCTCCTTCACTTCAGCCTGCAGCTGGAAAAACAGTACACGGGAACTTCTTGGACCTTTTCTGCAGAGTTTGTTTGTGGGCAAACTGTACATTTACTGCCACCAGACAACTTCATCGTTCTGCTCTGATTGACGGCTGTCTGCTCTGAGTGCTCTTATTTTCCCTCCTCCTTTTCTCACCACACCCGCTGTGTGCACACTGAGCTTTCACATTCAGTTTCTCCAGAATTTCATGGCTGCTTTTTGGATTGTTGCGGCCGAAAATGTCTGATTTCACGGCAGCTTTTCTAAAAAAAAAATTGCAATTGTGTTGAAATTGCAGAAGGAAGTTCCTATGTTTTTTGGATAATTCAATTCAAAATCAAAGACAACTGTTCAGGGAGAACAAAAGAACACTCTGTTCTGAGTGTTCTAACTAACCTCACTAACATCAGGATTACAAGAACTGTGGCAAAATCTGTTTCATTAGTAGAAGTGGAGCTGCAGAGTGTTAACACAAAGAAACTGAATATTTTTGGAGCTCAGACTTAGTCAGAATAGTAGAAAATTATAAAATATTCAGGTGCATAAAATAAAAAAATATAAATGCAAAAAAATAGTGACTAATAAAACAAAACATGGAGCTGGTTCATTGAGACGTACATGTATGATGTTTGCACAGGGAACTGCTGTGATTGGTAGAACTCGCTGGGAGCAACAATGATCGGTCCAATTTGCAGAAAAGTCGCAGATTTTGGATGAAATTGCGAGGTCATGGAGAAGTCACGGGGATTAGTTGAATTTGTGTGAATTGTTGCGATCACGACACTGTAACTTCCTGGAGGGTCGGGGTTTTGCATTGTGTCAGTGAAAAATAGATCAGGAATATTCACACATATGGAAGGAAAACTGCAGATTTCACAGAAAGTTTAGCTGCTCATTCACTGCTGGACGCTTTGAAACACTGGGCCTTACAGACACGTCAGCAACTATTTTCGAACATCTTTAATGTGTTTAGAAGAAAAAAGGGAGTTTTTCTTCTCACAGACTTTAATTATTTGTCCCCTCTTGCGACACGTTCTCACTCCAAACTCGTCAAATGCAGCAGCTTGTTCAGAGATCCTGCATGTGTCACTTTAACTCACTGAGGCTCATGCAAGAACCACTCGTACGAACAGATTTGTTCTCCAGTGGTGCATACGAGTGATTTAGGGGAACTTCTTGCATTCAACAATTTTTTTGTATTTTGAATTTTCTTTCAGATATGAACACAATTTACAATGTGCAGACCTGTCGTAGACTCGTGTGCAGCCTGTCTGCTGGTATCTAAACTAGTTTTTCACTAATGACTGAATATTTTATTAGTTTGAAGATATTTTGAGTTTGAAAAATAAATTGCACTTCATAATTATGTCAACATTAAGCTATTTGACTATTTTAAATTAGAATACAATATACATAATATATATATCATATATACACAGACATTTTCATAAATTTTAACTTGTTGTGGTGAGACTTTTTTTCTTTGAAGTCTTTTTCATGTCAAGACATTTCTTCTTTATTGCAGCGACAGACGTCACTGAAATCATATGTAAATCATATGTGATCCAGTAGCGTCCTCCTGTCTAGTGTCCTGATGATATGTGATCCTGCAGCATCCTCTTGTCTAGTGTCCTGATGATATGTGATCCTGTAGCGTCCTCCTGTCTAGTGTCCTGATGATATGTGATCCTGCAGCATCCTCTTGTCTAGTGTCCTGATGATATGTGATCCTGCAGCGTCCTCCTGTCTAGTGTCCCGATCAGTGATCCTGTAGCGTCCTCCTGTCTAGTGTCCTGATGATATGTGATCCTGTAGCGTCCTCCTGTCTAGTGTCCTGATGATATGTGATCCTGTAGCGTCCTCCTGTCTAATGTCCCGATGATGCATGATCCTGTAGCGTCCTCCTGTCTAGTGTCCTGATGATGCGTGATCCTGTAGCGTCCTCCTGTCTAGTGTCTTGATGATATGTGATCCTGTAGCGTCCTCCTGTCTAGTGTCCTGATGATATGTGATCCTGTAGCATCCTCCTGTCTAATGTCCTGATGATGCATGATCCTCTAGCGTCCTCCTGTCTAGTGTCCTGATGATATGTGATCCTGTAGCGTCCTCCTGTCTAATGTCCTGATGATGCATGATCCTGTAGCGTCCTCCTGTCTAGTGTCTTGATGATATGTGATCCAGTAGCATCCTCTTGTCTAGTGTCCTGATCAGTGATCCTGTAGCGTCCTCTTGTCTAGTGTCCTGATCAGTGATCTGTAGTGTCCTCCTGTCTAGTGTCCTGATGATATGTGATCCTGTAGCGTCCTTTGTCTAGTGTCCTGATGATACGTGATCCTGTAGCGTCCTCCTGTCTAGTGTCCTGATGAATATGTGATCCAGCAGCGTCCTCCTGTCTAGTGTCCTGATAGGTGATCCTGTAGCGTCCTCCTGTCTAGTGTTCCTGATCAGTGATCCTGTAGCGTCCTCCTGTCTAGTGTCCTGATATGTGATTCTGCAGCGTCCTCCTGTCTAGTGTCCTGATGATATGTGATTCTGCAGCGTCCTCCTGTCTAGTGTCCTGATGATATGTGATTCTACAGCGTCCTCCTGCTAGTTTCCTGATGATATGTGATTCTGCAGCGTCCTCCTGTCTAGTGTCCTGATGATATGTGATCCTGTAGTGTCCTCCGTCTAGTGTTCCCGATCAGTGATCCTGTAGCGTCCTCCTGTCTAGTGTCTGATGATACGTGATCCTGTGGTGTCCTCCTATCTAGTGTCCGATCAGTGATCCTGTAGCGTCTCCTGTCTAGTGTCCTGATAGGTGATCCTGTAGCGTCCTCCTGTCTAGTGTCCTGATCAGTGATCCTGTAGCGTCCTCCTGTCTAGTGTCCTGATATGTGATTCTGCAGCGTCCTCCTGTCTAGTGTCCTGATGATATGTGATTCTGCAGCGTCCTCCTGTCTAGTGTCCTGATGATATGTGATTCTAACAGCGTCCTCCTGTCTAGTTTCCTGATGATATGTGATTCTGCAGCGTCCTCCTGTCTAGTGTCCTGAGATATGTGATCCTGTAGTGTCCTCCTGTCTAGTGTCCCGATCAGTGATCCTGTAGCGTCCTCCTGTCTAGTGTCCTGATGATATGTGATCTTGTGGCGTCCTCCTGTCTAGTGTCCTGATGATATGTGATCCTGTAGTGTCCTCCTGTCTAGTGTCCCGATCAGTGATCCTGTAGCGTCCTCCTGTCTAGTGTCCTGATGATACGTGATTCTGTAGCGTCCTCCTGTCTAGTGTCCTGATGATACGTGATCCTGTAGCATCCTCCTGCCTAGTGTCCTGATGATATGTGATCCTGTAGTGTCCTCCTGTCTAGTGTCCCGATCAGTGATCCTGTAGCGTCCTCCTGTCTAGTGTCCTGATGATATGTGATCTTGTAGCGTCCTCCTGTCTAGTGTCCTGATGATACGTGATTCTGCAGCGTCCTCCTGTCTAGTGTCCTGATGATACGTGATCCTGTAGCGTCCTCCTGTCTAGTGTCCTGATCATATGTGATCCAGTAGTGTCCTCCTGTCTAGTGTCCTGATGATATGTGATTCTGCAGCATCCTCCTGTCTAGTGTCCTGATGATAGTTTATTCTAGATAGAGTTTATTCTTTTGTTCATCAAAGTGATGACTGACCAGGACGACATGTTTTATTTCATCAATGATGAAGAAAAGTTTGAATAACCTTTTTTATTTGTCTGTGTGTCTCCTCAGGTTGATCTCAAAGATCAGCACAGAGATCAGTAAGAAGGAGGAGAGACGAGGCCTCTTCAGTAAAAAGTACAGAAAATTAATATTATTCATTTATTATTTACTGATTTAAAACAATCACTTGTGTATTCTGTGAGACAGAGAAATGTTAATAAATATACTTTTTACTTCATCTGACAACTTTAGCTGCTTTACCAGTTCAGATTTTTACACACAAAACATATGAAGATTTTTTTAAAAGCTGATGTTTTATTATGTATTAAATGACCCGAGAATTTATAGAAGTACTGCAGAAACTATTAATCAATCAGTGGATTAACAGAACATTTATTATAAATTGTTTTGTATTTGGTATTATTATGATTTTATTTAGTTAAAGAATCTGAATATTAATATCATAACCTCATGTTGGGAAGCTACCAAAGAATGTATCTTCTTATATTCTTTAATTATATGATATGACGAATAAAATATAATGTTGTTACTTTGTATTATAGGACCACAGGGTTTCAAATAATAACCTGAGAAGTTTTCCTCATACTTTTAAAGCGATATTCCACTTTACATGATAATCCACTCAGTATGTCCTCACCTCTATGCTGATGTGATGATGGTGAAGATCTTAAGTTCACTAAACAATCCTGGAGTTTCAGCAGAAAACAGGGTTGCAGCCAAATCCAGTACAATGGCAATGAATGGAGACCACGGATAAAATGTTAAAAAAAGAACACAAAACAAACACAAAATGTCTCCATCCTGCTCGTGTGGTGTAATCCAAGTGTCCGCGAGCCGTGACATTAAAATTTAACCATAAAAGACGTCATTTACACCATGTTTTTAGCCGAAATGTCAACTGTAGCATGTAGCAGGTAGCATGTAAACATGGCGTCGGTCTCGCGACACTTCGTATATCTCTTAATGGACGCACGTGTGAAAATATCACGAGATCGAAGCCATGTTTACATCTACCTGCTACATGCTACAGTTGACATTTCGGCTAAAAACATGGTGTAAATGGCGTCTTTTGTGGTTAAATTTTAATGTCACGGCTCGCGGACACTTGGATTACACCACACGAGCAGGATGGAGACATTTTGTGTTTGTTTTGTGTTCTTTTTTTAACATTTTATCCGTGGTCTCCATTCACTGCCATTGTACTGGATTTGGCTGCAACCCTGTTTTCTGCTGAAACTCCAGGATTGTTTTAGTGAACTGAAGATCTTCACCATCATCACATCAGCATAGAGGTGAGGACATACTGAGTGGGTTATCATGTAAAGTGGAATATCCTTTTAACACTTATGACTCAGTCAGAGGAGCCACAGGTTCAAACCCACGAGCTGTAAAGTTCATGATGGAAAATATTAATAAACTTGTTTCTGTCTGTTTGTCTTTGTTTCCATCACAGATCAACTCCCAAATATCATGAACCAGGTAGGAACTCTTCAGTAACTGATTACCAACCTGATCATGCTGATCACATGATCAACACGCCGCTGGCTGAGTGATGCTCTATTATATTTATTATATTTATTATATTTATTATATTTGAATTTCTATGTTTAATTTACAACTTGAGGAGGAAATAAATCAAACTGATGTTGGTTTATTCATTTTAAGAATGTCTTTTATCTGTTTTTACAAATTAACTTTTCATTTATTATTTATTGGATAAATTCCAAACTCTGTTATATTATATTTTATATTCTAGATAATTTTGATGTTATACTATATTATTACAAGTCACCTTATATTTTATATCCCATCCTATATTATACTATATTAATATGTTAGAAAAACTTAGCATAGCTTAGCTCATGAATAACTGTTAGCTCATGAATAGCTTTTAGTTTATATATTGCTTGTATGAATAGCTGTTAGCATTCCTGTTAGCTTATAAATAAAGATGTATCACTGGTTGTGGGTGCTGTGTGGATGTCTCCAACTTGCCCTGTAATTCTGTCTAGTTTTTATCTTTTTTAACTCTTATTTTAATTTTCTGAACTAATTCTGATTATTTTTGCAGTTTATCTGTATGTATTTTCCCTCTGAGGATATTTATCTCCCGTGTCCATATTTGAGCTGCTAACTTGTTTCTCTCCTCTGTGCAGACGTGGCTGCTGAAGTTCAGGGCTGGGCCGAAGATGAGTTTGTACGTTTATTTGTTCTCTTTTAATTTTTCTTTTTTTCTGCTCATTTTAACCAGAACAACTCTGCTGTTAACGATGTTAAATATTGATTTGTGAAATCGTGTTTTACACTAAAAACCAACGAGCAGAGTTCAGTCTGCTGGAGGGATTTTCTCTGTTCTGAGCGCGTTTATGGGATATTGCCTGGTTGTTTGGTTGTTGCCAAGTGATTGTCAGATGGTTCAGGGTGGTTGCTAAGTTATTAGCAGGTGGTTGCTATGGTGACCTCTCTTGGCTCCATCAGGATGAAGACTTTGATGATGAGTATGAGAGTCCGTACAGCGGTGATGAGGAGGGCAGCGGAGGAGACTACGAGTCCCCGAATGATGACGTGGACGCAGCCAACGATTACGAACCTCCTCCCACCGAACCTCCAGAGGACCTGGTCCACAACCTGCGTCCCACCCTGCCCATCGGAGACAGTGACTACATAGGTGACCACCGGGGGGGCTACAAACTCTCATTTCACTTATAGATATGAGTATACATCTTATGATAACATATGGACAGTTGTCACCATAGCTGTTAGCTTATGAATAGTGCTATTATAGCTCATGAATAACTGTTGGCCGGTGATAGTTATTGGTTTATAAACAGCTGTTAGCTTATGGATAGTTGCTAGCATAGCTGTTAACTTATATAGCTATTATACTTATAGATAGCTCTTAGCTGGATAGTTGTTAGCTTGTGGATAATTGTTAGCTAACACTAGCTAAACAGTTGTAAATAAACTGCTTAAGTGCAGATGTTCTTTATAACCCTCACGGCCCCCGTCTGTCCTCACAGAGACTCGTTTCAAAACACACAATAATGTGTGTGTGTGTGTGTGTGTGTGTGTGTGTGTGTGCAGATAATCATGTGTCCTCCAGAGGCCCGCCCCCTGTCCTGTCTCCCCGCCCCCCTGTCTCCACCCTGTCCGCACCGTCTCCGCGGGTGGTGAGTGTGTCCCAAACTCTTTGTAAACATAGTTCAGTCTGCGACTTCCTGAACTGACCGTCTGACTGTCACCTGCAGCCTGGAGAGGCGTCGTCCTCCAGGAGAGACGTGTCCCCTCACTGCGGAGGACGAGCAGCGGGGAAACGTGAGTAACACAAACACAGGAGCTCAGAGTGACTGTAAAGATCACACACGTCAACAGGACTGCAACCAGCGATTACTTAATTATCGATTCATCGATTAATTCATCAATTAATTCATCCTGTTACAATCTTGTCAGTTGAAAAACAGGTGAAACATGTGGACGTACGTGTCCTCCTCATGTTTGGACCTAATTTTCAAGTGTGCTGAAAAATTGCATAACAAGATGTAACAAGATGAAAAAGGATGTAACCAGACGGAAAATGTGACGCAATTCAAAAAACCAACAAAACAGGATTTAAAATATCGTAATAAGATGATATAGATGTAATAAAACCAAAAACTACATAAAAGATGTAACAAGGTGTGATGATGAAAAGATGAAAAACTGTGGCTGAGGCTGCAACTAACATTTATTTTCATTGTCATTGAATCTGTTGTTTGTTTTCTCCACTAACTGATTATTTGTTTGGTTCATAAAATGTCAGAAAATGTTGAAAAATGTTGATCAAAGTCCAACATGACGTCCTCAATTGTCTTGTTTTGTCCACAACTACAAAGATATTCAGTTTAAATCGTCACTGTTGTTTTGTTCAGTTCCAGAGCCGCCACAGATCTTTCGTGGCAACAAACCAGGCAGAGATTCAGGATCCAACCCGTCCCCCATCAGAGGTGACCCTGAACCCTGAACCCTGAACCCTGAACCCTGAACCTGAACCCTGAACCTGAACTTGAACCTGAACCTGAACCCTGAACCCTGACCCTAAACCTGAACCCTGAACCTGAACTTGAACCTGAACCCTGAACCCTGAACCTGAACCTGAACCCTGAACCCTGAACCCTGAACCTGAACCTAAACCTCTGAACCCTGAACCTGAACCTGAACCTGAACCTGAACCCTGAACCCTGAACCTGAACCCTGAATCCAACATCTTTTTTCTGACAACCATCTCTGTATTTTTGAGTTAAAAACACAGAAATGGTTAAGTTATAAAATCATGTTTACCTTCTTCTGCTGATGATTTTAGAAATACTCCAACAGTTAAAAACCTGAATGATTTCCTTCCATTAGTTTCACTTTTATGTTTTATAAAATAACCTGCAGAGAAATAAACATCATGCAATCTAATTAATGACAATATGTAGTGAAATAAATTAATTTAAATGTGATGGGCTAGAGATCTATAATGAGAATCAATTTATTGATCTGAAAACTCATGTTGTAATCAATGTCTTCTTCACAGGACCTCACCGCAACACAGTGGACAGGGTGAGTTTTCCTTTAAAATAAACTTTATTTAAAACAGTGGACGAGGTGAGTTTTCCTTTAAAATAAACTTTATTTAAAAACAGTGGACCGTGGGTGAGTTTTTCTTTAAAATAAACTTTATTTAAAAACAGTGGACGAGGTGAGTTTTCCTTTAAAATAAACTTTATTTAAAACAGTGGACGGGGTGAGTTTTTCTTTAAAATAAACTTTATTAAAAACAGTGGACGAGGTGAGTTTTCCTTTAAAATAAACTTTATTTAAAACAGTGGACGGGGTGAGTTTTTCTTTAAAATAAACTTTATTAAAAACAGTGGACGAGGTGATTTTCCTTTAAAATAAACTTTATTTAAAACAGTGGACGGGGTAATTTTTTCTTTAGAAATAAACTTGGGTAACAGCAAATTCAAACAAAAAGGGACCGAGAACGTGACCTTGAGGGATTCCACTGTCTCACCAACACTGAAAACATCCTTTTAACTTGTATTTTTTAAAATATTTTTGGTCTTTTTTGTTTTTA